>JAHWFO010011261.1:92265-132462 GCA_023313115.1 Rhysida immarginata
ACAAACAAACAGACCCACAAACATCCTTCTTTATATATATAGATAGATTTAATTTTCATGGTTTCAAGCTATTTCTTACATTTTACATCAATGTAATCTAAACGTTACACAACTTTATTAAAAAAATATTTTGTTTTTTTAATGCGTTTTTCTTTACATATTACGGTAGTCTCATAAAAATAGAATATTATCAAAATAAGGTACGTCTCAAAAGTTTAAAGAAACATGTTTTTGTTCAAAAGAAAAAAGACTATTGAAGGTACATACAAATGCTTTAATAAGTAGCTGTACAAAGCACTTAAAAGAAACTCCTGAAAATATTATTAATGAAAATTTAACAGAAATAAAAATATTCAACAAAATGGAATTTTGCGTGTCTCAAAAGTTTAAAGAACTACCCTCGCATCCTTAATCTGTTGCGCAATTAGTTATTTTTTTCAAAGAAAGCTTTTCTTCCATTCACAATTGACCTACGACAATGCCTCGCCAATCTCAATTCACAACCGAAGAAGTGGCTGAAATCTGGCGATTGAAAGCCAACGTACTATCTGTTGCTGATATCGTCACAATTACTGGAAGATCCACAGCAGGGGTTTATAATGTCTTGAAGAGGAGTTCATAGTTCCACCAAAAACCACGATCTGGTCGTCTCAAAGTTACCTCAACTCGCAATGAAATACACATTGTACGACTGGGGCCACACAAAATCTTTCTATTCGCCAGATACAAAACGTGACTGGGTTAAACATATCGAAAGACATTGTACACCGGCGAATAATTGCGAGTGAGCATGTTGTCTACAAAAAAATGATGAAGAAATCGCCTCTGACTGCCAAGCACATTCCAGACAGGCTAGTTGGGCATAAGAACACATGGTCTGGAAAGACGAATTGATGTCGGTGTTGTTCAGTGATGAAAAGAAGTGGTACTTGGATGGTCCTGATGGGTGGGCATCATACTGGCAACCTACGACAGGAACCGAAGACCTTTAACTCAAGACAACAAGGAGTTGGTTCTGTCATGGTTTGGGGCGGCTCCGCATTCAACGGTACCACCAATTTGGCTTTCATCAGTGGAAGAGAAAATTCGCTGACATACCAAGAAACCCTTACACAGTATCTGATGCCCGTCTGTGATCATTTGTGTGGCCCGGAATTCGTATTCCAGCAGGATAACGCCAGCATCCATACTTCACTATCAACAATGGAGTGGTTCAGAAAACAAAATATTCACGTTATGACGTGACCCCCAAAAAGCCCAGACCTGAACCCTATAGAGAATCTATGGGGAATCATGTCGCGTGCAATTTATGCCGGCGGACATCAATTTTCTTCGACTGATGAATTGAAAAGAGCAATTGAAGCTGCATGGTACAATGTAAGACCAGAAACATTGTTCAACCTCATAAACTCAATGCCGAACAGAGTATTTGAAACAGTCAAGGCAAATGGTCGTTCAATTTAAGCCATTGTATAATTCATGCAATGTTTTTTCAGTCGTTCTTTAAACGTTTGAGACACGCAAATTCCATTTTGTTGAATACTTTTATTTCTATTATGTTTTCGTTAATAATATTTTCAGGAGTTTCTTTTAAGTTATTTGTATAGCTAGTAATTCAAGCATTTGTATGTACCTTCAATAGTCTTTTTTCTTTTGAACAAAAACTTGTTTCTTTAAACTTTTGAGACGCACCTTATTATGACCACTCTCTACGTTTGTCTTTGGGGTTGCCCAGCCAAGGAACTATGTCACGTGTTGGAATTGGTTAGGTGACTATATAAGGTAGGTTTCCACTATGTTAAAAACATATCACCCATTGCTGCAATGGATAAGAAACGTCATTTATTAGATCTGGGAAAGGGGATGATAATCGGCTTTCGGGCCAAGGGTGGCAGTATTTCGGAAACCGTGCAGTTTGTGAACTGTTCTCAAGCTGCTGCAGTTAAAGTGTACCATGACTGGGAAAATGGGATCGTTCCGAATAAACAGTATGGGAACGTCTGCTGCGAAGGTGTGTGAAGGCCAACCGAAGAGCTACAGTGGACCAACTTACCGCTCAAACCAACGAGGGTGCTATCAGACATGTCTCTAAAACCACAGTACAGAGGACCCCGTTACGTATGGGCCTCTACAGCAGACAGATGGTCACCGCATCCATGCTGACGAAGGTTCATCACCAAAAATGGCTTCAATTTGCCCACAGTGCAGAAACTGGACCACAAAACTGACGGATGAATCACGATTTCTGCTCCACAAAACTGACGGCCGTTGGCAGGTGAGGCGAGAAAACCAGAACAAGCATCCTGCAACCATTGGACGAATCCAGACTGGCGTTGGCAGCGTCATAGTGTAGCAAGTGTTCTCATGGCATTGTCTGGGCCCACTGATACCTGTCGAAGGCTCTCTCAACCGATTCGGTTATTTATCTATAATTGCAGATCAAGGTACACCCATACATGGCGGCTGTCTTCCCAGAGGGGGATGGCACGTTCCATCAAGACAATGCGACGTGTTATATGGCTACAATTGTTCGGGGGTGGTTTGAGGAACACGACCAAGAGTTCCAAGTACTACCCTGGC
Source organism: Rhysida immarginata (assembly GCA_023313115.1). Taxonomy (NCBI): domain Eukaryota; kingdom Metazoa; phylum Arthropoda; class Chilopoda; order Scolopendromorpha; family Scolopendridae; genus Rhysida; species Rhysida immarginata. Next base: position 94,846 of record JAHWFO010011261.1, read on the forward strand.
CCCCTAATTCAACCCAATCGAGAATCTTTAGGATCACCTCGATGGTCATGTGCATGCTATAGAACAACCACCGCGTACCCTTCAGAAGCTATCGGATGCTTTACAGTCTACATGGCAACAGCTACTAGTAGAAACCTACCAGAATCTTATTGCCTCACTCCCACGTCGTCTAGCTGCTGTCTCTGCCGCTAAAGGCGGTTATTCGGTATATTAGCTGGTGGTCATAATAATGTGACTCGACTCTGTAATCACTTTCAATTCCTCAGTTGTTCGAGGTGGTGGGTTGCATTGTTGAATAAGTTTCTTCATGTCACCCCAAACATTTTCAATTACATTCAAATCTGGAGAATTACCAGGCCATGAAAGAGAGTTTCAATTTGATGATCAAGAAGCCACTGATTTGTTGATTTAGAAGTGTGGGAGGAGCAAGATCTGGTTGAAATACACAAGGAACATCTGGATATTGATCTTCAATTGAAGAAATGAGTCCATATTCAAGAATCTCTTGGGTATGCACTGGAATCCACTTTTCCTTTGAGAAACAATAATTTTCCAACCCCCATACTATGACACTAGCTGATGCTTGACAGATCCCTTCACGCAGATGGGATGAAATTCTTAACCATTTTTTCGCGAGACATGTCCACATTTTCCAACAGGAACACAGAACATTGTCTCGTCGCTGAAGATTACAGAATTCCAGCATTCGATTATTTTTTTTATGAAATCCTAGGCCCATTTGACTCTGCGCCATTGTCAACATCAGCTTTTTCTTAGGTATATATGGTTTAAACTTCATTTCTCGAAGCCGTCGATTAACGGCGTCTTTGCTGACTGTAACTCCTGCTTGCTTCCAGTGATGTTGAAAATCTCTGTGTGCTGAAGCGATGCTGGATGGCTATTTTCATCAAAGCTGCATCCTCTCTTTTAGTGGTGATGCGTTTTCGGCCACTGCCTAGCTTCCGTCCGGTTACTTTCCCTGTATTGATATACTCCTTCAAAGTTTTGGAAACTGATGACTGCGAACAATGAACTTTTTTTGGCAATTTCTGTTTGCTTTACTCAACGTTGTTGGAAAAAAATGATTTTTTGCTTATCTTTAGGTGTTAGAGATACTTTTTGTCCCATCTTGATGCAATTATAAAAAATGCCTGTTTTTATATTGTTGAAACAAATATAAACAAAAAATATTATTCTAATATTCTAATTTATGAGACAGAAGTTGAAATATTCTATTTTTTTGAGATTGGATTGTAATAATCAACAAAAGTATATTCTTCTACATGTATTATACAAAGTGTCTACAAAACAAACAGCAAAAATTCAAGGGTTGATTCTTTGGATTATTTTAAGGATCTTTTGTCCTTTGATGATTTTTGGAATGCCGCTTTCTTTCGAAGATACGGGGCGATACAGGTTTTTCGACAAACACAATCTTTTTATTACTGAATATTTATTCCATGTAAAGCTTGTAATCTACCATAACTGCTGAAAATGACTACTACCAGTTAGGATAAATGAATGCAATCTTCTCCTCATTGACCGTGGAACTCTTTCAAAAGCCCTAGAGTTGTTTCTTATTGCATTACACCCATCAACTATCTTCTTCATTTTCATAGAATAGTGCAACCATCGACTTCAGATGGCCCATAGAAAAAAAATCCAAAGGATTTAAAGCTGGCCCCTACGCTACCCACTACGAGGGGTGCAGGTGGCTAATTTTTGCACCATTAAATAGCTTTCAAAAATATTTGACACGTATTTTTTCTTTTTTTGACAAGACGTGTATTTTTCGAGATATTAGACCGTTCCGGGACTTTGTATTCACCGGGTATATTCCTTGAACATTTTCTTATTTTTTAGATGGTGATATTGGTACTTTCGTTGAAAAGTTTTTAGCAACAATCGTTTCGTCCTTGCAATGAGGTTTTATCTCCAAAACTAATGAATGTACATGCGTGTAAATTGTACTGACTAAGGGACTGTGTATCGCCGTAAGCCATCCAATTTCTGTGCAGATAGCTCTAACAGAAGCTGAGATATTCGCCGTGGCTGTGAAGGAGGAATAACAGAAAAAGAGTAGGATCACCTATTCCAATCAATCCTATACTATTTGCCAATCTAACCAAAACACTTACCTATGATACCTGAGAATACCTGTGGATACCTCTAAATGTTGTACACCTATGAATATTGGCTATAACTTCCTCATACCAGATAAATTCATCTATATATTAAACTAGCAGAGGAACTCGGCGTTGCCCAGTATAATATTGCCTCAGATACCCGTAGCTCCGAGCTTTAATTTTCATAATGATGCATAGCATAAAGTTATTTCAATACCCCAGGTCCAAGAAGTTAGGGCCCTCTCTTCATTTGTAAGTGAATTTGGACCTTCTACAGACCTATTGGATAAACCGTCTAGATACTTACTACCAACCGTTGAGAATGAAGGCATGGCCTTCGAAATACGTATCCATATCTCGGATGTTCTTTTGTGATAAGAGGTATTTTCCTTCCGATAAAGACTAATAACACAATTAATAAATAAATTGAAATATACATGAGGGTGGAATGGTATATTCGCACAGGGCTCCCACTTTATCATGAAAAAACTTTTTTTGAGGGGGGAGGTTGGAGGGCAAGCATTAGAGGCAAACAATTTTTTCAAAAATTATTCTTTTCTGAGAATGAAGTCCATTCATGTGGATCCAAAAAACAATTTCTACATTTTTAGAAACGAATACATAAGCCGCCATTCTTAGTGAGTGATCGGCCAATAAAAAAATGTTAAGATTTAAACCGAAAGCAAAAATTAATTTCGTGACCTAAGTGTCTAGCATGGTTATGAAGCATTATCTCCAGTATTTATTTATTACTTTCTTTGAGTTTTCATCAACTTTCTGATGATTTAGAAAGGAAGAATTCCCGATCTGCGAGCCACCGTGTCATTGGGTTCCTTAATAGTCTTTAGGACACTCGTGTCCCTGGCTCGAATCCAGAGCGCGGAATTTTTCCATTTATTCTTCATCTTAATATATTTGCTTAACTGATGTAAATTAACTTCCTAGTCACATCTAAACAATCTGCCTAGCTAATCTAACATATCTACATATCTAATGCAGCCTAATCTATCTACTTACTCAACAATCTACTCTAAACTACCCATTCTAAGCTAACGTAATTAATCATAATCAAAGCGCTCTACAACTTAAATAACTAAACCTATAAGCGATCTCATTCCTTCCATTTAATAATAAAGTTAAGAAATATTCAAGTAAATCACCACTTCTTTCTAATTGCACTTATCTTGCAAAACAAGACCATAAACTATGAATAAAATTTTTAAATCAAAACATGCAGATGTAAGAACTTAATACAGTAACCGTAACAATTATCATTTAGGGTTAATCTTTTTTTCCACCATTATCTTCATTATTTTGGTTCTATTTTCATGTTTACGGTTACTAAGTTTCTGTGGGAACGGGAACGAGTGGATCATGGAGCGGGAAAAACACATTTCTAGTTGAAAACAAGAGCGTCAATGCTATCATCAATAGCACCTCTCTTAATTAGCTGGCAATTAGCACATCTTATAATTACACATCTGTCAATTTTTTATTGGAAATTACGTCTGTCAATTTCCCTAGTTTAGGACGCGTGGCCTAAATAATTGTTTTTCACACTTTTATTGGAGACAAAATGGAGGGTTAATTTAAAAAGATTACGTTTTAAACTGAAAATAGAATTTTATTACTAATATATAAATAAATATTTGAAAATAAAGTGGAAGGGGGCAATTAATGTAACGCCGTCTAAAGTCAAACCCGCTACAGAGACAATAGATAGCGAGCCTACATAGTATTTTATATTCATAGAAAGAGAATGACTAATGGAGAGGAGAAGGTCTCCGAAAGAAACTTTGTTCTCTATAATGATTTCATCTAATTAAATAAGATGCCCAATACAGTTTTTACAATAATGGCTTCAGCATTTTCATAAAATCTCAGTTCAACATGGCAGTCCATTTGAAAGATATGGCATGAGCCAATTTTAAAACATGTCCAGATAAAGGTAGGTAAATTAGCACACCCGAGCTTACTTCAAGTTTATGTAGATGATGGAGCTCTTAGAGCTTAATGGTACGGTTAGTAAACTTTTCCGATCGCTCTAGCCGCCAAGATAGAATATATTAAGCAAACTTGGTACCCCAGAGGGAGTGCAAGAGACTAGTAATCCTGAGCTTTACAGAGAAGCTTTTAATTAAAAAAAATTGAATTGTACGAGGGTTATTCGTAAAGTAAGGTCCGTTTTGCAATAAAAATAAAACTATGTTTTCAAAATTTTTTCTTTACCAGATCCTATGTACCTTTAACTATTTTTCCACATAATTTCCAAGTTTATTTAAGCACTTGTCATAGCTCTCAATGTACTTCCTCATGATCATTTCATAGAAGCTGCCGATGATATCCTTTAGCTCCCGGAACAGGTGTTAGCCACTAGACGCGAGGTCCGGACTGTAAAGCGGGTGGTCAAGTTGTTCCCAACTAATCAGATCTTTTGTTTGGGAACAACTTGACCACCCGCCTTACAATCCGGACCTCGCGTCCAGTGGCTACCAACTGTTCCAGGATCTAAAAGAGATCATCTGCAGCCTGCATTTCAGAACAATGAACAAGTGAAAACTGCGTGACTTTCTTCACCGGCGGCAGCTTCTATGAAGTGATCATGCGGAAGTACATTGAGCGCTATGACAAGTGCTTAAATAAACTTGGAAACAACGTGGAAAAATAGTTAAAGGTACATAGAATCTGATAAAGAAAAAATTTTGAAAACCTATAGTTTTGTTTTTATTGCAAAATGGACTTTACTTAATGAATAACCCTCGAATACGCTGTATAATTAAAGTATTGTGCTATATATTATACGCTAATTTCGTTTGAAGTTCATCTTATTCTGGTATTGGTTTCTGACGATGAGAAATTCAAATAAAAAGTGAATTAATGTTGGTCCCAAAGATTGAGTATGGCATGCTATTTTGGTCGTCTACATCAAAAGTTGCGACCACTCGTGTATCTGTAGCCTAAAATAATGCTATACGTACAGCGTTATCTAGGAATCAGTACTCGTCTATGTCTGAAGTCTACTGCTCATACGATATTCCATCACTATATGAAACATTAAAGAACTTTACAGAGCCATCACTGACATTAACAGTCCAGTACACTGTGTTAAAGAGTGGCTGCTGGATTCACCTAGTACTCGTACCACTCAAAGGTACAAACTGAGTCCCAAAAACTCGATCTCTAAATACTTAGCAATGTACTTTCCATACAACACTTATATGTATTGGAACAATCTAACGTTTGATGTAAGGAATCAAATTTTAAAGTGCACCTTAAAGTTGCAGCCACATCCATCTGCAAAGTTCGGAACCCTCCCTATTTTGCACTTTTTAAAAATTCATAAGAATAAGGAGCACATAGAGATCCTTTTAATAGGTAACATGTGAAAAGAAAATGCCGTTATTTCAGTATATTCTCGTGAGTTTAGTTCACGGGGAATACAAGAGTGCGGGGCTTACAAATTTATTTTATTTTACATAACAACGAAATATTCACGGGTTATACAGGGGTGCGGGTTTTCTCGTTCGCGGATTATAGCGCAGCTGTAATATTAAAATGGCCTCCGTAAACGAACAACGAGCTCTAACAATCTTATTGATTGTGAAGATTGAAACTGCAGATGAACATTCACAAATGTTTGCGTGCTGCTGAATATGGATTGTGCTGTGATTAAGATCACTCTGGACTCTACTATGATTCAGTCGATAATTGGTCCTACAGAATTCAATCAACAATAGGAATGCTAAAGCAATTATCAAAACGGGAAAGATATCAGACAGAATATCTGATAATGGATTCGACTTTTATTACAAGATGGTTCCCTCCTAGCCTCCAAACCAACTAATAGAGTTCAAAGGAATACAATTTGTTCTGAATTGTTGGAGCGTCCATTTTATCTTGGGTCGCTACAGTTGACTTGACTAAACGCAAACACACTGAGCCGGAGACAAACTCACTCATCATCAGCGATCACCAATCTAGAAATTCACGACAACTCCCTCAACTGGAAAAGTCATGATCTTTGATGTTTAAGCTCACTGAGTCGGATGACTAAACGCAAGCACCTTAAGCCGGAGACAAATCACTCAAGGGTATCTTTCGCAACACTGATTCTTGTGGTTATCATGATAAAGGTAAGACAATTCAGACGCATACAACAATGTCTTCTTGACAAAATCCAACCAGTGCTTCCACTGACTTGTGAGTTAGCCTCACGGAAATGCTGTCCCAGCAGAATGCACGGCCTAACACAACTTCAAAACTCGGGAAGCACTGTCCTCTTCTATGTACCATATAACTGCACTGGCTAATATTTTTTAGGACCCATTTGGTTGGCATAGAATCAATAATGTGTTGAAGCACTTGTAAATCAATGGAAGAAAGGTGTTCACTAGACATTCCCTTAGTTCTCGCAGATTTGTTGGAAGAAGATCTTGCTGTCCAATATGTCGTTTCAACATTTCCTAAATGGAGTTGAGATCCATGAAGAAGCCGACATATGCAGAATGGGCTTAGTCGGCAACAGTGTTCAGGTATTCCGTGGCACATACCCGGCTTTTTTTTTTTTGGTACCAGGAGACCAGTTCCATACAAGAAGAAGAAGCACGATATCTTGACACAATCACCAAAACCTTGTGTTATCTTAATGTAAAAAGCATGGTTCTTCCAAACAACTCGGTCTATCTTCGGTACAAAAAAAACGTATATTGAGATCCTTCAGATTCTTCGGTACATAACCTTCTTCCAGTTTTCAAATGTCCAGTCATGACATTCCAGACACCATTGCGGACTAATTTTTCTATTTTTTTTTTTGCAGAAATCAGGGTTTTTTATATGCATACAGAATGCCGATTTCATTGCAAGGCTGATTTTCACTGTTACCTCTTTTAAAACAGTCTACAAATTATTTTCGCAACAGTTGAATACTCTGGATATCGCACCGTTCTAAAGTCTTACCAGCTACTTCTTTGTTTCAATCATAGCGCCAAGTAGATGAGCACCAACAATGAGTGCCTTTTTGAAATCGCTTTTTCCCTAACCATGATGATCAAGTTCAATGGTTAGACTCACTCAACCTCTTCTTAACTAGGTGATAAGTACACGCTTGAATCACATGACCTCAAGCTATATTGCATAAAAACGGATTAAAACAACTTTACATATACTTCACACACGTTTCTCATTCACTGACCAGGATGTATATTTTAATCTTTTTGGTCTGAAGATACCCTTCGCGGTTGTATGCTTAAATAGCTGGTAGAAGCAATCATGCAGAAATAGTTTATTATAAAAAGGGGCCGAGTGTCTGTATAGTTCATATTATTACTTTGATGATGATTTTGATAATTACTTTTAAATAGCTGCATAAGTAACATTCTTTGTCGTCCTTTCTGCGAGACACGCCATTGCGAAATCTTCTTCACCCGAGGCGAGGTGAAGGACGGACAGCAGCATTTCCATCTCGCAATAAGTAAGCAACCGAGGAGACAAAAACAAAGCCGTCAACCCATTGTCAGTAGGTCACATTCATGGAATACTGCATAAAATAACGAATAAGTCTCTCTTCTTTAAAAAAAAACAAAAAAACAACAACAAAAAAAACAACAGAAATCGTGATTTCCGCATTTGGCTGAATTTCTTTCTCGATCACGACCATCTTGCCACTCGATTATAGGTCTTGGTGTTTACTTTCGCATTACATAATGTAAATTATAATAATGAAGGGCTTTCGGACACTAGAGAGATTTACTGGAACGTGAGAGAAAATAGAATACACACAACCTGGAACAGTTCCCCAGTCAAATATAATTGCTTAAACAACAATCGAAATTTCTTATACGATTTCTCAACGCAATTTGTCTCATGTAAAATTCAAGTCGCGCACCTTATGACACTGCACATTCCTAGACACTTTAAAAATTTATTGCAAAAAAAATAATAAATCAACATTAAAGCTAAACAGGCCAAGTCTTCAATAGGAAAGAAAATAAAAAAAAAACATTTTTGAAAATTAATACTTCAACCAATCTCCAATATCCATAGATTCAATGAAAATTCGCTTACTTATTCAATTCATCATCATTTCGTTTCAATTAAAGCCTTCATTAAACAAATTACAATTACAATGAGATGACGTCATAATACCTCCTATAATCACCAAAACTCAAACTCCACTTAATAAAATGAGCTTTTTAATTACGTAAGCAAATGTAATTTCTCAACAGAAGCCATTAAATTAATAGGATTAACGAAGCAACAAAACATCAATTCATTAACTAATTAATAGTTAAAAATAACCGTTTTAGGCTTAAAAACATTAATTTTAATGTCGCAATTAATATATTTGTAAAGCAAGCATTACATAGGACTACATGCATAACAGGTGAGAATGAAAAATAAAATTAGATCACGCACTTCCTTCGGAAGGGAAGTAAAGCCGTTGGTCCCGTGTAAAACCCTTGCGAGGCAAAATTTGCGACCCCTATAACGCCGTCCTGAAATGACCATGGCAGTTGAACAGGACGTTAATACCAAACAAAACAAACCAAACCAAAAATGAAATTCGTACATTTACTCCAAACCGGAACTAATGCCACAGAAGTTGCAAAACTGGAACCAGAACTTGATTCAAACGAACTCAGAAACGGATTTTAAAAACCGGTGTAATCTAAATCCGGGAATTATGCCATCGTTGTGCATGTATTGGATATATTAATGTGTCCCATCAGTTTTTGCCATAAAATTATACCATGATTAGAATAGGAATCCGCATGATAATATAATGATGGCCAGGAAAGAAGATGACTCGTAATACTATTTGAAGAATCAGGAGACACAGTATCCACTTGAACAAAGAAATGACATTTATTGGCACTGATATACCGTAATTGTCGGATTATAATGCGCGCATTACACAATAAAAAAGTTAGAAAATCGTCACTGTGGATTATACAAAAGTGCGCATAATATTCCGATTTTGATATGAAATTTCTTTTTCTAAATAAAAAAATAAATATGCAGTTCTTAATTCAAAATTCAATGGACATTATCTTTTTTTTTTTTTTTTGCCTTTATTTTGTTTTTTAATTGAATGGCTTTTCTAATTTGTCTAATTTAAATTACTTGAAGGATTTGAATAATAATTTTTTATTTTGTAATATGATGTTCATTTTTTTTTATGATAACCTGGGTGCGCATTATACACGGAAAAGTTTCCAAAACCCACTAAAAAACTAAGTGCGCATTATACACAGGTGCGCATTATAATCCAAAAATTATGGTACATTTCTTTGTAGTCAAGTGGATTTTGTGTCTCCTGATTCTTCAAACTAAGTAACAAAAGCCCTAGAGGTTATCTCTATATATTTATCGTAATACTTGCAGTTATACTCGTAATATTTGCAGTTAAAAATCTCATTTCTTGCCCTCTTGCCATCATGGTCCTGTTTGGGGCGACATTAGCCAGTCTCAATATGCTCGGCATGTAAAGGTGCAACAAAAAAAGGTAATGCGAAATCACTAAAGTTTCTTATGATGCAAAGAAACTCTTGTATACAAGTGAAATTGCAACAGCAGGTTGTATCACACAAAGATTAAATTGCGCGAGCTTTTGGCCTAACAACGCCCTCTGAACTAAATCGTTGTGAGCGCTTTCACCCAGCAAGCTTTGTCCAGCATTGTCATATCTCAGCTACTACGAATTGGTACTTAATAGCTACATTAAGAAAACTGTAGATATACATATTCTTCCGACACATGAGCAATACAGTCTGAGAAGCAATTCCCCAGAAAAACATCCAATTCGATAAGTAGGGCAGGAGGCTTCACAAGATACTCACTTTTTTGTATAGAATACTTTTATATAGAACTGACGCTCTAATCACTTAGGAATGCCACAATGGTATTGCAATTTTCACAAACACTAGTGTTTCGCGGACATAATAGACTTTTTTCAAAATACATTATTTTATTTCGCGCTTTTTTTTTTTCCCCATGTCTGCTATTTTCAGATATCCACTATAAAACTACATCAAAATTTGTACACTGAGGCTCGAGATGATTTTCAGCCTCGTATTCGTTTTAAGCATATTATTCATAATAAGTTGCTTCTCTAACCAATTTCATACAATAAAAAATCGAAACAATGCGCCCTATGCGATAACGTTTCGCGGACTATAAAAGCTCTTCATTGAATCCTTTACACTTTCTTATCTTAAGAGTTGAAATCCCATTTTAAGGTGGCGTTCGACTGAATTCAATGTCGTCCCACATGCTCGCGAGCCGTGACGTCAAATGTCAAACACCTTCGCATCGACTAAACTTTTCCCTTTAATCGTACGAAACCAATATCCTCGAACCGAGCGACTTCATGCGCTCTTCCCTCGCTCCACATTTTTCCCGCCTTAAATCTCCCTTCACCCGCTTCCGCGTGGCCGCGAGTGTCACTTTTCAGAGCGGAAGAGAGATTAAACACTTCCGGTTTCTCGTGGACGGCGACGCCTCACGCTTCCCACGCAATGAGACCGTTCTCGTGATTGTCCAAAATACGAGGGAACATCCCTCCGGAAACAATAGGAAGAGAAAAGCGCAAAAAAGCTCCTACTTCCTCAGCCGTTAACGCATATTCTAGGGCAAAAGCCATGCGAAATGCCTTTCGGGTTGGAGGTCGCGGGTTTGGATCGCGCCAGGAATAATAATTTTTTTTTATCGTTTCCTTTTAATTTTTCAAATAAATAATAATAATAATAATAATATAACTTGAGTAATTTTTAATTTTAATTAAGTTTTAAAAAAATTTGCGGTTTCTAAAAATTTTAAGAACTTTAGGCTTCAGTGGGTTTACTTTTGGCGCGAAAAGGAAAACTTAACCTCTAGAAGTATTAGATGAATTAAGACTAAAATAAAGAGATTAAATAAAAAAAAATCACTAAATGTTGTTAGAAGGGGTTTACTAAGTCTTGACTGCAGAATTTTATCAAAGAGATGACACTGAAAGACATGTTATATTTTGATAGGATGCCATAGAGAACTGGATGTTGTTTCCCTTATTGTCTTGCTGTTTCTTATTCTTGAAAACAGTCATAGTTGGGATTGGTGAAGTTCTTTATTTTGATGAGGGATGAGGAAGAATAGTAGCCTAAGTTCAAGAAAATTGGGTATATGTGTATTTTAGTATACCAAGGCTCATACAAATTCAGGATTCGTTAACACTTACGGAAAATAAAGATAAATTTTAACGAAATGTTAACGCACTAGCAGCATATACTTTTTGTATAATTTCTCATGCAAATTCAGAGTTATCCGTTGCTAAAAAGTTGGTTATGCGGACCGCTACACAGAAAGCTGACATCTTAAGCACGCTACACTTAAGAATTGGGCTTAAGAAGTCAGCTTTCAGTGTAGCAATCTGGATAACTCTGAATTTGCATAAGAAATTATACTGAAGCTATACGCTGCTACAGTTATAGCGCGCTAACATTTCGTTAAGTTTTATCTTTATTTTCCGTAAGTATTAACGAATCCTGATGTAGTTTGATCCTTGATATACTAAAATACACATATACTGAAAATTGGCCCCTTAGAAAATGACATATCGCATGCCATTTGAAAATTTTAATGGTTTCTAAAGACCACATAACCGCTCCGATGCACTCCAGCCAAAACTAATCTAGATCTTCCTAAGAGAATCTACATATTGGATTTCACTCCTTCACTTACCTAATGACCAGATGGACCCTCTAAACTCCAATTCCCGCAACTCTTATCCCAGTAGGGCAATCAAAACCAAACTTTTTAAATGTTCTTCAAAGTCATTTGGACAGTCGGAACTTAATTGGATTGGAATGTCCCACAATTAGATTCGTTGATAACACTTAATGGGCTGTTGGTGACTAAATTCCCATGATATGAGTTGAAACTGGTGGAATATTTATGAGCAGACACTAGTAAGTTATTCTTGGAGCCATGAACGGCTATCACAATGATAAACAAGTCCATATTCATGGAACCGTATACTAGATAAGTATAAAAAAGTAAACAAAACAAATACATAGAACGTTTTCAAGAGGCAGTTTCATCAAACGTTCCATAAGTTTCAACAATATAGTGACCACCCATCATCAGAGTGTTATCAACCTATCTAATTATGTAACATTCATTACCAATTACGTACTGACTATCCAGCGATTTTGAATGTATGTTTGATCAGTCTCGCTGTTGACTGATACAGTCAGTTCTTGTGTTGTGTTAACACGGCCAAAAGTGATCCTTGATGTATCTGACCGTATAGCAACATTAGATCAGAGTGCAGAGAACACAATATCTCTATTGCATTAGAGATGTCTGTTTTCTTACAAAAAAAGAGCATTTTGCGGGAAGCAATATTTTTATTCTGCTTTCATCTCAAAAAATCAAGCGCTGAAAGGCCATAGTTTGCTAATAGAGGCTTATGGTGAGCATGCTCTATCAGAAACAACTTGCAGAGATTGGTTTACACGATATTTAAAGACAACGATTTTGAAGATGGAGAAGATTACTGGCATTACTCGAAGGAAGTAACTGAAAGAAGATTCATATCAGACGCTCGAAGAATTTGTCGGAAACACTAAATGAGTCAACCGTTAGCAAACGTTTAAAAGCAATGGGAATGATTCAGAAACTAGTAAACTGGGTTCCACATGAATTGAGGAAGAGAAAACGTTAGAGCAGATGTTGCTAAACCAGTGAAGCAAATCTTGGAGGCACTTGGATGAGATGTCTTATTCCACCCAAGTATTCATCAGACGTTGCTCCTTCAGATTACCATCTCTTTTCGTCGATGCAGCATGCGTTTCTGAGCATCACTTCACATTCTTCCAAGATACAAAAAAATAGCTCGATCACCTCGAAAGAAACTGGATTTTTTTTTTATGGTGGAATCCTTGTTGTAGCTTCCGAAGAACAATACTTGAATAAAATATAATGTAATTTTTTTTAACAAAACATGAGTTTTTGTTGCAAAAAAAACAGCGACAATCTTAAATTCAAGATTAAAAAAAAAAACCAGTTGAGAATGTGTGGTATACTGCATAAGCAAAACAATGTTAATATTTCTTTAGTCAGTTTTTTTCATGAATTTTTTGATTTTGACTTCAGATTCGAATAGAGCATCAAAAAGTAAGTAAAAGTTATATTAGGTACACTTGTTCGAACATCTATTCGGAAACATGGCCAAAACGATGCCCTGGCCCGGAGCGAAGGACCAAAATAGATAGGACAAGTGTGCTATTATAACTTTTACTTACTTTTTTATGCTCTAACCGAATCTGAAATAAAAAAAATAATAATAAAAAAACAAAAAAAAAAACCTGTAACAGAACGACCGACTTCGCAAATCCAGTAACGATGCTTTTTCCAATGATGTTAAAAATAAGGACGAATATCCAACGACTCAAAGATTCAACTCAAAATTCACCCCGTTATGTACCTTTAAGTGCATCTCGCCTTATATGGATAAAATTTCCTACTTTCATCCCAAGTCATTAATATCCATCAAGACTTTTCTATTAAGCATTTTGAGGAATGTCACTTTAAAAAAAAAAAAAAAGCGCGTGCAAAAGAAATAATGATTATAAGAATAATACTAAAAATAATTGATTTCAGTATGAAAATTGAGAGGCCTGGAAATAGCAAGAATTTTTATTCCCCTAAAAAATGCATCTAAACTTTAAATGTTGAAAACTTTACGACGCGCACCTCCATAAAAGCGCTCGACGAACATTTTACGCTTGAGAGACAATAAATAAAATTTAAACACCTAAAACACACGTAAAGTCATAGATATGCGTTTTCAATATAATTTCAATCCTAAAAAAAATTAAAAAAAAATTTCTCCGATTCCTTTTATAATATCGATGACCGAAAAGAAGACGGCAAAAATGAGGTCGACGGGCGAACGGGAACGCAGCCTTCTTCTTGAAGGGGTTAAGCGTCTCGTCGACAGCGAGATTCAAAACGAGATTCGAACTTAAATTCGGACGATATTTTTTTTGTACCCTAAAAAAGAATATAATTATAAGTCTCTTTTTTAGAGTAGTCTGAGAAAGCAGAAAGTGGAGAACAATGTCGTATAGATTAAAGCAAAACTTCAATGCATTAGACATAACAGGTTAAGCCTTTGTGTATGCGTGCTTGAATTGATGATAAATTGTGAGCATCAAGCTTACTTCCTCAGTGAAACACCCGCGGGGGGAAGCTGGATGTGAATTAATAGAGAAAGACGCCTTGGGGGGACAGGGGACGCAGGTGAGGTAGCTTTAAAGACATGCTCTCACTTCTTAAGACTAGAGATTCTAAACTATTATTATTAATACTGTAGTTAATATTTTTATGATGATGATGATGATGATGAAAATATGATTTAAAGGCTAATAATATTACTGATTAGTTTGGGGTTCGAATCCAGCATTGGATTAGTTAAGTAACAGGAAGCCAAACCTCGAAGTCGACGACGGCGCAAAGCTCCGAGCGACACGGGCTGTAATTCTGTCTCATCTCGTTAAAATGCGACAATCTCGCGATATACAACTCCTTCAAACTTGCCTCGATGATGTCATTATTCTATTTAATTGACCTCAAATAATAGAAAATAATTTTTTTTTTTTTTACACCCAACCCCCCTGCCGTCAATCCAAGCGAAGTCACGGCATCGGATGTAAACAAGAAGTTAACGGGAGATTTTAGGAAGATGAGGTTTTCTTTCTTTTTTTTTTTTAGAGATAATCAACGCACGTGCTCTTCTTACCTGTATCCCGAGCGAACTGGAACTGGAGCTCAGTCCTGTTTGGAGGATTTTCTCCGTGGAACCTGCGAACGCGCTCATGATGGCGCTCGCCGAGACGATCCGAGAGGCTTTCTCTGCGCCGGTAGCAGCGTTCGGGGTTGAATGGACGGCGGCGGACTCTGCTCTCTCTTCAACCGCGCTCTCCTCTCTTCTCTATGCGAGACCAAGCACTTGCCTCAGGGAGGGAACTTGCGAGTCACGTGACCTCTTACTCGCAGGGAGCGCCCTCTAGCGTCTCTGGAGCGAAAGAAAACGGGGGAACGTGGTGATGGTTTCTTTCAACTTCTTACTACACGAAAAAAATTTCCCAAATGAAAACGAACCCACGACCTCTTACTTAGAAGCAGCAAAATCCTATCAAAAGCTGATTTCCTGTCTTCAATCTTGCGCGATCAGGACGCGAACCCTCGACTCAAGTTGTAAAATTTTCCGTTCGAATCCAAACACTTGCCAAAAAAATAATAAAAAAAAATTATTTCCACGTAGAGGATGTTTGTTATTCAATCCTCCACATTATCGACATTCCAACGGCGCGCATCGCTCCAATCAGCTGATCGCAAACCTTTGACGACCGATTGTGACGTCATGGGCGTCCGCTTCATTAAAGAAGAGCGTGAAAAAAGGCGCAATAATTTCCAAAATAAATTAAAACCTCCTTCTTCTCTTAATTAGGGAATAATCAACTTCTATAATTTAATGGTCTACGCTTCCGCGAACTGCGCCCGTCTTCGAAGCAAAACCGACGAAAGAGGATGCGCCCTTTTTAAGACGCCTTTTTTTTTCATTTGTAATTCAAGAAGTAAATAAATAAAATAATAAATCCTCCCCCGCAAGCTGAATGAAATTCTATGAGCTTCGAAGGAAAACAAACATTTCTCCAAAGCGGAGTTTTCGTTCGCAGAAACGAAATGCGCTTTCGAGGCATTACATTGGAATAAGCCAGCATTTCATGATATAAACAAGAACCTAAACTAAAATATTTACAATTAATAAAATCCAAACACACCACCCCCTCTTCTAAATACTTTTTAGAAATCCAAACAAAATCTCCATCCCTTAACCACCAAAATCTAAAAATACTCCAAGAAAAGCGAAAGCTATAATTAAGTTTCAATTTGAGAACAAAAAACGGGGAAATCCATAAAAGAAACCAAAACCAATTAAAATCATCATCATCTCGAGCTCCTTCTGACGTTACAGTCGGAACGACCCTCAGAACCAAAAAGGCGGAGAAGGTGACCGAGTGAAAGGAGAAGCAAACAAAGAGAGAGAGAGACAGGTGAGTTTGAGTTCCTTACCTGTTACCTCTCTTTCTAATCCGCATGACATTGGAGTGACCCAGTTCTTTAAAGATCCTATTATGGACCCCTGAGACTTCACGAATTGCGAGAAATTGGAGGTTGTGGGTTCGATGCCCTCTCTTTCGTCTTTGGAAATGTGTCAAGTGAAGAGGAAGTCGAGCGTAACGGTAGCAATCGAACTTTTTCAGGGAAAAATCCTCGATTTTTGTCTAAATTTCTTGATTTATGATTCCTAATGTCTCTGAGCGTGTATGCAACTGTATAATACCAATTAGAGATTAATTTGTAATACCAAACTGCAATTTGATCTAGGGCAATTCTTACAAACCTGATCCCAATTATCAATTTCATATTACGAAAGCCAAAATCTTAAAGCAGAAATAGCCTCATAAGGTTCCCTTCTAAATGCGATCAGCCACACGTGAAACTATAATATCCTATGTGTATGACGTCATCGTTATTATCCGAACCGGTGGGTAGGAAATGAGTCGAGCAAAGGAACTCTATCGATAATTGCAATCTTATTTAAAACGATTATTTCTTCAATATTGCAACATCTTCTTCAGAGGCCTTCGGAGTAAATTTGACGCAAATGATTCAATTCAGAAAGTCACGATTATTAATTTTTATTATTAAATTACACAAACTTTCACTAATCACAGCTTTAAGATTTATTGGTTTGTTTGATTACCATTATAACGCTTAATTATAGAGAATCTATTTTTTTTAAAGGAACCCTACAAAAATCATTGTTGGATGTAAGTCTTCTCCAAATCATTATTTCGTGGGTACCAATTGATAATGGCCGTAGTCCATCTGGTTGTTCCACCCTTTAGGCAATATGTCCAACCCACTGCCGTTTGAGATTTGCCAAGTGGCCTGTTTTTTGTTCCTCTCTAGTGTCCAATCTACAAAAATATATGGGAATTCACAGATTTATAGTGTAACTAAATGTTATAAATGTATACACATAAATGTTAGAAGACCACCATAACGCATCCATACATCAGGATGATTCAAAAATTACTGACAGATGGCAATAATAACAAAATGGTGCTGACAACGGAACAGCGTGTGTTCCTAGTGGAGAATGCGTTCCTAAACGCTGGCCTCACACCTCTCGAGTTCTTCCTTTGGGGTGCCTTGAAAGGTAAAGTGTGTGCAAACAATCCTCACACTTTGCCTGAGCCGAAGGAGAAACTCACCACTGAAGTTCAGCAAATCTCACAAGCCATATTGAGCAGAGCGTTTCACAACATGCAAATGCGTGCTAACCGAGGTCGTGAGGCTGGTGGCGGGCATTTGCAAGCATTTCCAGCAGGTATTGTGAGCGGATGCCACCTCCAACGACCCACTGCATAGTAAATAATAAATACATGCTGGAGATGAACCTCCAAACATCAGGTAATGATTTTTTTCAATGAAAAATGAAAGGAAAAATTCTGCGACCTGGATTCGAACCAGGAAGCTCGGGTATCGCAACTTTCATTTTTCATTGAAAAATCATTACTGCATAGTAACTTTTGAATCCCTCTGTGCAAGTTCGGGACAGGTTAATTTTGCTATGAAGGAACAAGTACAGTGCGAGTTCATTGTATCAATGCGCGAGGGTCATGAAGAAAGACGGGGTAGGTAATAAGAAAAACCAGAGAGCTTAAAGTACGAGAGGGGACAGTAAGCGAAAAAAGTGTAACCACCGTAACGCTACGCCCAGGACCGTACCCAGAATTTTTTTTTGGGGGTGCCCCAATCCTGTTTTTTTTGGGGGGGGGGGCATGTAACAGATTTAATTGACATGGTGGCCAATTTCGGGGGTACGGCAATGTATAAATTTCAACGGGAATCTTTGCGTTTAGAGATTATTTAGGCTGGAAATTAAAATAAAATTTATTTTTATTATGAAAATGATATAAACTTGGACATGTCATTCAGAAAAGTGTTTCTCATGTTCCTTTTCTCCAATTTGGACTCTTCAAGATCAGGGAATTGTTCTTGAAAAAGGTTTTGCTTGGATTAGGAAAATATATATTTTTTAAATTTATAAATCGCTGGCTCAAAAATTATTTTATATATTTGCAGAATATACCATATTTGGGAGGCCATGGCCTAGGGAACAAGCCATCTCTGTGAGTTAAGCATCGCCTGGCACGGCTGGTCACGGGATGGGCCAACACCCTCTACTCCAACACTACTTTTTTTGTGGAGGGGGGGGGGGGGGGGCATGTAACCTGTTTAGTTGACATGGTGAACAATTTCGGGAAGGGGAGGAGGACTACCCCCCCCCCGGTTACGGCCATGTATACATTTTATATTTGTATAATTTTTTAAACCTTAAACTGTGTGTGGGAGAAAATATAAAAATTTAAGATTTTGCTATAGAAAACTACAGTGAAAGAACCCGGGCCCTTACAAGCTACACGAGGACGCCACTATCGTCCATGACGTCAACGTGTTATATTGAGATCAAAACTTCCGACGCTACTGTCCACTCTCGAGTAAGCTCTCTGGAAAAACTTACTCAAAAGACAGCACAATTGCTTGCTTTAGAAATATTTGGATGTTATTCACGCAATCTTACGTAAATATTTAAAACTAATTGCTTCATTTGATTGTTGAAGGCGTGGTAGCCATGAAAAGAAATAGTTCCGAGCAGGCGTAATTAAATAAAAAGTATGAAAAGTAAATAATAGTTAATGAAAATTTTAATCGTATATTTCAGCCGCACATGCACATAGCCTGTACTTGATTCTTCATAGCAAGGTTAACCTGTCCCAAACACAGATCAAGCGCCGATATCAGGGTGTGAGTCAATTGGAAAAGCTAAGCTCATCGGAAGCATTTAGAGGATACCTAGATCCAGCAATGGAACTGATAAAAGTTGAATATGATAATGATGATGGGCCACCAGATGTTAATGTTGGAGACTCAATAAGGTTTAAATCCAGGGCCACCTTACTGGTCATCTGATAACCCTGAACTCGATGAATGTTTCTCAGACAATGTCTGCGTGGCAACAATCTCGTAGGAATTTATTCTACAAGAAAATTCCCAGGATATAAAAATTTTCCTTTCATTTTCCTTTTTCCTAAATCCAGTGGGAAGCACATAATCCGTTAAAGTAGACCATCGCTTGCGGAATTCAATTACGCACTTCTCGTCACCCTTCTGTACAAGTCAATTTTTCTCATTTTTTGTACAAGGCAAACCGTATTTAACGAGTAATCAACATTGCCTAGAATCAGGGTTTTTTCATAGCCTTGGCTCCCTACGTTCAGGGGATGCATTGAGGATCCAACATTGAAACTGTATGCGATCTGCGCTGCTGCTGCTTGTTAGTTTTCGGACAACCTGGACATCAACAGCAACTTTTTGGTCGTTTTTCATTGCCATCCTACTGTATACCCTCAGTTGTTAAGGATGAATTGAACCAACGCTGCATTCACTATCAAGGTCACTAGGATCACTATACTTTCATGGTCATCGATTGCAATGCACTGCTCACTCCGACATCACAATGCTTAAAATTAATCATAAATATATTCAGAATGCGTTCAACCTGTAAATTTATATAATGCGGTTTATATATGGGTGCGCCTAATATAATTAAAAACTGAACAAAATAAAACCCCAAAATTTTTTTAAACGCATTTCATATAAAATGTACGCATAGCTGACCAGATATAGAGTCACAGATCAGCTTCACCTCCATTCCTAAGCAACAACTCACCTTTAGAGGAAATGAATTTCCACGTCTCAAATTTTCAGGAAAAAAAAATTAAATAAATATTTTTTTTGTCTGCAGGTGAGAAATAAAAACACAAACTACGAAAGGTAGTAGTCGTATCAGTTGTCGTTCGACGAAAATAATCATCATTAACAGCTCGAAATTACCTGTTACTCAAAAGCAGGTCAGATTCCCAGTGAAACCCTATGAGACCAATTAAAAACATCAATCTTCTGGAATTTTTCTCTCATTGTGTGAGCTGAGGAAGCGGGACGAAAGGGGAAAAGGAGGGAGTAGAGAGGGGAAGTAGATTTAAGTATTATTTAACATAATAATAATAAACTAAATATTTATATAAATAACAATCAATGTTATTGGAAAGTGTAATAATAAAACTATCTCTCATAACAGATCGGATTAACAAAACACAATGATCTACCTATACACATAATTTATAAAAGACTTATATAAACAATCACTAACTATACAGATCTTGCACATGAAATAAAACGCCTGTGGTAAGCGAGGTTTTTTTTTTCTTCCCAAAACAATATGATGCCGGTTTGAAAAGTTTGCCTCCTAAGTAGATAACGTATATTCATCAATTTGCGAGATACTAACCTGCGCTATGCATCTGATGAAAGCTTGGAATGTCTTCTATTTTTCAGTGTCTTATTTTACAACGGAGTAACCATCTCTGTCCACACGCTTGCGCCAACTTTGGATAAGTTTCTTTTCATTATGTCGGCGAAGAAATCGGGCACCAGTTTTCAGCACCAAACATTTCACCTTCTCATCCTTGCCCAAGTTTTTTCTACGAACGTTCCATGTACGTCTTCATTTTCTTAAATATTCTGCATGCATATCGTTGTAAAGGGCGCCGCTAGGTGTCGTGATATAAAGCGACTCAAGCTTTCCTTTCATACCAGTTTCACGCCAGTATCTCGCAAACTGCTGATGCAAAGAAGGCATGACTTTTGAAAACGCCTCGCAGTAATAGCGATGAAAAAAAATGAGATGGTGGAAAACTCCCCCCCCACCATTAAAAAAAACTCGCCCCCCGCCCCCGGGGGGGGGGGGTCATAAAAATCCTTTACAACTCAAAATTAGCTCACAAGAGCCATTCAATTTATTTACAAAAATTATTCCTCTCAATGTGAAAAGTCCACACATGTCGAACTTATTGACTTTATTTCGCTAGAATGAACGCTATAGCCATTTATTTTTTCATTTTTAGAAAAAAAAAATTAATATCTCTAAAAAACAGCTTAACTAATTGTCATAATTGGTCCTGCTCTTTGCCGTTTCAGGGGAGTTAACTGCACAAAATTGATCAGATACGTTTATAGGGTGGTCCATTTAAGTGTAGACATGGAAATATCTCGAAAACAAAGCATTGTACGAAAAAAATGTCCAAAATCAAAAGTGAATTATTTCGCGGGGGAAATTCATTACTTAAAAAATCCCCCCTCCCCCTTGTAAGGGGGGGCTGGGGGAAGGGGGTAACTTTGAAATCTTAAATAGGAACCCATATTTTAATGGTATATACAGATTGTACACAATATTCGAGAAATGTTTTATTCTTGGTGTTTTTTCAATTCATCCAACCGTTTAGGAGATAGAGGCCTTGAAAGTGTGGAACTTTTAAAGTTTTGAACCCATTTTTATCGATGAAGACAAAGAGATAGAGAGTGGGTCTTATAGACATTCCTATTCTACTTTTTAATGGTCTTTAAGAATCCGAAGTCAGAATTTCAAAAATCCAGCATTTATCAATACAGTCGCACAGGCTCTGCCTCCATAGGACTGCTGCACCCAAGACTTTGCTTGTGCATAAAAAAAATTGAATTTTTGAAATTCTGACTTCGGATTTTTAAAGACCATCAAAAAGTCGAAAAAGAATGTCTGCAGGATGCTGATAAGAAAAACTTCTTTCCTCCAAAAAGCGTTTATATAATATTTAACTATCAAAAAATCTTGCTTGCACAAAAACAAACGAAAAATTACTCCCACCCTCTATCTATTTGTCTTCATCGATAAAATTGAGTTCAAAACTCGTAAGTCCAAACTTTCAGGGCCTCTATCTCCTAAACGGTTGAATCAATTGAAAAACACCAAGAATAAAACATTTCTCGAATAATGTTTACGATATATGCCATTAAAAATAGGGGTTCCTAATTTCACAAGGGTGGGAGGGGGGATAATTTCTTGGTTAATGAATTTCCCCCGCGAAGTAATTCACTTTTGATTTTGGACATTTTTTTTTCGTACAATGCTTTGTTTTCGAGATATTTCTCTTAAATGGACCACCCTGTAGCCTATGCAAATGTATAGACGGAATTCTTTTGACTGACCTGAAATTCGTTTCCCCAACTCAAAAAATTTTATTCCCTGAAATCGAATTATAAACTCATGTTTCAGGAAATATTAAAATTTTGAGAAAAAAAATCGTCTGTGCGTGTCTATTTCGTACGTGACCACTTTCGAGTTAACTCCTCCGATACAGCAAATAGCAGAACCAAATAAAATTAATACATACTTAGAGAGTACCTTGTGCCTTGATGAATTCTTTATGACAACTGGTTAAACCTTTGTAGAGTTTCAAGAAAATATAACGTTGGGAATAGAACTATCAATACATAGTATCTCCAAAAAAATGCTCTAGACATTTCTTAAATTTAAGAAAAAAAATTAATTTCTTTATAATTCAATAAATTCGATATGAATAATTTTTGTTAATGAATTGTTTGGCACTGAAGTGAGAGTCGGTCTCCACCAGTTGGCACTGAGTCCTTTCCTGTTCAACATAGTGATAGATGGCATATCAGAGAAAATCAGGGAAGAAGCGCCTTGGAACATGCTCTATGCGGATGATATAGTTTTATGCGCAAGATCTAGAGCAAAGGTCGAAGAAAAGCTAGAGAATTGGAGGAAAGCTCTGGAAGACAGGGGACTGAAAATCAGCAGAAGCAAGACAGAATATACAGCATGCAACATAGAGGCCCAGAAAAATGAGGAGTTGAAACTGATGGAGACAGCAATCAGGAAAACCTTGGATCGATAGTTGATGAATGGAGTGAGACGGGTAGGGAAGTGACTAGCAGAATACAGACAGGTTGGAAAAATTGGAAAGAAGTCTCTGGAGTCCTTTGCGATAAGAAGATCCCTGTGCGTCTAAAGGGCAAAGTTTACAGGACAGTGGTGAGACCTGCAATGCTGTATGGAGTGGAAACACTCTCTCTACAAAAGCCCAATATACAAAGGATGAAGGTGGCAGAAATGAGAATGTTGAGAGGGATGTGCGGAGTGACACGAGGCGACAGGATTAGAAATGAGCGCATCCGAGGGACAGTGAAAGTTACAGATATTGAAAATAAAATCCAAGAAAATAGACTGAGATGGTTTGGCCATGTAATGAGAAGAGACGAGAACTACACTGGCAAAAGGGCTATGAACATGAAAGTGGCGGGAAGGAGGAAAAGAGGACGACCCAAGAGAAGATGCAATATATTATTTCACTTTTTAAAATATTTTATGAGTGATCGGCCAACAATTCAGAAAGATCATATTCAGATTGCATAGGCAGACTTTTTACATAGACATAACCAAGTAACTTCATCATACATCAAATTCTGTCCTATATGACAATTCATGATAACAGACTAGGCATCACATACACTCGTAGATATACGAAATCAAGTAACCTAATAAGTGATACGCTTATTTCTATTCCTAGTACACGATTGCAAAAGTCATACCCAGATTGGGAAGCCAATTAAGTATACTATCGTATTTCCCGCCAGAATTCATATAGTCTTTCCAGTCCCAGAGATTATTCCACACTCAATACACAATAGCGTAGCAATAGGTATACAAACTCCTATTAAGAAATATAAATAAAGAAATTCCTACACACAATCCTTGACATTTTTAATATTTCATATGTAAATGTAATAATTTAAAGTCACTTTTGTTTTACATTGAATCACTCATTCGAAGTCCTTGTTAGGAGTCTGGAAAAAAATCGCATTTCTAAAATTAATCATTTTTTAATAAAATTCTATTGTCTTAGGCGTATGTTTAATTTGCGGCTTCACTAGAAAATTCTTTTTATTTTTAATTTATTTTAATAAGCTTACTACTCCTCCTTCCATATAGAACAGAAAGAATCTACACATAAGAAAACCTGCACCGCTCGAAATAAACAAACAAATCTTAAACAGCTTCCCATGTTTCATTTACACAAATTCGTGTCATTTAAGAGATTTAATTCATATTAAGAAGATAAAAAAAAATAATAATTTCCCTCCTAATCCCATCAGAGAAAGATGAACAATAACTTCTCTCCTCAAGGCGTTTTCACAGCTCCATTTCCCGTCGTTCTAGGAAGTGAGTACGCTGTAACGAGGTCTCAGTCTTCAATTCAACTCTAAACACAGCGAAGAACCATAAATCTACATACTCAGTCTTCGATCAAAACTTGAAAAAAAAATTATTCTAACGACTGTTGCAAAACAGACGAAGCCGTTTCGAGTTCACCATTTGTTTGTTGCGATGCTTTATTACCCAGAATCCTCTTACAACGACTTCGAAGAAACCGAAATGAAAATTATTTTTTTATATATGCATGTGTGTATGTGTCAAATTTCCCCTCCTCGTAGAGAAAATTGTTTAAAAAAAAAATTTTTTTTTAATAGCAATCGAGCCCCCGAGCAAGGTTATATAATAACCAAGAGCGAAGTGGTTTTTAGCGTGTTGAAGAAATCGTTATGATAATTTTTTTCTCTTTCATAAAGCAGATTACAGAGAACAATAGGAGATGCTTGCTCTTTAATGAATACCTTAAAAACTTAATAAATTAATAGGAAGGCGTTTATTACTATTATAACAACGAAACTCGTAAACCCAATGGTTCTAAGAAGCAACTGAAAACGCTTTCATTATCCTATATACGCACACTTGTCAATAAATTAGAAACATATTTTATTGGACCCCATTTGGCTATCATTAACATGTTAGTCGTTGGAAGAAGATATTGCTGTCAGATAAACATGTTCTATAAGGTTGAGATTTGGCATTGGGATGAAAAGAATAAATTACGAAAGTAATCTTCGTGCTCGCTAACCATTGCTAAACCAACCATGCGTGAAGAATTGCAGCATGAAGAAGCCGTTGATCGGCAACAATGTTCAGGTAGTGTATGTAACGCACTCAACCTTCCATGAATATCAGGAGGCCAATTTCATACCAGCAGAAGAAGCCCCATACAATGACACTAGAGTCTTGAGTAGTCTTGATAAGACATACTAGACCCATAAAATCATCAAGGACATACACCAACAAGGGCGAAAACTGAGGGTCGTCCGAATCCAGCAGTGTATGCCTGCAACGTTCCCGTGTCGATCGGATGTAGTCAAAATTTCGAGTTACTAGGTCCTTCTTTTTTCCCATTTTTATCACTTTTTCGATACATGATCTCAGATTCATTGGCCAGTGTCTCTATTTTTAGAGGCAAGGCATTTCAAACGGAAAAGGAATTTTATGGGAAATAGCGGGTTGTAAAATGATGAAGCCCGATTTGAGGCTTAAATTTGTAGGCCTACAAGCAAGTAAGATCGTATATAGGTTGTTACTGAACCACAGTACAGGGTGATTACAAAAGAACTTCACACTTTTAAAAATTTATCACATCAAAGCTATTCAGAATATAGACACACCACATACGGACACAGTTAAAGATGTTCAATATGCCCTCCTGTAGTCGAATTCGTCCCAAATCTGCATTAACATGTCTCCATCAATCCCACGTATCGCTACCGTAATGCGTTCTTTCAGCTCGTCTAGGTCACGGGGAAGGGGTAGGGTGAAGACCTTGTCCTTTACACATCCCCATAAAAAGAAATCACAACGCTGGATTGGTCGAGCAAACAATAACCTGGAATTTGCAAAGTGGCCACCGCGGAGCCCCGACCTCACACCTTGTGATTTCTTTTTATGGGGGTGTGTAAAGGACAAGGTCTTCACCCTACCCCTTCCCCGTGACCTAGACGAGCTGAAAGAACGCATTACGGTAGCGATACGTGGGATTGATGGAGACATGTTAATGCAGGTTTGGGACAAATTCGACTACAGGGGGGGCAAATTGAACATCTTTAACTGTGTCACAATAAACTTCAAGAGTTTTTCTTTAAGAATCCGTATGTGGTGTGTCTATATTCTGAATAGCTTTGATGTAATAAATTTTTAAAAGTGTGAAGTTCTTTTATAATCACCCTGTATAATAAAACCAGACTTAACCATACCAGTGTCCTACAATAAAAACTTTTCTTTCGCTAGATCCGGCAGTCAAAATAAGCCTTCTCTACCGAAATAGCAGCTGACGCAAAAGGAGCTCAGATGATGCTGACGTCTCGAATAACTGCAGTCATAAAACTTACTTCCTGCCCTATGCTATTATGCATATTTTTTGCCTATATGTTTAAAAGTTAGTTTAAATTAAAAAAAAAAACAAACATAAAAGCTTTTGTATCTTTTTTTACAAAGTCATCGTGAAGAGCAATGCACTTTCCCCATTGACAAATCGCCCAAGTGCTTATCTAAACAAGAGGGTCGTCTAACCCTAAATAACCTCTTCAATTCTTAAGCAGAAATATTTTAAGACGAAGCGCTTTATTAGAATACTCAGAAGAACATCCTTCCATTTATCATCTTTTATATGCAAAAAGCCGCAGCATTTTTCTCAATAGCTATTTTGAGGGCTTTGTGTAATGATTGCAAAAAAAGAGCTCTTTATGGATAAGAAATTCCTTCAAAATTTTGTACAGCAATAATATTGGATGGCTGCAGCCTAAAAACCATTCCACAGTGCAAGAATGCTAACCGTATAAATGTTTTTTATGTTTCAGTAATGCAAAGTGTTTATTATCTTATTCTTAGTCCGCACCCGTTTCTTATTACACACACGGACCAATGAGTTAGAAACATGTGTAAAACATATGTGAATTTGTTTTTAATTCATTTTCATGCAAAATTGTTTCAGCTCATGTCATTCAAACGTGCGAAATCCAAAGTGTTTAACAGTTTGTAAAATAATCCAGTCTTTGTCTAAAAGAGGTAACTATAGCTTAAAGACAACCAATCATTGAGAGAGAACAGGATATTCATTATGGAGCAAATGACAGATGATTTTAACCAAGGCTGTTATTGATCCGCATCTGGCAGAACCATGCGCTGAAATTTCTTCTAACAAGGGAGCTATCCTAATCTGTACACGGAACTCTTTGTTTGCGCGCAAGCATACCTTGAAAGCGATGGCATTGCGCGGTGGCCGTAGTGGAAGTGAAAAGAAAAAAATCTGTTGTGGGCACCATGGGACTACCTTGTAAGAAGCTTAAACGACTGCTTTTTTTGGGGGGAAATATTTCTCATTAGAGAGGTTAAGATACTTTTACGCGACGTCCGTGACGTGAAGTCTATGACGTCAATTGATCACACGTTGTTAACGTGGCAGATTTTAGAGAGGTTAAGATTTTTTCCGTGTGTAGGATTTTTGTAACTCGTCACTCTTAGCAAGCTTCACGATACAAAATAAACCAACGTGGTGACCGCGTGGGACGTGAAGGCTTTACGTTAACGCCACACCAAGGTCGAATTTTCTGACGTCATTCAAACTCGTCACGCGCGTCGCGCTCAACCAACACCACCTCTACTCAAAGCCTGATCGCGAAAATTTCATACATTGTTACATCATCATACCTAGTCATAATTTAGAGCTTATTATTGGTAGAAATGCGATAAAACATGACTACCTATGACGTTTTAACAATGTATGATGTTTCCGCGCTCAGGCTTTCTCTTTAGGTGGTGTTGGCTCAACACGTTAAGGCATCTTAACCTCTCTACTCTATTATTATTCTTGAGACACGTATTTCCGTCTCTCTCTCTCTCTCTCTCTCTCTCTCTCTCTCTCTCTCTCTCTGTGTTGTCTAAAAACTCCAATTGTTGAAACAAATTTTGACAGTCGTTTTTGTTCTTCAAATATACTGCTTCAAATAGAGTTCTTCAAACTCTGACGTCAAACAGTCAAACTCTGACGTCACAAACTGCTCCAAGCAAACAAAATTCCATAGCCATGTAAGGAAATCTGTTGTGGACACCACAAATACACATGTTTGGCCCCGCCGTTTGCAATGAAAACGGGAGATGCACAACTAGATGTTACAGCAGTCCTAAATACAAAATTTCAACATTCTACGGCTAACCGTTTTTGAGAAATGCGACATACACGCACATACACCCACGTCTCGTCAAAATGGATTCAGGGATGGTCAAAATGTATATTTCCGTTGAAATTTGAAAACCGAAATTTTTCGCGATTACTATATTTTACATCCTACAAGGAAGTAAAAAAAACATGGCGGCAAAGGGGAAGCAAAACGGCGACTGCCAAAGAATTTTTAGTTACAGCAGTATTATTATGCACAAAACTTTAATTTCGCTGTGCTTTAATTCGTCTCGAAATAATTTATAAGATGATTTAAGCATTCATGAATAATTTTTTTTTATTCAAAATTATAAATCACCGCGATACATATCCCCTCATCAACGCTTATTCGTATTTACGGCTGCCCCATTAGATCACTCGACAGCCCTGTCCTCGTTTCACTCGCGAATACATGACGTCAGCCCAGAAAACTTACGAAGATTACCGAATTAATTAATAAAATAAAATAATAAATAAAGGAAATACTTATTAATTACTATACAGTTTTTTTTTCCTGGAAGACAATTAGCTAATTTTACTAATCTATTTTTTAAAAATAAAAAGTTTCGTTTAGAAACCTCAAAATCCATTCAATTGTCGTCTGCTGGTCCTTCGTAGGAAGTAGTTCCATTGCTTTCATGTTAAGTTGATTCGTGCGTATTGTAGAGTGGCGGAGGAATGAAGTTCCGTCAAGAGCATTAATTCACTCGCATCGCTTTAATTATGGTGTAACAATGGGTCCTTTTTTTCGTTTTCGCGGATTATTTTAAAAGAAACAAAATACGAGGGTTGGGGCATAAGTCATGGCAACTAATTTTTTTTATGAGAATTCAAGCATGGGTGGAAAATGTGAAATATACAGATGAAAGAACAAGGAATGGACGAAATGTACGGACATTTAACAACACGCCAACACTTTGCTTCTCATGTTTATTAAGGTAGTTGACAACATTACAGGTTTCATGTTCTGGAATCATGAAGCCTGTAATGTTTCATGCTTCTGGAAAATTTATTCTGGAACATGACTACAGATTTCATTTTCCAGAATAAGTAACAAATCAAAATAGAGAACGGCTGTTTTGATATACGAGCGTTGTTCAACTCGGGTTACATCCACCTTGCATGGCGGTTGACTGAGAACTGACTTAACATTGCTCTCTGCGCAACATCAGGAACTCACGGAGCCATATAATGTTGTGGAAACATACTAGCAGTCACAGCTTCCTTGAGACACATGACATTTTATGATACCACCCCTTAGCTCTGAGAAAAAAAAATAGTTGCCATGACTTATGCCCCAACCCTCGTAGTTGGATTTTTTATTTGGCAAGCATCAATATTTAGCTTTAGGTGAGTAAAATATTTCAATTTGCTGTGCAACTCTGAGATACAGGTTCGGGCGGTTCCCTTGTAAGAAAAGGAAAGTGTTTGGAACGTCGTGAGGACTGATCAGCAAGTGTCTTCAAGTTGATGTACGAATCACCTGACTTCAAGCAATCCAACAGTTTTATTCTTCTTCTTCCTTTGGAGAGTTTCCCTCTAACTGTTTCCCTTCAAGCGTGACCTTTACAACTCCACTACGTCGTAAGATGTGGCCGATCCATTTGCTTTATATCTTCCTGATTCCCCGTAACAGTTGTCTGTCTTCTCAAAATAGCTACAATTTTAACTTTGTCAGTCCGCTTTGTCGTTGTCATTCTTCTACAAGTCCACATAGCTTTCTTGCCCCCACACTTCAGAATTCAATAGAATGCGTCCAACATCAATTGTTTTAGGCCTCCATCGATTCAAGTTGCCCTGCTGCAAACCACTAGGAGATTCTTTGGTTTGCACCTCTTCATGAACCTGTCCGATATACAGTGTAGCTCCATTAATCATTGGTGGTGAACACAAGCCTTCAGATCACGGCAAGATGTGGTCTGCCGATAAGGTGTGTCCAAAAAGTATAAAGCCACACGTATTATTTAAACAAAAACAATGTATACACAACAAAACCCATTAACTTGTGATAACAAACGAAATATACATATCCAAAAAAAAAATTTGAAAAAATTGCAGTATAAAAAAAATTCAATAAATTGCAAATCATAAGCAAAATTACTGTTCAAAATTATAAGGTCAACTCTTTAATTATAAGATGATATCTACCAACAGATAGCACTTCGTTATGTATGCAGATGGTGACTAATAACAGTATGGTTAATGACTAAAAAGTACTAAACATTTACTCAAAACCAATAGTGCCTCGAGATATACCACCGAATGAGTAGTAAAAGGGCCAGATCAAGATCCTGCGTGAAAATGGCCATTCAGGAAGAGATATTAGTAAAATACTGGGACGGTAATGTAATGATTTGGAGAGCTTTCAGCTGGCATGGATGAACCAATTTAGCATTCATTTTAAGCAGAATGAATTCGGCGATTTATCAAGAGATGCTGGACAAATTGGGGGACCTGTCTTTGAATTCCAGCCAGGCAATGCACCAATTCATAATGCAAAGTCAATATTTGAATGGTTTCTTTGGAGAATATTTGGGGTTGCCTTGCAGGAAACGTGTACACAGGAGACCGCCAATTTTCTACACTTAACGATTTGAAAGCTGCAATAATAGGTGCCTGGGAAGAAATAAATCAAAAATTCCTGCAACCATTGGTGAACTCAATACCCAATCGTGTTTTTAAATTAATTCAGGAAAATGGTGAATTTACAGGGTACTAAAGTACCTTCACATTTAATTTTAAGATCAAATTTAATGCATAATAAAAATCGTAAGAGATAGAAAAAAATCAATTGGAAAGTTGAACACCACCCTAAAATTAGCCTAAATCATTTATCCGATTTGATTTTGCAACAATGGTTACCTAATAAAAAATCAACAAGATGTTGTACTTGCAACCCAAATGTATTCTGAAAGATATCCAAATCGCCGCCATCCTTCAAGACAAGCCTGTGGAAAAATTATTGCACGTTTTCAGAATACAAGTAGTGTTCAACAACATTTAAGACAGGGACGACCAAAAACAGCAACAAATGAGGATACTGCCACAGTGGTTCTTTCTGCAGTTGCTGTTAATCCACATACCAGCATACGTTCCATTGCTCATGATATTAGGTTGCAGTGTAGGATCAGTGTGGAATGTGCTTCGTGATCATAAATTTCATCCATTTCATGTGCTCTGTCATCAAAACCTTTAATGCACGTGACTATGAAATATGTTCAGAGTACTGCATCTGGCTTCTTTGTCAAATTGATGATGACCCACTGTGCTCAGATGAGTCACAATTTGTACATAATGGCGTTGTCAATAAACATAACCTCCATTACTGGACCAATGAAAATCCTCATTGGTTAAGACAAACTGCTCACCAAGTGAATTGGATGACAAATGTTTTGTGTGGCATGTACAACAATCAAGTTTTTGGTCTAGTGTTTTACGATGGCCAGCATTATCGAGATCTTATTCTAAACAATGTTGTGTACCACTGAAGAGATGCCATTAAGAAGACGTTGTAAAATTTGGTTTCAGCAGGATGATACATCGCCACATTTTTCAATGGCAGCACGTGAATGTTTAAATTTGATGTTTCCAGATAAATGGACTGCAAGTGCTGGACCAGTCACATGGCCACCCCGCTCATCAGACTTAACACCTCTGGACTTCTTCTTATGGGGCCATATAAAAAATACAGTTTATGATACACTACCAGTAAGTTTAGCTGAACTTCAACAGAGAATTACAATTTCATGTGGAGCAGTAACCACTACAACAATGACAGCTGTGCATCAATCCATCAAACGTATTGAACATTTACTTCCGTCATTACCTATTGGTGTTTTCTGCGGCTTTACATTACTATTGTCACAAAATTATTTTTTATTAGGTAACCATTGCCGTAAAATCAAATCGGATAAATGGTTTAGACTAATTTTAGAGTGCTGTACAACTTTCCAATTGACTTTTTTTTCCTATCTCTTACGCTTTTCATTTTGCATTAAAAATTAGACCTTGAAATTATATGTAAAGGTCAAAATTAAGATCATTGTTAAAAAACCTACAACTGAATTTGATAGGAGATAATTTTTTCGAAATCTGGAAATTCTCATTAGTAATTGAGATATTGAACTGGTAACAGACTTTTTGAACACCGTGTATATTTCTTTTGTTATCGCAAATAAGTGATTAAAGGTGTTTTTTTTAATAATATGTGTGGCTTTATACTTTTTGGACACTGCAGTGGAGTTTTTTTGGTAACCAGCTTATCCTGCTGAAAGACCTGCGGAATTTCCTAGAAGAGAAAACCGACCAAAAATCGGCTGGATATCGTTTTTAACGGTTACTCTGGATATCGAGAATCTGATTCGTTGTTTCAATCGTGGCCCCAGACTGATGAGTGATTCCCTTTTCGAAGGCTGTTAGAGCTTCTTAAATAGGTGATAAGTACACGCTTGTATTACATGACCTCAAACTATTTTGCATAAGAACGGATTATAACAAATTTACATAAGTTTCATGTAAGCCAGTGAATGTATACATTGACACAGCCTAAACCGAAATGTGCTCTATGAGGAAATAGCCCCTTTGATTACCAAAATCTAACCTTCTAAGTAGCTTTCTTTTTTATAATAATCACCTTCAATTCATTTGGGCCAAGCCAAGTTGATCAAACGTGACCATTCATCCGTAACACGAATCCAGAGCAATGTTATCAAACGTATTACACCAACTCGCCGTCGTAACCCTTGACAAGACAATGGGATGAAAGAGAGGTGATCAGAATGTTTAAAGAGTAAAAAAAGAAAAATCAAGAAAGAAGAAGAAGTAAAAGAGAGTCATGGTGTTCCTCTTTGTAGATGACCTTAAAACATAATCTCGATCCAAGTGGTTCGCCTTCCGAGTCGGGGGGAGAAATGACAATGGAGTTCCATATGAAAGAACCAACCAACTTCCTCCCCCATGTACCTTGTTGTTATTATCATTAATATTCTTTTTATTTTTAACATGCTCTTAATCTAGAATGTTTGTTTCGTCTTGGTCTGTTGAGGCGTGCAAAGTGTGTCAGGCGACATTTTCTCCTTTTGTCCGTCGGCAGAGAAAGAGAGAGAGAACTCAATCAGGTGGGACGCTTGGAGTAAAATCGTTCCAAGGACAGGTTTATATTAAGTCACGAGACCGGAATAGAACGGCCATTGTCAACTTTAATGAATTGCAAACGATAACCGTCGCTGCTTTTAAAAAGAAGGAAAATAATCTCAACTGAGTGAATTAACGCGTTTATGTATAAAAAAAAATAATAGACTAATTCTAAAAAATACCACCACTGGAATTGGCGGCACTCCACTATAATAGCCAGAACTGGACACTTAAGAAATTATATAGAATAAAGGCGTGTGAGTGATAAAGATAACCCTTCCAAGTAAATAGGTTTCATCATATTACAGATTTCAACTAGGAGCCTAACCCGTATCACCAAAACCTGGATCAATTTCGATTGATTTTCCCTCCAAATAACGGTTTTCGAAACACTCCTCCAACGCATTTCCAAGAAGCCCTTAGAGCAAGAGGAAGCAATTTCCTTGCAAATGTCCTTCGTCTGAGGTCACAAGATAGAGCTACGATTTTCAACTTCTCAAGCGGAAAGGTCGTCATAAAAGACGAAAAATCTTTCTCCCGAAATTTAGTCTTCAATTCCTGGAACTAGCAAAGGATAATAATAAATAAAAAAATGTATTTCCTTTTCGCTCAAGTTCACTGTCATTGACGTAGGGCTTAAAGTTGGTCAACACTCGGTCTCTTCTCGATTGGAGAGGAAGTCTCAAGGATGATGCTTCGAGAGAATAAACTTTTTTTAATATTTTAAAAATCCTTCGACTAAATTTGGATCAATACTTCCTTGACAGGAATTCATTTTTTTTATTCAAAAACATCCACTCAGAATTCTATTCACTTTGTTCACAATAAAGAATCTCTCCTTGCGGTTGTCATGTTTCGCAAGATGGTACAACAACCATGAGAGAAAAGATTGCACAAACTCGCTTCAAAAAAACATCTCAAATTTAATATCATTTATTATATATAAAAAACAAACTTTCGACATAGAACCAATGAAAAGAATGACTTGAAGGAAATTAAACATCGCCAAAAATCTCGTTTTGTTGTGTAATGGAGACTTTTTTGAAAAATTTATTGTGAAAATAATAATTCATTTTTTTGTCACACGTTAAGTTATTGATTTATGGCAATAGACAGCATCTAAGCACATTCTCAAACAATCAAGTTATGATATACAACCCATGCTCAAAAGTTTATAAACTATAAAATCAATTAAATACAACAAATATGATGGTAAGCCGACATCACACTGAATGCAAATTAATAAATAAATAAACTTATTTGGAAAACCACGAGCTTTGAGAAGAGTCAATTAACTTAGCACATTCTGCTACTGTAACTTCATCCCAAATTTTTCGGAGGCACTTTATCAGTTCATCTCCTGTATAGGTTTTTCAACAGATAATCTGCGTTTCATAATCCCCCAAATGTTTTAGGCCAATCCAACACTTCAATCTTCTGTTCAGCAACCATGCTTTGCCCATTTTTGCAGTATGAGGTGCAGCGTCGGTCTTGCTGAAATGTAAAGGTTGATTGGGGTACAACTTTCTCTAGATGGTAGCAGAAACCTATCAAGAATTTCAACATATACTTCAGCATTGACTTTAGATTTCAATACACAAATGGTTCCTTTTCCGTTAGCCGATATGCAATCCCACACCATAACTTGTGCTAGAAACTACCAGGGTGAAACTTTTCAGTAGGCTCACGATACACTTTTGGACCATGACCACCTGATGCCAAACAAATGACGTTTGACCACTTCTCTGCTGTCCACGTTGAATGTTTTCTTGCCCATCTTACTCGACGCTGTCTTTGTTGACCGCTCAATGCAGGTTTCGCTTTTGGCACTCTTGCTCTGTATCCCATATGACTTAGCAATCTACTAGTAGTAGCTCGAGACACATCTTTTCCAACTTCTTGAGACCACAATTTTGATAGGGTGGTGCTGGAAGCAAATCTATACGTTTGACGATCTTTTTCAACACTATTTGCTATGTTCGTTGTTGTCTTTGGTCTACCAGATTACCGTTTGAGTCTGATTGTTACTTCAAAACCTTAGAAATGGGAGATTTTAAATGACCAGTTTCCTTAGATGTCTCGTTTAGACACAAACCAGATTCTCTTAAGTATTTGATGCTGTTTTTTTCAGCAACAGATGACTGTTTTTTTTTAATTATTTAATGTAATCCAATACGTCCATCCAGGGCCTGTAGGGCCAGAAGCTGACGAGTTGGGTCCATGCATGAACCTGGATTAACGACTGCTGTATGATGGTCGCAGCAGCCGGGGGCGGATGAATATCGTGTGTCACTGATGGTCGCCCATCCAGTGACTAGCTGTGCCTGATGTTTCTTAACTTCACAGAAGTTGTGTGTTCAGCGAAAGACCACCAGGCCACGGCCTCCCCCCTCCCATGATTTTTGGGTGGACGTTATTGTCAATTTCGATAACCATTGACTTTCGTATGATTCAATGCTAATTAGTATGCAATTTCCTGCCAGACAAATCTATTCTGGGAGGGGGTTTCTAAACTTTTGAACTGCTCATGTTTTTTTGAACATTTTATATTTGGTATTTCGACATGAAATAAAAAAATTGTTTTTTGCTCCAGTAGCTTGTGTGTTTCTTAAAAAAATGACTGAATTAAAAAATTATTTGTTGTGGTTTGCTTTTTCGGCTTTCACTCGCAACAGAATTGAAGCTGGTGATAAAATTAGATAAGTTTCTAAACTTTGAGCAGGAATTGTACATGATTTATATTATGAATTTATTTTGTATGTACAGTCATCAAAGGGAAATAATCCACACTTGAATTTTACTCTAAGTTTTACCGTTTCAATATTAATTTATTTTTAATAATTTAATATTACATTTAGAGTTAACATTATTAAGATTATTAAATTTAAATAATTATAATTAAAAAAGCTATTAAAACAACACATTAGCATGAAATGTAATATTAAGTATTAAACTCGTGTGGATTATTTCCTTTGGTTGACTGTACTATAATTATTGAAAGCTTGAAAGTTTCTAAAGTTATATTATTATTTCCTTATATTTCAGTGCATAATTATGGGAAATTTTATACCTGGAAGTTTACTTCATGTCCATTATATGGACACCATGTATTCCTCGAACTTCTTTGCCCTCCAGGGTACACACCTTGGGCTTTAATATAGCCCCACTAACTATGAACTAAAAACGAAGCGCGTATGCTCCCACTGCTTTCAATCCGCTTGAAAAAAAAATGAAACTGGTCTAAGGCGTTTTCAAGCGTGTATATTAGAGGACTGCATTCACACATTTTTCGCTCGGCGGAAAAACATTATTATAAAATCCGCTAGGTGGCAAATGGTCGTGAGAGAACGAGCGAAAATGACCAACGCCACCTAGAAAACAGGTGGCGTTGGTCATGACTTGGTCAGATTTACTAACGGTAAGGGATAGGATATTCCGAGCGTCATTTGCTCGGTTCTGTTCATCCCATGAAGGGGGAAAGTGGGCAATGGGGCGAACTGTTTTAAACGTTCAAACGAAGCTGATCGCAAACTTCTAGATTCGCGCATTCGTTATTACTTTTACAAACAAGTAATTATTGTAAATTAACGTATAAATTTTTAGTTGGAAAAAATTTTCCGTAAAAAAAGTCCTGTTTTCGTGATTCTCGTTATTCAACTGTGAATATACGTAGGTTTTATGGTTTAAACTTTATCCCTTAGGAGAGGGATAAAAATTTTGTCTACCTATTTTTATATCCCGAAAGTAATATTAAATTTCTATAGTTTTTTAATATCTTTTTGAGTATATTTTGGCAAATTGGAACTTTGCAACAAGATTTATAATCCCCTTGCAAGTAGTGGACTGTTGCGTTTAGCAGCAAAGCCCAACTCCGGGCGGCAGCTCACAACGAGCGAGCGAAACACGCCGGTGCAGTCCTCTAGTGTATATATATTTTTTATTGTACACTAGAGGCGTTTTCCTATATATTTGCTTTTTAATATATAGGATTTAATTTAAAGCGAATGCTGAAATATATTTTTGTGTAAAGTACTTTTCGAAAGTTCGTTTTATTTTAAATCTTAATAAAAAACTTACTCCCGATTTTATTTTTCTTATTGTACTTCATATTGTGTGCATTGAAAATTACGAAATTTTGAAAAAAAAAACTTTAACTTGTGAAACTGTAAATTTTACTGAACATAGTAATTGAAGAGACATTTTATGTTCACGGTAAATAAAATAAACAAGTAAAAATAAAATGCTATTCA
>JAHWFO010011261.1:132562-153109 GCA_023313115.1 Rhysida immarginata
CCTCCCGTTCTTTGAAATTTTCTCCTCCCCCTACCCGTAAATGGTATAATGGCATGTGCTTTTACTTAATTACATTAATTAAAAATAATAAATAAAAACCATAGCCTAAGAATAAATAGTAAAAACCCATCGTCGAAAAGGTGTTCGAACTTATACACTGTCAGCGTGATCACTGCTATTCCTTCTCGCTGCCAATAAAAAAAAATCTTTTGTCAAGGTTTTTGGGACCTATTACAAGGTTCTAGGAAGACGTTCTAGAAACAGATTAAAAACCCAATTAACTAATTCGGTAAATTAATCTTTAATTTTTTTTTCTAAAAGAACACCCCCCCCCCCCATATAAAAAAATTTCCAAACAATAGATTTCTTAAAGAATAACTCAAGAATGTTCAGTGAGGGTTTTATATTACGCCACATCTCAGATGTTCAAATTATTGATGAAAAATAGGAAAGAAACTTCATCAATCAAGAAATTTTATCCAGGCTGTGGAATTTTCTTTCAACAATAATAGAGTTTTGTTTTTTTATATTTTTTAGATAACTCGCTAAAACTGATCTCAAAATTATTTTTTAAAAAAGATATAAAAATCGAGGCTTTATTAAAATATGCTTTCCCAAGAGAGGGGGAAAAATAGCCTAACATCAAATGTACAGATCCTGCTCCCTCTTAGTCGACTCTTTTTATTCCGATTCTTTATCTAAATAGGGGGAGGCCCACCAGGCCTTCACTGAACACATAACTTCAGAGAAGTTAAGCAACATCAGGCACGGCTAGTCACTGGATGGGCGACCATCAGTGAGACACGATCTTCACCTCCCCGGCGGCTGCGACCATCATACAGCAGTCGTTAATTTAGGTCCCTCCAGGGACCCAACTCGTCGGTATCTAACCATACAAACCCTGGATGGACGTATTGGATTACAATATATAAATTTTAAAAAAATATTGGAGATATAGCACAAATGAAAATGTATACGAAATTTTCGAAAACACAAGTCCAATAATAATTTTTCGAAATCTCTCAAATTTCTCCGCCTTCCTATATCGAGTTAATTTATATGCTGTAAATGTTTTGTAATTAAATACGAGGAATGGAATTAATGAAGAAATCAGCACAAAATAAGCACAATCGAATGGCATATATAAAAACCGTCGAATGGAATAATCGGGAGGCAGAGATTCGAAAGTATTTTATTTTTCTTTATTTATATTTCCTCCAATGTTACCCTATCTGAAAGAATTTTATTTTTCATACTTTGCATTGTAATTTGAAATTTCAAGTTTTCAGTTTAAAACTTCGTTCAAAATCTAAACTAAGCTTTTAATTAAGTTAGAGCGCTTGTCTGGGGCATTTTGGGGGGGGTAATTTTCCTAGGACGCAATTGTCCTAGGTAGCAATTATCCTTGGAGGCGGTTGTCCGGATACCGGGTGGCTCAAAAGGTTTGTGGCCTCCCTTCTATCTTGAATACAAATGTAGTTACGCTCATTCCCATAAAGAGAGTGAATAGGAAGTTGAGGGTGCTCTTTCTCATGCTATCACTTAAAGTATTGTCAGCATTAGGACATATGCAATTCGTATCTACTAACCGTAGGAAATACACACAAAAAAAATTACAAACGTGTTCAGCATCAAATAAACAACGAAGGTTTTTGGATGATCCGTTCATTGAATTTTTTTTTGTTTTGTTGCTTATATGATGCTGAACACGTTTGTAATTTTGTTTTGGTATTTTTTTTTTTTTGTTAGTAGGTACGATTTACATATGTCCTAATTTTCATGTTGACAACACTGTAAGTGCCACAACACTGTAAATTGCACCCGCAACGTCCTATATATCTCCTTTTTTGGAATGTGCATAAGTACATTTGTATCCAAGATAGAAGGAGGGCAGGATACCGACTTTTGACTCATCCTGTATATCTCGTCAAGAGATGATGCTGCTATCATCGAATTAATACAGTAAAGAAAGTATTGATTCCTGTTTCATTCTTATTTCATATGAAAATTGCTTCTTGTTTTGCAGTAAATTCAAATTTGCAGATTGAACACTTCCTTTTTGACAAAAGTTAGAGGGAAATGTGCCTCTGAAGTTTGAATTTGCTGAAAAACAAAAAGTAATCGTTATATGAAATAGGAATCAAAATGGTTGCCAGCAACAATCAATTGTCCATACTTTCTTTATACAGTGCTTTAGGAATTCAGTTGTGAAAATTATCGAAAGAACAATATCAACTAATTAGAATTTCAACGAAATGAATCAAAACATGTTATCAATATAACAAGTTACTTTTTAATGGCATTTAAATAGTAATTTCATGATGTTTACAAAACAAATATCCGAAGAGAGAGGGTTTATTTCTAATGGTGAATTTGAATGACACGGTGAAACGGTAAAATTGGCGCACGCGTATTTCGATTTTACCTGAGTCTTACTGGAACCAGGATATATAGTGACTGAGTTCTTCACCAATTCCAGTTTCTGCAATATTTTCCCTACACCATCTAGGTTCATTCCCACAAAACCATTCATAACCTCGTAAGGAAATCAGAAGTATAATTATAAATCACGAGGTCTGTCCAAAAAATAACTGAAATATTTTAATTACTCATGGTATCCTTCCGTCTAATGGAATATTTAAAAGTTTTTGCATATTGTTTAGTTTCCGAGTTATTGCCATTTGAGTGCTACGTGCTTCAGTGTTCGTGGCGTTTTTCGCAATGTTCGGTTTACGAGAGTAACGACGCAACTTGAAATTTTAGGTGAAACTGGGGAAAACATTCACGGAATCGCAAAAAGAGACCACTGTTGTGGCAAAACAACTCATGGTTCCTTCATCATGACAATGCGCTTGTACCACCCAGCCTTGCTAATTCGCCAGCTTTGTGCCAAAAATCAGATAACACTCCTCTTCCAGCCTCCCTACTCCCCAGACCTAGCTCCCTGTGACCTTTTCTGGTTTCCAAAATTAAAATCACTGCTGAAAGGACGCCGTTTCGACTCCATTGATGACATTAAGAAAAATTCGTCACTAGCATTGAAGGATATTCCAAAAGAAGCTTTCCAGGACTGCATGGTAAAGTGGGAACAAGTGTGTGAATACAGGAGGGAGTACTTTGATAGAGACAAAGACCAATAAGCTGTACAGGGTGATTACAAAAGAACTTCACACTTTTAAAAATTTATTACATCAAAGCTATTCAGAATATAGACACACCGCATACGGATTCTTAAAGAAAAACTCTTGAAGTTTATTGTGACACAGTTAAAGATGTTCAATATGCCCCTCTGTAGTCGAATTCGTCCCAAACCCGCATTAACAAGTATCCATCAATCCCACGTATCGCTACCGTAATGCGTTCTTTCAGCTCGTCTAGGTCACGGGGAAGGGGTAGGGTGAAGACCTTGTCCTTTACACACCCCCATAAAAAGAAATCACAGCGTGTAACACACCCCCTCACACCTTGTGATTTCTTTTTACGGGGGTGTGTAAAGGACAAGGTCTTCACCCTACTCCTTTCCCGTGACCTAGACGAGCTGAAAGAACGCATTACGGTAGCGATACGTGGGATTGATGGAGACATGTTAATGCGGGTTTGGGACGAATTCGACTACAGGGGGGCATTTATTTATTCCTTTAATTTAGTTTATCATTTAACTTTTTTAAAGGCGATTTTTATTGAAATTAACTAATACTATATTACATTAATCTTAGTACTTGAATAATAATAATAATAATAATAATAATAATAATAATAATAATAATAATAATAAACTTCTTGCACTACAAAGAAGGATTCCATCAACTTCATCAAGAAGGACAATACAGAGAGCTCTCTATTTCAAAAACCAATGTCCTGTCTTTGGCTGAAACCCCTTTCCACAGATACCGACACACTGATGGTGTATAAATTTTTTTTTGATTGAATTACAGAATATTATGCTGAATTCGACATAACCTATGTATGTCTCCTCCTTATAACTCCAATAATGCCATATGTGACTTTTCTCTGTTTCCAGGGCTGAATTAAATTAAGATGAATAAGTAAGTAGAGAAAAATGAAGCGTTTTTTACCACCCGTATTCTCAAAATGAAAGTTTTAAGTTATAATCACTTACAAGAAACAATCTTAATGGCAAAACAAATTCTGACGTCACAAACTGCTCCATGCAAATAAAACCCCATAGACATGCAGGAATAATGAATCTATTTAAATTTTTTTTGTGTGTGGCAAAACCCCGAAATTGGAAAGAAAAATTTTTCTAAAATGTGTTGTCATCAAGAACAAACATGTATGCAAAATTTAAGAACGAATGGAAAAGAGAAAGTGCTTCAAAACTCGACTGAAAGGTTCCGTACCATCTCACAAGATCCAAGAGCGAGCTAATATAAGGGTGGTAATAATAATAATAATAATAATAATAATAATAATAATAATAATATTCAGAGATGAAACTAAATATTAAATAAATTATAAAATATTGTTAAAATACTTTTTAAAAATTGGAAAAAAAACGAAATGAAAGGCCATTTTGTCTTATAAAGTGTAGAATAATTCTTATAATTAAAAAATATCAACAGCAAATGATTTACAGCGATCGCCACCCTTAACAATCTTGGTTGACAATTGCTCGAACATAGCCTAGAGCAATGGCAAGGCTATGGTTAGAATCCAGTAAAAAAAAAAATTAAATTCCAGCCGGGTTTCTTTTCCGCTATTTTATATAGCAACAGGCAGAGTCATAAACTGACTTGTCAATTCTGTACTTTTCAACAATACCGAAGGCTTCAGACATACTTCGACAAGAATGAACATTGTAAGCTATAAGCGAAACGACCACGACTGTTTGAATGGTGAGTGATGCGCAGCCATAGAGCATAGAGTAGGCTAAGTAAGAATGCTTACTTTCTCTATTATATGCTCAATGGTACATGACTTCATAATAACACTGGGCTTCCACTTTGGTGGCTTAGTTGTCTTTAGGGCACTTGGAGACGACGTACCAGTGGCCCAATTGGTAGAAGCGAGGAGCTAGATTACTGGTCCCTGCTTCGAGTCCAAGTTGCGGAATTTTCTCTTTCATTTTTTTATCTGAATTTAATTCCTATAATTGAAGCACAGCTTCAGTTCCAACCTTTCAGTTTAATCCAGCACTAAAGCTTACCTTAGAAGGCCTTCGATTTGAGATCTCAAGTGCCAGGCAATTCTCTTAAAATAAATTAATTTCTCACGTGATAAGCATTGATTAATTGATTAATTAATTGGAAAATGCGTCTATTATACGCTAGCTTGGATAGCCCGCGACACCCAAATTAACAAATACGTTTACTATTTTAAATTACTATGCATTAAGGAGTACTTTCTAGAGTTCCGTATAATAACAAGTTATCTCGAAATACTGT
The DNA here is from genome assembly GCA_023313115.1 of Rhysida immarginata. Classification (NCBI taxonomy): domain Eukaryota; kingdom Metazoa; phylum Arthropoda; class Chilopoda; order Scolopendromorpha; family Scolopendridae; genus Rhysida; species Rhysida immarginata. The sequence goes on from JAHWFO010011261.1 coordinate 137,968, forward strand.
TAGACATTGTCTATTTGAAGTGCAATAAGAGAGGAAAAAAAAAATAAAAATTATTATTATTTGAGCGGTGGGTGGAGGAGAAGCTCACGTGGTGACCTCGTTCCCGTTCTACCTTTCGAGAAAACCACCTCCAACCTCAGACTGAAACGAATTCTTTTTTTCTCTCTCCCTTTTTTTGTTCTCTAATAAGTATAAATAACAAAAATAAAAAATAAAAAACATGAGACACCTCATTTTCGAAGAAAAAGTTGCAGAAATGGAGCAGACGATTGCTAACAAGGCGACGGTGTCGGAAGGCTTTTGTGAAAGAAAATTGGAGGAGGAAGTACGACTCTTACTTTTTGGAATTTTTTTTTTTTTAATTTTCTACTTAATTTCTAAAAGTCATATCCGAGAGATTGTTGGTGTTGGAATCGCATAGATTGTGTCCTTATTAAGTTACATTCCATAACTCACTTCCAATTTTAATCAATCAAGGATAAGAAGTCATGAAAACCAAACTGGATTTGAACACAACTAGAAATAAATTAAAAAGGTGAAATGTCAAGGTAGATTAATAGTTCGAAGCAAGTTTTTTAAAATAATTGAAACTCCATTGTTCAAGTTTTATTTTTAAAGCTACCAAACAATAACACATTTACATTAAAGCTGAAAAGTCTAAAGATTAATCAATCATCCTTGCCAAGACTCTCCCAGAAGATGTTGTTAGTATCATTAGCATTATTATTATTATCATAAAGGGTTATCAACCTGACGACAATGATATTAATGACCTCAATTAATATTCGTTTAAGTATCACATCAAAGAAGCATCAGGAATTATACTTGTCCCATTAATTCTGCGCGCTTTTAAGGATTCTGAAGGTCAAAGGTCGTTTCTTTCTTTTTTTTTTGCTGAAGACATTCCAGAAGCATTGAACTTCACGATTCTAGAAAGGAGATTAGTATCGCTTTATATTAATATCTTCTTTCTCAAAACAACAACAACTTTCTCTTTTATTTAATTAAAGCCACGTGACCTATTCAGAATAGGAAATAATAATAATAATTTCGATTCTTAGTCTCTGGAAAGCGAATCCTTCATCCGCTTCGAAACGCCAATTGAGATTTCTCATCCTTTTATTGCTGCTTTCTTCCTTATCTGATGATGGTGGAGTCACGTGACTCTTATCCGAGTTGGAAAAAAGAAAGAGAACAAATGAATGCAGGGAAGGATCAAGATGATGATGATGATGATGAAGACATTTCACAAGCCTCTCTTCCTTTAGGGAGGTGACTGAGACAAATCGTCTTCACTCGTTTTTGTGTTATTATTATTATTCACATAACTTACTATACATTTGTACAGAAACTTACAAAAAAGTCACAATCCAAACCACGAAACCATAAATAAATTGAGAACCTACAATAGAACTTATGCTTTGGACCTCTCTAGGGCCCGCCTCTAGGATTTGATCCCAGTTTCATAATTTATTCATAAATTTTTATTTCAAGCGATCAATCTTAGTAAACAACTCCAGCAGAAAGCAATCCAACCAATGAAATACCGAGCTGACAGCTGTAGTTCCGAACAAATCGAACATTAAGATGGTCGATTAAACTAATATCCGGTGGTCGTTAAATTTCATGACCTTGCGCTATGATTTCATGGAAGAAATTTTAAATAAAAAAACGCGGGTTTCCATCCCGAAGAGTTGAATCCACAAATGGGCTAATTCGACTTTCCACTGTTTGCATGCATTCACTTCCTCATACAATAAAAACTCACTCAACCTCCTTTGTCTTTTGAAAGCAATTAAAAAAAAACTTAAGACAGAAAAAAAATCAGAGCATTTAAGCCTAACCGCCTTTTAATCCTATAAGATTAAAAAAAAATAATAAAAAAAAATTAAAATACTCCCTTAAAATATTCAGAGCAACGTCTTGAAATGACACCCCATCTTCTGCTAATTAACTCTAATTAATTTGTTTTGAGAAAGATTAGTGATAAAACACCCACAAAGAGATCCAACACAAGGTCTATAGGAAGGCAACTTTGTCTATGTTAATTCATCCCCTGCATTGTTCTCCCATTCGTTGCTCATTAGCATAGAAACAACGTTCATTGGAATGGCACTCCTTACTCAAAATAGAAACTCCGATCAGATAACTACAAAAATGTTTGTCTTGCTGTGTTTGGTTGCAACATCAGTCAATGATTCACATTAGAAAAACTCAAACGATTTGTCAAAGGGTCGAGGGTTCAAGGGTCCGTTTACGTTCGATTTCTCTATTAAAAGCAATATATAAACCAGTTGAGAATGCGCAAGCTATCATTACCATTAAAAGAGTTCTGAACAAATGAACACACAAATGAACACAGACAGATAAGTAAAAGAAGCCTCATAATCATATGCTACATCTGCAAAGCATGTCAAGCATTACTTTTTACAGTGTGATCCCAAACATTATTTTTTGTTCAATTTCTTGCTGATCCCCTATTTGCGTTCGGGACAAACCCTTCGCTGAAATATATGAGGTGTAACATGCTCTTTACATCCTTGAAGTTTCAGGATAATTCGTCAAGTATTTTTCTAGATATTCGACAAAACGACTATAATCAAAGGTGTTCAAATTATTTTGTCTACCTCTGTATAAGTGAATGTGCAAGAACAAGCAAACAGTGTTTGTGAATAGTGTATAACATAGAGAGAGTGCGTAAGAATAAAGCGTGAAACCATAAAAACAGAATTTTATATATGAACTAGTGTCTGAAATTGATGTATACACTCTTTGAAACGTTATAGTTCAGCAATGAAATGAAACAGAAATAGAAGGTTTGTTGTGTAAGATCCAGACGGCGCTGGAAAAGCATGGTATGATGTGGTCTGTCCTCCAGAGGATTAATTAAGCCGTACTTTTTCGAACGTACTGTCACGGGTCAGACCAAGGCCTCCTGGATAAGAAGGCCCGGACAGCTCGAGCATGATGGGAACGGTCATGTGATCAAAGGAGGGATGGTTCATGCAGACGATACTCGATCTTTTGCTGAGCTTACGTGCGGATACAGATCATTTTATCATTCAACATGAACTATATAATATAATTCTTTCACATAATATTGTAAAGGAACCATGGATTGCTAACATATTCTTCAAATAGGCATAAAATTTTATTTTGTTTCTGTTCACCTAAGTCACTGACGACGTTTGTAAGCGATCCTTCATGTTTAGATCATGTTCAAGCGATAGCGACACTCAAATTTGACGAAAATCATTTGCATAAAATTGATTGTTCATTCTAAAAGTTTGAATAACATTTTAGAAGATTCAGAATAAAAGAAATTACAATCTCAATCATTAAAACATATTGTAGGCAAATTAAAACAGAAAAAACATCGAAGCATTAGGTCTATTGAATTAGGCCTAACTCTAAGTATATTGAATGACTTATCTGCTATTTGCATATTACTAACATTTGTAAATAAAACAAATGTTCACATATAAATAGTTAGAATTAAAATTTGGAGTTAACCTATATCCTTTGTAGTTTTTCAAGTACATACATGCATTAAGCTCTAGCTCAGGATGCTTGAACTAGAATTAAAAACAGCTATAATCAAAATTTATTTATTAAATTTAATAATTTAAATATTAAAAGTCTACAATATTTTCAAAAAACGCTAGAAAAGACCTACAATATATTTAAAACAATAGAAAAACTCAAAAATGTCTATCGATGTTTTCCTTTAATTAGCTACGAGCATTTTTTCTTCCTTATATTGTTTTCTCGCTGCCCTCATTCCCTCCTTTTGTGACGTCATCAGCGCATAGTGTCCGGGCCTTCTTATCTAGGAGGCATTGGTCAGACTTACCTGCAAATGTTGGAACTCATTCTTAATGATCTCTTCAAGAATGTAAATGAGGTTTACTTCCAACAAGAATAAAATACAACAAACCTTATAGCTCTATCTCATTTCGTTGCGAGTTATAACGTTTCAAAGAGTGTATATATCAATTTGGGACACTCTGTATATAAATTACAAGATACAGTCAGAAAGTAACCGTAAAAGGGTTATAACATTCCTTCAAGACGACTGATGGCAACTATTTTTAGGCAAAGTATGTACTGACATCTAGGGAGCATTATGCGGTAATCAAACATCGCCGTTCAAATTAAAACTTTACCAAACTTGAATTGTGTGCAATGGTCCGATTTTTGCATGCAGAAGGATAAAACCACATTGAAATTTATCGAAGGACATTACTGATTTATGGTGAGACCTGTATCATCAAAAACAGACAACTGTATAAGTTCACCAAGACCAAGAAAAGTACGTTTACATTCACCTGCAGGAAAAGTAATGCTGGTAGTCTTTTGAGACAAACTGGAGTAATTGTTGAACATTATCTAACCATGGGGCAAAATGAGACTAGCAGAATATAGACAAAAGAACTTCACACTTTTAAAAATTTATTACATCAAAGCTATTCAGAATATAGACACACCACATACGGATTCTTAAAGAAAAACTCTTGAAGTTTATTGTGACACAGTTAAAGATGTTCAATATGCCCCCCTGTAGTCGAATTCGTCCCAAACACGCATTAACATGTCTCTATCAATCCCACGTATAACACCCCCATAAAAAGAAATCACAAGGTGTGAGGTCGGGGCTCCGCGGTGGCCACTTTCCAAGTTCCAGGTTATTGTTTGCTCGACCAATCCACCGCTGTGATTGCTCGAGCCCCACAAGACTACGCCAGGACTCAAATAGCAATTGCTACCATGGGAACATTGCGAGATATGAAATTTGAGGTTCTGCCACACACCTAAGATTTTCATCTTTGTAGACCACTGAAAGAGCTTTTACGGAGCCATAAATTCAAATCTGACGAAGATGTGCACTGCAGTCCACAATTGGTTGAGGGAGCACCAGAAGAATTAATCACTTTTATGATTAATTTTTTTAACTGTATCTTGTAAAAAATTCTAAGGACCATTAGTTTAAGTAGCAAATCTACAACTAAATAGTGATTAGATATGTTGATTCTTACCATAGCTGTAATTGAATCTCATTTGTTGAACTGATAAAGTGTATCTCACTGCTTAGGGTATATATTGTTAAATGCATGACTGAATGACTGAAACGCATGGTTTATAACTCCGTAACGATTGGTCCAATTTTGAATATTTTTCTTTTTTTTTTGTTATGCTTATTATTGAGTCGATTATAGATATTTATGATTTTTCTGTACTTTCCATCAAAATATTGATTCCTGGTCAATACAAGAATTTATCAAAACGGAAGAGAAATCAAGTTCATGTCCACAAAACAGATTTATTACTCCGAATGCGCATTTCCGATGATTGATGACTACAAAGTAACCGAAATGCGCATACGGAGTAATAAATGTGTTTTGTGGGCAAGAGGTTGTTTTCTCTTCCTTTTTATTACTATTATCCACAGTCTCTCGTTTCTCTAAAAAAAAAATTGATTTTATATGCGCTATTAGACTGTTTTGGTTCCATTTTGCTATAACTCACTATTTTCGAGATATAGATATTTTGGCCAATATCTCAGGAACTATTAGTCGCACAAAATTTAAAAAACCGCGGATATATAGAAATATAGAATTCAGTAACGAACTTTTGAGTTCTTGGAAAAAAAGGATTGAATTTAAAAAAAAAAATACATTCAATGTCAAATAGGAGGGAAATCCCAAAGTCACGTGACGGAGGTGGAGATAAAAGAATTACGCAATACAAGAAGGGTGAAGGAAGAGAATACAAATGAAAATTAGGTTACAAATACCTTCAACTCAATATATTTACGAGTGATGCAACGAACTCAGGTGTGAAATAAATAAAAAGCGCGAGAAGGCTTTCCTGATCATAAAATTACAGTAGAGGACATCAAACACTGTAAATATGACAAACAAAAAATAATTAGGTGAAATCTCAACAACACGTAAACATGCACCGAAGATCAAATCTAAGATCTACGCTCCCTTCATATTATGATTACAATAAATTCTCTGCAACACCTCATGATTAATTCTTATACATAATCGAGAAGACAAAAATAAATTACCCAAACTCCCCTTCGCCATCACCCTCCCCCATGTTGATCAATGATGAAACCACCGAAGAAAGCAACTACGCTGTTTGCTTTCCCTTCCGTTGAGATGCAAACATGTGGTGGCGAAAATTAGTTTATTTTAGATTTTATGGCCTCCTGAAGAAGCGCGTGACGTCGCCTGGTTAAGCGCTTATAAAAAGAGTGGGCGTCTACGCGAGAACAATAACGACATGATGAAGGTTGACAGCATCAACACAATGAAACTGGTAAGTTAAAACCTTACTTGAATTCAAAGGTTTGAACTTGTCTGATTTTAATGACTATCCTTAGACGCCTAATACGAGTCTATCACCCAGACTCAAGCTGTACGCATGCGTCGCAATCGTCTTGTCGGCGATAGTGGGTGCGACCATCGTCCTTGTGGTCTATTTCCTTCGATCGACATCCGGACCACCACAGGTAAGCAATTGTAATCACTCTGATCACTATACCGTATCTCTAATATCAGGTTGTTGTATATGAAATGTCGGATTTGGCAGTGAAGCTTAAAACGATAGTAAATCTCTGGAAATTGACTTATGTTAATCAAAATAAGAAGTGCTATACACCTCTCCCATCGAGATATTAGTATCTTTAAGCCAGTTTCATAGGAATCGGGCGTTCTGGGCTGAATAAACTCTTCAAAGGTGTTTTTGACGGCTGCTTCATTGTTAATCTTTTTCTTGCTAAAAAATGTCCAAATGGTTAAAAAAAATGGCAATTGGTTGGCAAAAGGTCTAGAGGGTTAGGAAGAGTCTCATAGTGCAGGTTGTGTAATTTTTGAACCTTCAGAAAAAGTTCATCTCTGACCAATCTAAGCTTTTTAACCTATTTTTGATACACTGCTAGGTGCAATATTTCTCTGGTTTCACTACATCCCAGCTGCACACCATTAAACAGTCTTCTTCGGATAATGGTTTCAACATGTGTTTTAGGGCCTCATCGGTCAATATCGATTGTGCAATATGTTTTGTTCAGTGATGTCATAGGAAAAGCTTCTCGACTTTACCAGGTTATTGCAAGAGGCGGGAAACTGTGAAATAGAAAACGCCTAATTTCTCTGCCACTTCCTTGACCAGAAAGAATAATGTGGCAGCAAGCGTTCAAATCTGATTCCTCGAATAATCATGCCTCTAGACGGTAGCTACATCAACATAGGGCTCCATTACTTTCTTCGTAAAATTTATAATTTTGGTTTATTATTTCATTTTCATTCCAGTATATAAATAATATCCATTTTAATATTATTTCGACTCCCCCCCCCCTTTTTTTTTATTTAGAGATTATTTTGCAGTATTTTCAATATGATTTTATTCTTTTCAATAGAAATATTAAAAACTGAATACAGAACTATACAATCGTTCCAAACTGATTATTTTCTTTAGATAAGTTTTCGATTTCTTCATCAGATTTTATTTTTACAATGAAATAGCACCCCCTCTCCTTACAGTTCCATTTTAAAATTTCAAGAACCGCTCACTTTACTGTCTATATTTCTAATTTATTGGCCTACAACTCATTAAGAGTGAATGACTACGTGTTCGTTTCCGAAACTCAAAATTTTTTTTTTTTGAAATCGACTTAAAAACTCATGTTGAAATTTTGAAAAAAAAAATTCCGTAGATGCGTATGTGACCCAATTTTGTGCAGCTAACTAACTCCTTCGAAACGGCAAATAGCGCAACCAAATAAAAATTACACATAGTTAGAGGGTACCTTAAATTGTGCCTTGGCGTATTTTTATGTCAATTTGGTAAGCATTTTTTAGGGATATTAATTCTTTTCTAAAAAATAAAAAATGGCTCTAGCGTTTAAACCAGCGGACCAAACTCAATAAACTCGACATGTACGGACTCCTCTCATTAAGGAGAATCCTTTTTGTAAATATTTTGGCCCTGATGAACTGTTTTGGAGTTATAAATGATCTCTCCCCCCCCCCCGCCAGATTTCTTCGTACATAGAGGGATCCTTAAACTACTTTTCATGGAAACGGGAAAGCCTTTTTAGAGATTTTTTTTTTTAAATGAAGAAATGGCAGAAGTGTTCATTTCATCGACCCAAACACAATAAAGACATGAACAGCCTGCTCTTATTGAGATAAACGTTTTCTGAAAAGAAACTGTTTGGCTGCGAAGGTTTTAACCCCCCCCCCCCCCCCCCCCCTCATCAACAGAGAGGGTGTTTTACTTTCTTATACATAGTATAAGTATTATTGTAATCACGAAAAATTTCGACCTCCAGATTTTCACTGATCTTCACGTTTTAGGGTCCCTAGATTACGAAAAAGTGATTTCTGGAAAATGTCTGTGTGTCTGTGTGTGTGGGGGGGGGGGGGAACCTTAAAATCTTATTTACTCCAAAATGGCTCTTCGCAGTCAAACAGTTTCTTTTCCAGAAATGTTCGTCTCAATGAGAGGAGGCCGTTCATGTCTTTTTTATTGTTTGGGTCGATGAAGTGAATGCTTGTCATTTCTTCAATTTTATATTAAAAAAAATTATTTCTCTAAAAGACTTAGGCCATTTCTAAGAAATATACGTCCATGCATAGTGTAAGGGTCCCTCTAAATATGAATTAATTAAAAATATATATATATATATTCGGGGGGGGGGGTGTCTGAAGGGGGAAATCGTCAACAGATTCAAAACAGCTCATCAGAGCCAAACAAGTCATTTACATTCGCCTTAATGACCGCTGATGTCGAGTTCATTGAGTTTGGTTCGCTAGTAAGTACACTACAGCGATTATTTAATTTTTAGAAAAAAAAAATATCTCTAAAAAGGCTTACCCAATTTACATAAAAAATACGCTAAGGCACAATTTAAGGTACCCTCTAAGTATGTGCATTTTTATTCGCTTCTTCTATTTGCCGTTTCAGAGGAGTCAGCTGCACATACGCAGATACATATGTACAGAGAAAAAAAATTTTTTTCAATATCTTTTCAAAACACGAGTTTTTAAGTCGATTTCAGAAAATAGAATTTTTGAGTTTCTGAAACGAACACATAGGCCTTCACTCTTAGAGTGTGATAGGTCAAAAAATAATAAGAATTATATCTATTACACATTATTAAGTAGCGGAAGAATGGAGCTAATTATTGTTTTCACAATATCCGTCTGTCTGTCCGTCCGTCTGTCCGTTCCCTTCATAATTTCCGCATTTTTTGAGGTAGAAGGTTGAAATTCAGAATGTAACTTACTATGGGCATGTGCATCTTCACTATGTTTGGTCTTGATTGGCCCACTGGGGTCGGAATTTCGGGGGCGGAAATTAGAGGGGACCAAAAGGTCTACGCGTATTTATGCATATAAAGGAGTGAAATTCGGTACGCAGATTCCTCTAAGCAAGATCAACATTACTATAAAGTTTGGGCCAAATTGTCCCAATAGGGTCGGATTTGGGGGGGGGGGGTGGCAATCACTTGGTCTTTAGAATTATGGCAACTTATAGCATGTGATATATCAATCGATCGGAAATGATAAGAAACGAAGAAGATAGAACTCTTTTTCATTTTCTAAATACTACAGTCGAGAAAATCAATTTTTCGATTAAAAAATAGAGGACGGGGGGTTAAAAAGTGCAGATAAAAGGGTAAAAATAGGTGACCTCAGCACTTCCGCTACTTTCCTATACCTTTCTCGGGAGGATTAATTTCTTGTTTACGATTAGTTTATCATACACTAGATTGCTCCGGATCCGGCCAAATCCTCGCTCAAAATGCAATAAAGGGGGGGGGGGAAACAGAACTGAAACCCCCAAGTACAGGGTTAGCAAGAAATAAATAAATAAGTTTCTCACTTCAGAGGCTGTAGAATGCGTTCTATTGGTCCAAATGAGATAAAATTTGAACTACAGATAATTCAAATGATGTGCTTGACATTTATTAAATAAAAAATGTTTAATATAAAAATCCGCCGATAGGTGGCGCTGTAATAAACAAACCCATTTCATATTTTATCGATGTGAAATAACATAATAAAGTAGCATTACAACTGCTCAATATGTCCCCTTTCATGTTCAACAATGTGCTCTAACTGCAGAACCACATTTTCAGTAGAGCTTGTAAAAAGAAAGTATGGACAACTTGTGGCAGGCAGCCATTTTGATTCTTATTTTGATACTATGATTGCCCCTTGTTTTGCAATAAATTTAAACTTGCAGATTGAAACCTTCCTTTTTTGACAAAAGTTACAGGGGAATGTGCCTCTGAAGTTTGAATTTGCTGCAAAACAAGAGGCAATCATCGTATGAAAAAACGAATTAAAATGGCTGCCTGCTACAAGTTGTCCATACTCTCTTTTTACAGTGCTTTAGACTATCCAAAACATTACCACCATCTCGCGGCGTTTATAAACATGAAAAGTACTTCATTCCAAAATCCGACATTTCATTTGCAAGAACCTGATACTAACTTAAATCTATTACAGGTATACCACGTGACAATCGAAAACGAGCAGACACGCCTACCAATGGAAGTTCGCTTCGATCAACAACAAAAGGTAAACACCCGATAAACAAAATTCCGTTCTGATTTTCTGTAAATCAATTTTGTTCGGGAAAACTCAGATTTTTTATGTAAAAATAGATATAATTTAAGTTTCTATTTTTTCTATTCTTTAAGTTGTTTTTTTTTACTGTTTTGCAGACAGTGATTGTTGAGTATATATTGTTTTAATAAATGTTAATTAAAAAATCTCCACGTGATTATCACTGTCTGCAGCCAGTTGTCCCTCGCGAATAATTTTCGTGATCACGAGGATGTGTGTCCCACTATTGTTGATGTTCTTTCCGTGGTTACTGTTTTTTGTTTACCGGTATTTCAGACAGACCACTTCCAGCTTCTGGCTTGACCAGTCGTCTCTCCTTCTGGTCCTCCACGTCCTTATTAGCCTGCAGCATGGAGTTCAACTTCCATTTATCATTTTAATTCCAAATTACTCCTACCCTGCCATTCGATGTTTAGTTTCTTATTGAATTTCTCACTTTCTCGCGGCAGCCATGATTCTTTACCGAGCAGCATTGTTTTGCGGGTTTATCCATAAGGTAATAATGAAATTTCTTTTAATGCTATTTCAACAATAACGTGCATAAGGGACGCCATGCTGCACATTTCAATGTTTATTCCCCATTAATAATTGATTACTATTTCGCAGTCTTTCTTTAGACATTAAATGGGAATTTTGAAATTTCCTTTCCTTATTCTTTATAAGGAATTAGTCTGTCTCAATTCTTTTTTTTTTATTTAAAGTCAATTCGCTCAATGTAGCGATTAATATTTCTCGTTACAGTGTTTTGCTGTATTTAGCGTACATTTAAGTATTTCTTTATTTTATTCCGAGAAATATTCTCTTTTGTAATTGAGATCGCAATGCCTATTCCTCAATTAAATCATATTGTATAGAATATTCTTTTGTACAGAGTTTTTGATAAATGATAGATAAATATCGCAATTTTTAAACCAAAATAAGTCTTTTAACGAACCACGTTCATTCGTAAGTTTTGGGGTTCTTTTTTAAAGTACCACCCATTCATTTCTGTTCTATTTTGCTTCCCCCTCTGAACAAATTTCCAATAGATCGAGCTACTGGTTTCACCCATCATGGACGAGAACTCTACCGCCTCTGTTCTAATTCTGAGGGACTACAACAAGGTAAGATATGAATATGTTGGCCAATTACGATGTTATCTTTCTAAGGCGAGAATTAGGCTTCCTCATCCTCATGCATGTTTACCTTAACCGAAAACTTTCCCACCGTCATCAACCAATCTAGCGATGCCCTTTCAAGATTAATTCGAAATCCGCAATTTCAGGAACATCGTCAAAACCTCCACTTAAGAGTAGCACATCGTCAAAACTAAAGAAATGAACCTTCTATTGAATCTGCTTCTATTGAAAGCTTTTTCTGCTGAAGCTGTTCTATTTATTTCTATAATAAAAATAGAGATATAGAAATAATGCTCCCTGGCTTCGGAAAATAAAATAAATAAAAATAATAAATAGAATAATAAATGATTGATAAAATAGCGCACAATGTCCGAATGATTTGGCTCTTTCTGATTTACTGCCTAAGGGGCTCGGGCATAGAAATTGATTCTAAAAAGGGCTCTAAGGCAAAAAGGCTGACAACCGCTGCTATAATGTATCCACAGAACTGGATGTCCGTTTTTCTGAGTTTTCTTCATATTATTTTCTTATTTCCAAAGCTTCAAGAAACAGAGTCCTCTTGGGGACTATTTATGACCGACTTCATAATAGCAGTCATAACTTACTATCAGTGATAATAGCCGGAAAACGCAAGACAACAAAAGATTTGTGACGTTAACGTATTCAGGCCCTAAATTAAACAGGATCGTCAGCATTTGGGTAAAATGGTTTCAAAATCACCTACAGAACGCTAAATAGCTATCGATATACACTTATCCGAAGAGACCTCATGATAATGGTTTTCAATTAATGTGATATCTATAAGTTAACCTGACTGGAATTGACTGATTTGGTGACTGTATGGAGTCCAAGTCGGCAGCTTTGGAAATAAGAAAACCCAATATTAAGAGAAACCATGTAAGTTGCCGAACAGTCAAACCACTTTTTATAAGCGACCGTTGTTGAATACCTGTATAGTGTAGCAGTCTTATTGTTTTGATATGTTTACTTAGTCTCTCCCTTTGTTATAATTTTTTTAAATTTTAATAACGTTACCTTATTTGTTATTTTAAGGAGACGTTAGGGAGGGGCAAAATCCTCAATGCTGGCACATTGCGCATCTCGCACTGAGCATCATCAGTTGCATCATTCCCAAGATTTTTAATGCATTTTTAATATTGTCCCGGCATTGAGGATTGATGGCTACTTATTGTGCAAATCATATGACTCTCGGCGGTCCGTATCTCATTATCTTTGTTGGCTAATGGTTCTCGGGGTTATCGTCACCTCACGTGCTCTAAGCTAATGAAGCATATCCGCATGCAGGGTGTTGCGAGGCACCCTTCCGTTTTACAGGTGGCAGATCTGAAAAACCTGAAACTATTATTTTAAAATACATGTCATATATGCCGATTTTTTAAACATGCACTTGGATGTGAGACTTCATCCTTGGAAGTCTCCAAGGACAAGGATTGAGTATCGAGATGACGTAATATTGAGATGAGTAGTTCCAATTAAGGATTTTGGCTTTCCCTATCGTTTCGTTGTTTTATGCCGTAGGGGCAGTATTTTTGCCTACTACATTGAAAATATTGTACAGTATTTCATCGGCACTATACACTTTACAGTTTTGTTTTACTTACAAGGGAATCCCACATAGCCTATAAGTGCACATTTTTTTTGCGCGCAAGCATAACATGGAAGCGATAGCGTTGCACGGCAGTGGAGTGCTCTGGAAGTGCAGAGTTTAACAAACATGGCGGTAAGAGGAGAAGCAAAATCGTTAATGGTGGTCGCCAGAGAATTGCAGTTAGAGCTTTGTTATTAAGCATAAAACCTTAATTTTGCTGTACAATTATTCGTCTCGAAATAATTTATAAGATGAGGTAAGCATCCATGAATACTATTTTTATTTAAAATTATAATGCACCGTGATACATACCCCTCACCAACGCAACGTATTACTCGACGTTGCACATGAAGCCAGCCCCGTGTTTGATTACCGAATTACTTAATAAAATGAAATAATAAATTAAGGAAATGGTTATTAATTACTCTACACATTTTTTACTGGAAGGCAATTAGCTAATTGTAATAATCTATTTTTAAAAACTAAGTTTGTTTAGAAACTTGAGAAGCCATTCAATTGTCGTCTGCTGCTGTCTGCTTCCATTGATTTCATGTGAAGTTGATTCGTGCTTATTGCTGAGTAGTGGAAGAAAGAAGTTCCGTTAAGCGCATTAATACACACAGACGTTTTAACAATGGAGTCCGTGTATGGCTATGTGTGCTCAAATGTTTTCGTTTTCGCGGTTTATTTTGAAAGAAACAAAATTTCGCACTTCCTTATTCTGTTATCTATTCTAGCTTCAGATGAGTAACGTATTAGAATTTGGTAGAAATCTGTCACATACATGTTCGAGGGATTCCCTTGTTAGTTTGATGCATCTCATGCTTAGTTCACACAAGAGTAAGTAGCAAACCCTGATGTTCATTGTTCCCGCTTAGCTGCTAACTATTCCACAGCTCACTCCTGCCCAGAACTGTCATGGCTTCAATTGGCTTCAGTTAGGTCGCGATGTTAACAATAGGATTCGGAGTCTACCTTTAATATTCGTCATTGGATGTAACAATGTATGACATTTCAGTTGTTTGGCTTTCTTTCTTGGAGGTGTTGCCTGCGCACAGAATCGTCATACATTGTTACATAACCTAACACCGCCAATTGTTAATCGTATTTCTACAATAATAGTTACCTCGGAGGGGTTACTTGAACATAGAAAATTATTATTGGTAGAAATACTTGAACAGAAATTATTGGTAGAAATACGGTTAACAATGGTCGACTAATGATGTAACAATATATTGCTTTTGTTATTGCCTGAGCCAACACCACCTAGAAAGAAACCCTCACAACTGAAAGGTCATACGTTGTTACATCATCATAATTCGACCATTGTTAACCGTATTTCTACCAATAATAAGCCCTAAATTTGGTCGACTTGTGATGTAACAATGTATGACGTTTCACTTGTGAGGCTTTCTTTCTAGGTGTTGCCTGAGCCAACACTTCCTAGAAAGAAAGCCAGACAATTGAAACGTCATTGTTACATCATCATATAAATCGACCATTGTTAATCGTATTTCTACCAATAAGCCATAAATTTGGTCGATTTCGGGACCAACGAAATAACGGGCCCCAGCACGGAAAAGTCACCTGATCATCTTAGTCCGAATAACAATGTAATCTTCGTTTTACATCTTGAATTTTAACAATCAGTATTTTTTCGTTTGTTGGAAATAATGAAGATTGGATTGTTGGCCGGACTAAGATGGTCAGGTGACTTTTCGCGCTGGGGCGTGACCACCGAGAGACAAGGCTGAGCCAACACCACCTAA
>JAHWFO010011261.1:153119-183126 GCA_023313115.1 Rhysida immarginata
ATCGACTTATCATTATGTAATAACGTAGCCTACGAAAAAGACAGGCCCCGGCGCGGAAAAGTCACTTGACCATGGTAGGCTGATCAACAATCCAACCTTCATTGTTTTCAACCAACGAAAAAATACTGATTCTTAAAATCCAAGATGGAAACAATGATGGTTACATTGTTATTCAGCCTAGGATGATCAGGTGACTCTTCCGCGCCGTGGCAACGCCTCCTAAAGATAAGGCCTGAGCGCAAAAAACGTCATTGTTACATCATCATCCGAAGATACGTTTAATCGCATTACTATCACGGTCTATAGATATTCATGGTCATCGAGCTCCATTGTTAAAATGAAGCTAAAGTTTCTAGCTCCCGGTAGGGCGGGAACTCTTTTGAAATGTGGCGCTGTATGTACAATCTGCCCAACTGCGCCTGCAGCGCCACCCTATCGGCAGACAGAAACTTTACTTTCGTATTCAGTTTCAATGAAAATCTCTATCGCAAGTTGCGGTCGGGAATAGTGCGATCTATGCGGCACCTGGCGCGATCTGTTTTCCTTAGCTTCTCGAAACAATGGAAAATGGTCGAAGCTCGATGACCATGAATATCTATAGACCGTGATTACTATCAATAATAGGCCCTGAAATGCGATTAAACGTATCTTCGGATGATGCTGCAAAAATGTCTGACGTTTTCGCGCTCAGGCCTTATCTTTAGAAGGCGTTGGCCGTGGCCTGTCCTTTTCGTCGGCTACGATGTAATAATGTATGACGTTTCATTGTTTTGCTTTCTTTCTATACTCTAGCCAACGAAAGTTGGAGTGGGCGTGTCCAGTTAAACTTCCTATTTCAATTGTTAGACATTTTTTGCATCCGCATTAAATCTTCAATATATTGCTAGCCCCTGTATTTCTTATCTTCACGCCAGTTATGAAAAAAAGTAAATTTGCATATTGAGAACAAAAACAAATTTTAATGTTTTAATTATTTTTCTAATAATTTCCTAAAATAAATTAAATATACTGGAACCACTTTAGCTCGGTGAAAAATAAATTCTATTAATTCTCTCACTTAATTTTTAGGGGGGGGGGGGAGGTTCAAATATGACCAGCGATAATAATGGGGGGGGGTAGGGGGTTAAAAAGGTATAAAAAGTAACCACGTGGATTATGAATGGTCCCTTTATGTCCTATAGGAGGAGGGGAAGATAAGGAATTCCTAATTGCTGTATAAATTTTTAAAAAGTTAACATTACTATTCTAGTCTTAAGAAAATTTTAAATTAATTTGAAGTATGCTTTCTAATTAGGGCATTGTTGCTCACAAAGACCCGGAATCCCGTTTCTGCTACATTGGGAAGCTTGAGAGCAACATGGAAGAGAGGCTGAGCGTATTGAAAAAGGTGAATCTTAATAATTATCATTATTTGTTATTAATAATAATAATAATAATAATAATAATAATAATAATAATAATAAAATGAAACTCATCGATTAGGATCTACAAACTGAAAGAATGGCGCCAGTAATCCATTTAGCAGCTTCGCCATCTAGTGACTGAAGAAAAAATTCTAAGCATTTTAAAAGTTGTTTATAATTACTTTGAATTTTTATTTTTGATAATAACGAGGTTTAATCACGCACTAAATGCTTATCTAGGTCTTTAAAGACAATGGACCTCGAAATCCTTTTCCTTTTGTCGACAAAACAAATCGATTCTCCAAATGGCTATCTCCCCTCAAATCGGGACGACGAATGAAAACGTCAGTATAAACAGGACTTCGTTTTCTTTAACGATTAAATTATTGGAATTCAAACATAGATACCTGCAGTTCCTTTTCAATAGATAACAAATCGTTCATAACGTTATAGAGAGAAAGCGCGCCAAAAATTACTGAACAAACGTGCGCTCTCTTTGCACTGTTGCTACAAATACGAAACCTTAAATCACCTATTAAACAATAACCAAACAGCATTACCATGAGTCCAATGATGACTTGTAGACATCTAAAAGCTCTCCTTCGCTACCTCAAAGGAGAAACGTTTCCTTCCTCAACGGCCGACATTGCTTTAGTGTTGCCTTCAAAGCTCCTTTTTGACAGCAATGTTGTCTAGGTGATAGTTCATAGCTCACGAAATGTTTATACATTGCACGCAAATTTATTATCATAATAAAAAAGAATTATATGATCTAACAGAATATCGATATAATTGTGTACCCATTCATTTAACGCTTAGACACGTGTAACCTTAATTCAATTGTTTAAGATTTTAAATACAAAAAAATAATTATTTTCAATAATCTAGTTTAATATTTGTCATTAGATGGCAGCACGGTTTACTTTTAAAGTTTTTAAATTTAAAATTGAAAGCTTTAAAATTAGTACAGATGCGACATCTAGTAACAAAACGAGAAGCAATTTTTCACTTATTGTAATTACTTCTTCCCCCAAGGTGTCCAGCATGCGACTCAATGGAACACGTGACTTCGTCGTCTTTAACGAAACCATCGACCCGGAAGTTCTCAGGTATACAGCAGGGGAGATCATCGCCAGCTTCTGCGAACCCTTCCCAGCGAAATGGATGATCCGCGCCGAAGCGCTCCAAATGCTCCCACATGATGAAGAGTCCACAAATCGCACAAAGAGCCATGTAAACCGAGTGAAGCGGTGGTTCTGGATCTGGCCACCTTGGAAATGGTGGTTGTGGGGTGGGGGAGGTGGGGGAGGCTGGGGCGGATGGGGAGGTTGGGGAGGCTGGGGAGGTGGGAGCTGCCAACGCTGCTATCCCAACTGTTTTGCCTTCTGCTTCAGAAGTTGCGTCTCCGGTTGCTGAAAAACCCTCATCAACAATCCGAAAAGAGCTTTTAGTAAAGACGTCCCAACTTTTTTTTTTTTTTGGTGAAACTCCAAAACTTTTTTTTACTGATATCCCGTGTAAATATAATAAAATTTTACATAATATAAAATCTTTTGTAAAGCATAGACTTGTATGAACAATAAAACAACACTTGTATGACTAATCCAGACAATTTAATCCAGTTAAATGAAATTACCATATTAAACCAACAACTTCGCTAGTTCATTATTTCAAGTTAACAACTTTAGAAATTCCAATCTATTACAACGAGTAGCCCATGTCTTGAACCCATCGTAACCCTTCTTGGAGGTTCCCTACAAAACAACATTAGTATTGCAAAATTCCAGAGTAAATAGCATTACCAACATTAAAGATAGATGAAAATGGAAAGGAAGAATTCTCGATCTGAATTCCAAACAGACACCACGAGACTCTAGTCGTCGCCTCGGTGGCCCAGCTTGTAGAGACGACGAGCCAGAGGTTCGTAGTCCCTGGTTGCGGAATTTTTTTCCTTTCCTTTTTCATCTATAGTTAATTATACTATTACAGTCATTAAGTTCGTGGATTGTTGTTCTTGTTGTACCAAAGACAATATTTTCACACATGCTAACACCTTACCACATCCTCCCTCAAAATAATCGCTGTTGGTTGCTATGTACGAGGGTTATTCGTAAAGTAAGGTCCGTTTTGTAATAAAAACAAAACTAGTATATTTATTTAAAAAATTTTTCTTTACCATATTCTATGTACCTTTAACTATTTTCCCACATAGTTTCCAAGTTTATTTAAGCACTTGTCTTGTACTTTCGCATGATCACTTCATAGAATCTACCGCCAGTGAAGAAAGTCACGCGGTCTTCACTTGTTCATAGGCTGCCGATGATCTCCTGTAGATTCTGAACAGGTGGTTGCCACTGGATTATCGGCAGCCTATGAAGTGATCATGCGGAAGTACAACGAGGGCTATGATAATTGCTTAAATAAACTTTGAAACTAAGTGGAAAAATAGTTAAAGTTACAAAGAATCTGGTAAAGAAAAAATATAGTAGTTTTGTGTTTATTGCAAAACAGACTTTACTTTACGAGTAACCCTCGTACGTTTACCAACTTTGGTATAGCTGCTGGAAACAGCTCTGAAAGGTAACGACCTCCTCAGCTGACTGAAATCTATGCCCATAACAGAAATTGCATGGTGCGAGATCAGGTGAGTATGAAGGGTGTGGCAAAAAGACGACCAGTTCCTCTTGGACAAGCACTGATCAATGTGCAGGGACATTTTTGTGTAGCAACATTCAATTCTTGCTATGCCAATGCTCAACGCTGATTTGCCTAATTTTTGGAAAAACTTCACATTTGCCCGTTGCTCAAACTGCGACATTGTCGAGCTCCGCACTCAAAAACAGAAACCATAGTTAAACTGTTTACTCTGTATCATTCAACTGACTCTCGCAAGATATCAAGCTACGCAACCCATGTCTTGTCCAACCACTATAGAGTCCACGAACTTAATGACTCTTCGAGTATAATCTTGAAATATACCACCAGTATATTCCCCTTCACGATAGCGAACAGAATTAATAAGTGTGGTTACTCTCGTATTAAACATTGCTAAAATCAGACGAGTGGCAGAAGTGTGAAACAACAGCGCTGCTGTCGATATCGACTAACTTCGTTAAATTTCTGCCGTTTATATTGTTTCACTATACATAAAGACACGAGCGTGTTATAATGTCTTATTAGTGTAATTTGTATATCGTTTGTTAAGTTTAAAACAGTATATTTACTCGCATTTTAAAAAATTTACTCGTTATATTTACTGGTGCACGTACCTTATGACAGCAGATAGGCCTACTTCATTCCTTCAGCAAATGTTAGCAAATGTCAAACTGTCGCGGTCGTTGTTCTTGAAGATCACCAGACTTAGGCCGATCTGGAGTTGAAACAGAATCGAGTTTCGATAAATTTCGTTTTAATGGACAATGAATTTAAAACAGTAGGATCGTAGAAAAAAACACGACGCTTCGAAATGAACTGAGCACAATATGCAGTTTGCATTGGATAACAGTTCTTCGCTGCTTGAAGGTAACCCACTGTTTTCGATTCTAATTGTTTGGATCTATGAAACGAAAGAGGGCCAATTTTCAATCTTCCGAGGCATTTTTCTTAATAAAATATTAGGATAAATCGAAAAATTTTGAATGGTTCCAAAAAATAGTCAATTTTTACATGAAGTTTACCTTTAAGAAACAGTAAATAAACAGTAAGAAGAGTGTAAACCACGCAGTGACATCTTGAGGATGCGCCAGAAAACTACGCAAGTAATCACACTTATTAATTCTATTCGTTATGCCTTCACTTTACATTATGAACATTACCAAAAAAAAAAGTCACCTAAAGGAAAATATTCGCATCCAATCCATCGATC
Organism: Rhysida immarginata; assembly: GCA_023313115.1. Lineage (NCBI taxonomy): Eukaryota > Metazoa > Arthropoda > Chilopoda > Scolopendromorpha > Scolopendridae > Rhysida > Rhysida immarginata. Next base: position 158,388 of record JAHWFO010011261.1, read on the forward strand.
ATACCCCTTGTGCTCTAAAAGGTCGAATATGTACCGGTAGTTGATCTCACCAGGAGTATCGGGTTCATTGCGGTGGGGTACCTGAGCGAATTGCACATGACCTACAAGAATGTAATATCTTAAAATTCATTTGCAATGCTTCCAACAGGAATACTAAAAGAGCGTGATGGTACCTATGTAAGGGAAGACTTCTTGGATTTTATTGGTCAGATTTCCAGTCATCAACTGCAAATGGAACAAATCCTACCGAAAAGTATACAATTTTTATTTCTAAACCAATTACTATTAAATAAACATTCTTACTTAATCAACTCACGAGTTCCAATTTAAGATGTGGACTGTCGATCTTCTTAATAATTTCCATGGCTGTGTATTAAGTGAAAACTTTTTACTATTGACATGTTAATCGACATATTCGACCAGTTTATCTAGTTTAATTAGCATACCTTTGTCGATGTCAGTTAAAAAGTAATAAGGCCGCATCACCTTGCTAATAGGTTCAATTACGATTTCCATATTTTCCTATAAAGTAAAAAGAATCTTAAGAAGCTACTTCGCTATAAGCTGCGCATTTTGTATGGATGGAGGATATACAGATTCTCAATCAGGGTGTCCCAGAACTATATGCCTAACTTTCTTAGGGAGGTAGAGAAATTACAGATGAACATTTCGTAAACAAACTCGTAGTCTAAAATGACTCTGCAGTAGGCTATGGCATCACTGCCACATCACTGCTTTGTTATTATTGTAAGGGAACACTGATTGAGAAACTTCATATGCAATTGAGCATATTATAGAATGAACCACTATTTACAGAATGTACAGCGTATGATAATTAACAAAGTCGAACTCATCAGTCAATACCAATCATTGCAAACATGTAGAACTATTCTAATGAAGAATTGGCCTATATTTATTTCAGCGGAATGGGAGACCTGCAGCTTGACTTATCAAATATACCCAACAGGCTTAGACCTGCATGATTACAAACTTAAAATTCCTTATCGAAAATGTCGAAAACTCAAAATTTAAATTGCGTCGTTACGTCATTTATGGACTTTCCACACCAGCAGTTCATTAAATTCAATGGAGCGATCACAATTAAATCGGCGGCAATTGTTTGTGCCACGCTCTTTCTCTGTGAATATGTGCGAAACAGGGCTACAACAGGGATAGATCGGAAACTCAATTGAAAATTGGCACTGCATGTAATAGGCCCAACTGCGCATGCAGCGCCGCCCTATCGGGGGCTAGAAATTTTAGTTTCATTTTCAGTTTCAATGGAACCGGAATGAATAGGCCCGAATTTGATGACATAATACTGCCGAATTTAGTGTATTCTGCAAAATTTAAAAAAAAAATAATTGATAAACCAACGTGAATGCATTACATAGCTCACTCTTAACCATGGTTAAATAAAAAAAAAAGTTGGTCAAATCGAGCCAGGAAGAAACGAGCAATCTTAATCTGTGACGTCAAAGGTTCCACAAGTATCCAGAGACGAGGTGAGGTTCGCAACGACAACTGCATACTACCCATTTGTCCTGCTTATTCACCTTGCCGATGGTCCTACGGTGTCTACAGACAGTCGACCCTGATACAGCATGATCCTCTGCAAGGTCCCGAACAGTTTTTGACGGGTCTCTTCCACAGATCGCTTCAGATCAGCGTCATTCAACACGTTGGGCGGTCTACCGCGTGGCTCATTTGCCAGGTCCGTCACTCCCGCTGGGAATTTTCGGACCTAACGTTCGTTTATGGTGCCTACACCGAATGCCTTATTGATGTTTCGAGAGGCGTTGGATGCAATGTGATTCAACCTGAACTCGTAATGCTTTTTCACACGAAATTCGTATGAAGTCATGCCTATCTTCGCTTGGGTTCAAACGTTATTAAATATCATCGCAGACATGCAAATTTCAGGCAGCTGGTCGCTGATAGGTTTATCTCTGGAAATGTACCACTTTGTTATGGGTACTTGCTACTAAACGTGGAAATCGTGCTGAAGCAAGGAACTCACCTCGAAATCGGACATTTGATATGCAACGACCTGGTATAATTAAAGATCCACAATGATAAATGAGCATTTTTTATAATGTTTTGGAATGACATTTAACTCACACAAGTTATTATTAGAATGGATAGTCCCTTTGCTCTGTGTTGTATTGATTGAGTTATTATTTAACCAATTTGGAATTACAATTTCACTTCTTGAGATTGTTCTGTTTACCTATAAGTATTGTTATCCCGGGCAACGCCGGGTCCTCTGCTAGTTCTTATATACATTTTGAAAAAAAATTCTGTTAGCAAATTGGAAATTCGAAGATATATTTAGTAAATGAATTACATATTCCCATATATTTAAAAAATACGAAGAGATAAAACAAGAAGAACAAGAAGAAGCTACGAAGAACAAGTTTCTGAAATATACGAAGGGCGTTCAAATTTGACCTGGACTTTGTTTTTTGTAGATTTCATTCATAGTTGGGATGGCAACTACCGCCTGTCATGCAAATACAGCACTACTCATCGGGTTACCATGACAAAATGGTGGACAGCGATGTTTCGATTAAAGTTGAATAACGAATAATCATCAAGTTTCTCCACAACGAAGGTGTGAAAGCATCTGTAGTTCATCAGAGACTTCAAATTTAGTTCACCGAGTCATGTTTGTCTCGATCATGCGTCTTTGCTTGGTGCCAAAAGTTTTAAGGAGGGTGAGAATCCACCGGCAATGAACCTCAAAAGGCAAGGCAGCAACTGTTGTCAATGACGGCATCATCAAACGAACAAATGAGCAGATAGGTTCAACAGGCGGATTCATGTCCGAGAATTGGCTTCAATACTGAACATCAGCATTGGCAGTGTGGAGACCATCACCCAAGATAAACTGAAATTCAAAAAGATCTGTGCCAGATGGGTCCCTAAGCAACTCAGAGGATCACAAATCCACCCGCTTGGAAATCTGTTCCATGCTGCTGCAGCGATATAACAGGGAAGGTGACAGCTTCCTAAAGCGTGTTGTGACCACCAACCAGACATGGATTCATGACCATACTCCTGAAAGCAAGCGTGCGAGCATGGAGTGGCGACACACTGACTCACCACGACCCAAGAAGTTCAAGATGACAGCGTCGGCAACGAAAGTGACAGCGACTGTATACTGGGACATTAAGGGTATTATTCATGTCGATTTTCTGGAAGAATTTCGAACCATAAATGCACCCTACTACTGTGACATTTTAAGAATGTCCCTGAAGCCGGCACTAAGGAAAAAGCGACCAGGACTCCTTACCAGTGGTGTTTGTTTTTTGCAAGACACTGCCAAACCACACACAGCCAAACTGACCATGGACACACTGATGGAACTCAATGTGTGGATTTTACCACATCCTCCATACACCCCAGATCTCTCCCCTTGCGACTATCACCTTTTTGGACCATTGAAAGAGTTGTTGGGAAAGCAGAGGTTCGGCTCCAATGAGGAAGTGAAAAAGGCTGTCCTGGCGTGGTTTCGACATCAGCCTGAAGATTTCTACAGAACCGGTATCCAGATGCTCCCAGAACGCTGGAAAAAATATGTAGAGAAGTAATTAGAGTTCATTGAGAAATAACTGACGTGTGTTTATTTTTTTGTAGTTTCCTGATTTTATAAAATATAAAGTCCAGGTCAAATTTAAATGTCCCTCGTATTTTTATTTAGCTTATTCAAATTTTAACGATTAATAATGATTCCCACATAAGTCCATGTTTGCTTTAATTTTTTTTTAATTTTATTTGTTTCATTAAAAACACAGCAATTAAAAGAGCAAGTTTAAAATCTTTTCATTGATTGCATGCCGAAAACACCATGTCGTCTGCTAAACAGCATGTATTGCACCAGATGGCGCCAGTATTTTAGAACTCATTAAGGGAAATGAAGGAGTGAGATATCCTGCTTTTTTTCATCTATGGTCTAAGGCTTTCAGTGGTTTTCATTCCATAACTTTTATTAATTATTCGGATGATCATATAACTATTTTAAAGAATTCCTTAAGAAAATTCACATGAAATGCTTCCGATAACCAATAGGTAATTTTTCTTTATTACTATTTTTTACTGTTAACTAATTTTAGTAAAGGCCAGGTAGAGTGCTCAGTGCTCTCTACAAGAGGTGGACTTACGTTTGCTCTTATTCTTAATTAATTTCAGAATAAGAAGTTATAGACGAGCCACGTGTATGGGACTTGGTCTGAGATTTGAATGTCAGTTTGTATGGGACAAGTTGGAAGGCTAAGAAGCTAACAAATACAACTAAATGCTTCTTGTCGACGGTATTACGATCTGTGAGAAAGACATAAAATTGTCTTGAGTTTTTGAAAAACTGTGGGGTTGAAGGAAAAAAACCTTATCCTTGTCAGGGATTATACCTTTCAACATAATCTAAATAAATAAACAATATTGTTAAAATTTATAAACTTTTATAAAACCCCTCTTCCATCTTGGATTAATTAATAAAAAGAACTTCTTTGTAATAGAAATATGAGCAATTATAAAGATAAATTGAGTTTTGGGACACCATATACGCTAACCTGCTCGGCTTTTTTCACGGCTATTCCAAGATTCTCGATGTACATTTTCTCCGCCTTCTCCGGTGAAATTTTGTTTGCATTTCCGGCGACCACGTGCAATCTTCAAGTAAAAGAATCAACCATATCTTTTACAGAAATATTTAAAGAAAGTTATTTAATAAAAAATAAAGTAAGTTTGTTTACAGTTTGCAGTTCAAAGCCTTGGCGTAATTAAATCCCAACTCCAAGGAAACGAGGAAATCTTTTTGACGGGAAGGAAGTGCTGCCAATCCAAACTCGCCTTGGCTGACGTCACCTGTAAACAGTAAGGCAATTCTTCAGCAAACCGAGAAAATTCATTAAAAATGCCAATGAATCTATCACACAGAAAAGTTACCATTGATCAAAACTGAAATGACAAGTTAGAATGACATCTAATCACCTCTCCCAGTCAGTTTCACAAGAAACATATAACCAATTGGGTAAACATCGGGTAACGGATTCCAAACCTTACGTATTTACAGACATAACTAAGACAGTAACAGTGAGATGCTCCTAAACTATTTATAGTTTTCCCAGCGGTCAAAAAAGTAGGCAGACAAGTGCAAAGACTCGCCTACGTGAGGATTATAATACTCGATTGGTTCGCCTTGGGAATATAAACCTGCAGAAGCGCGGAAGTACACAGTAGGCAGAGCGAAATATTGTATTCCTAGGTTTTGGAGTTCTATATTCCCAATGGGTTTGATAACGTTGACCCGTGGGGACCTTTTTAAAGAAACCTTTATATCTCCATGAATATACGTGCTATTCTCATACAAATGAACACAGAAAAGTAAAACAAGCCTCTTAAGCATATGCTACAGGTACAGTGCATTTCAAGCATTATTTTTTACAGGGCGATTCCAAACATTATTTTTTTGGTTCACTTCTTTGCTGGTCCCCTATTTGCCTTCAGGAGAAAAAACCTTCGCTAAAATATATGAGATGTAACATCCTTTTTACACCCCTGAGATTTCAGGATAATTCGTCAAGTATTTTTCTAGTTATTCGACAAAACGTCTAAAATCGAAAGTGTCCGATTACTTTTGGCTAGATAGTGTAGATAGTTATGGGAAAATACCAAACCTCAGACGCGTGTTCCTCTAACCATAATTTAATACATGCAGACTTGTGTGGCGGTAAATTGTTCTGATGGAAGAAGTCAACCCCATCAGCCTAATCCAACTCCGAGGAGGCCCGACGAGCCTTAATGGGCTCGTTAAACGCTTACCGTATTTCAAGGAAGCAGGGGTCAAAATGTTGTATTGTTCCGAAGTAGCCTTTCCTCAACCACCCTCCCCAAATAAACGTAAGTGAATGAAGATGCATCTATAGCGTTAACCTGTCACAGGCGTTACGAGGTGAACAATCCCGAAACCATTAAGGAACGACCATCAATAAGTAGCTCCTGTCGATATACCAGTTGTATTTCTTCAAGAGGTTTTCCCATACACGATATTTCATCATCCAGACATAGTCGGAAACGCAATTCAGCAGACCTGCTCGCACGCTTGCTTTCAGGAGTATGGTGATGAATCCATGTCTCGTTGGTGGTCACAACACGCCTCAGGAAGATATCACCTTCCCTGTCGTATCACTGCAGCATCATGGAATAGATTTCCAAGCGGGTGGATTTGTGATCCTCTGAGTTGCTTAGGGACCGATCCGGCACAGATCTTGTTGAATTTCAGCTTATCGTGGATGATGGTCTCCACACTGCCAGTGCTGATGTTCGGTATTGAAGCCAATTCTCGGACATGAATTCTCATTGCCGATGAATTCTCGCCCTCCTTCAAACTTTTGTCATGATGCAAAGACTGATGATCGAGATAAATATGATTCGGTGAACTGTCTTTGAAGTCTCTGATGAATTTCAGACGCTTTCACAAGTTCCTTGTGGAGAAACTTGATTATTCGTTGCTCCACTTTGGTCGACACATTGCTGTCCGCCATTCTGTTTAAACAAACAGTCGGTTGACATGGCAACCGGATGTGTGGTGCAAGACAGAGACAATTGTAAAAGGAGACTAGGCATTAGCTTCTACTTCCTGTAATGCGTTCACGGCTCAGTTCGTCAGATGGAGCCACTGTAGTATCAGTAGTTTCACTTTCGAACAGGAAATGGGAGTTGCTAGGTTGTTTGTTTACTTCCTGTTGGCAAAGTCGCGTTTGCGCAACGTGGTTTGAGTATGGCTGGGCCTAACTCTGCTGTCTTTGCTCTTTCTTTGATCTCCAATATTCTATTCAGAGACGCATTTATCAGAGCTATCTTTTAAATTTAAAATGCCAGGAAGATTTTGTGCTACAAAATTTTGTAAAACCGTCAAGGTGAAGGAAAAAATTTAAAATTCTTCAGATTTCCACCTGATGCACGAATGTGAGTTTTGGGTTGCTATTTTTTTTAATATTTTTTTTTTTAATTCTTAAGCTGTAAATGTTCCGTTCAAAAATACCAACGGCAATGAGAAAGCGTTTTGTATTGATGTGTCTTAACATTTAAAAGGTAATTTAAGAACTGAAGTTAAAGTTTTCTTTAATGAACTTTCATTAATCGGCCTCGGTGGCTCAGCGGTTGCGCGATCGCCTCTGATGCCCGAGTACGCGGGTTCGATCCCGGCCGAGGACGACGAGGTTTTCCAGGGGAAAATCCTGAGATCACGCACTTCCTTCGGAAGGTAAGTAAAGCCGTTGGTCCCGTGTAGTCGTTTGCCAGCTGCACTTTAAAGAACCCTTGCGAGGCAAAATTTGCGGCCCCTGAAATGACCATAGCAGTTGAAAAGGACGTTAATACCAAACAAACCAAACCAACTTTCATTAATTTTTGAAAACTGTAACTTGTGCTTCATTCTTTTCTGTTTGACTACCTCTAAAACTTGTACATAGTATCTATGAAATTTCCACTAAAATAGCATACTATTATTCCGTAAAAATTGCTCGTTATACTAGCAGGCTCTTAAAGACATTTTTATACAAAGCACCCAGTATTTTTTTTATTATAATCTAGTTCTTAAATCATAAAATTTATTATTATAATTTCAATATGTTATCCTTAAAAAGCCATTAAGCCATTTTAATAGCAGGGTTTTTTGCTGACGGATCATTTCATTCATTTTTTATTTTTTTAAAACTAATTTAATAATGCAGATTTTGTTATCTATTTATGTTTTTTTCTGATAATATTTCATGTATTCTTCATATGTGGAACATTGTTACTGGCATCATAAAGAGAGGATTTACTGGAAATAGATGTGTTAACAATAAGGAAAACATACAAATTGTGCTCATTATACATTATATTTTGTATACCTTGACAAAAGTTTGATCTATTTTTGTTTGATTATATTTTGTAAACATTATAAACGTTATATTCATAAGCAGCGAAAATAATTATAAATAACTTTGTATATGAAATTAATTACAAAAAATCTGGCAAATAATTAAAAATTCTATTGGAACTGCCTTGTAAATATTGCATACTATGTTGTTTATTTTTTTACATTTTTGATGGAATAAAATCGGACCTTGAAAAATGAATCGAAGTGTTTATCTTACAGCGAAATTTAAACAATGTGGATTAATAAATATGATAAAATAGTTAAAACCACGGTCTATGGATATTCATGGTCATCGAGCTCCATTGTTAAAATGAAGCTAAAGTTTCTAGCTCCCAATAGGGCGGGAACTCTATTGAAAAGTGGCGCTGCATGTACAATCGGCCCAAAAACGCCGTCCTATCGACAGACAGAAACTTTATTTTCAGTTTCAATGAAAAACGTCTATCGCAGGTCACGGTCGGCCCTGATGCGATCTATGCGGCACCTGGCGCGATCTGTTTTCCTTAGCTTCTCGAAACAAGGGAAAATGGCCGAAGCTCGATGACCATGAATATCTATAGACCATGGTTAAAACTAATATCAAGCAAAAAAGCTTGGGAGAGTAGCAGTAAAAACGGATGGGGGGGGGGGGTTAGCAGAAAAGAAAGCGTTATTACGTCATTTATCAATTTACCGCAGTTTCTCGTCTGACGTCAGTAATGAACGTTCCCCGTAGAACTTGCTCGGACTGTCAGATGGCGCCACATAACCGGAATTACAAAATTTCAATGGGCCAATCGTCAACTGCCCAGTCTCCTTTTACAAATGTCTCTGGTGCAGGATTTACATGACAGGCGTTAGTTGCCATCCCAACGACGAAAGTTTAGATTCTTGTAACAATGAAATATACAAAAAATAAAGTCCTGGTCAAATTTGAACGCCCCTCGTAATATTTCCGACAACTCTTTGAGGTTGGATAAGAATCTCCTTCCAAGTAATGCCTTCAATTCGCCATTTTCAAACATTTTCGGCGCTCTATTTCAAAATTGTGTCTTTGAATCTCTAAACCAGTATTTCCCAGACTGGGATTCGCAAAATTTTCAAGGGGTTCGCCAAAAAAACTGCGCAGGGGGGGATTCCTATTATTGTATGCAAGTATGTGTATACAGTTGACTCGCGATAATCCGACAGTTACGGGACCGATCGGGTGTCGGATTATCAAACATGTCGGATTACCAAAGACTATATTCATTGGCAGTCTTCCGACGCAGTGTCGGACTACCGAGCGTGGTATCGGACTGTCAAATGTCGGATTATCGCGAGTCAACTGTATTTACAAGTCAGAGATTCGCACAACTCGAATCTCTGTGAAAGGGGTTCATGAGTCGAAATAGTTTGTGAAAAGGGTTCGCGAGTCGAAAACGTTAGGAATCACTGGTCTAAACTAATCAAGTTGTTTCAGATAGAGCATGTTCCACGTGCAAGTTTGGTAAGAAAAAGTTTGAGGCAACCTCAATTCAGAAAATAAGCAAATTAAATTGAAACTTTTTGATAAATTACAGTGATATATACACGGTGTATCCGATTCGATGGTCATAAAGCAACACCACCTCTACTCAAAGCCTGAGCGCGAAAACGTCATACATTGTTACATCATCTACGGTAGGGTACTGTTAATCATATTTCTACCAATAATAAGCCCGAAATTGTCCCTACCGTAGGTGATGTAACAATAGATGATTTTTCTGTGAGCAGGCTTTCTCTCTAGGTGGTATTACAAAAAGTACCTAACGTTGTTCTCCGCAAAATTCTAAGCATAATTTTCCTTATCCATTTTTCAAAATTCTCAAAAAAAATGCTTGAAATCGTTATCCAAAGTTTGGCTATTATGACAAAATTTTCAACATTCTGACGTAATCTATCTATGCCATTTATTGTCCCTGCTGAAGGCAAGTTCATTCATAAAAGGGTAGGAGACAGTCATTTTGAGTTCATTAAAGTAGAGCCCTACTGTTTACTTTCAAAGTAAGCTAACAAGTAAGCTCGTCTATTGACTTTCCCCTACCCTGTAATGCTTATTGTCACATTCAACCTGACCTATTTCCGAAAAAACGAAAATTAATTGCAAAATAAAATAAACGATACATTTTGTTGTATGAAGGTCGGGGAAAAAGTTTGAGACCATGATGGATTTTCCTTGAGAAAACTTTGTGGATTAGTATTTTATTGGACGTCCTCTAACTTCAGTAACATCAGTGAGTCTCTTCGGCATGAATTTCACAAGAGCTTGAAGTTTTGTGCACTTATTTGGTCCCACGCGGTTTGCACAGCTTTTTTCAGATCGGAGACGCTGTTATACTGTTTTTCCATGAGCATAAACCACTTGAACAGATAACCCTACAACTTTTCAATCGGGACTACAGGCAGGCCAATTCATTGATGTGATATTGTGTGATTTTAACCAGTCCAAAGTTGAATCTGCTTTGTGTATTGGCGCATTGTCCTGCTGAAAAATGAATTCCGGATCATTTAATTCATCTCGAAGAGGAAGGAGGAAGTTGTCCTGGTCGTCGGTTGCCTTTGCTCGCGGAGAAACAAATACCACTCGGGACTTCTCTCGCTTGGTGATAGCAGCCCATATTTTAACCGATCCTCCGCCCTGCAAAAAGTGTGAAAGATAGGCCGTCCAAATTAAACTTTTTTTTCGTCACTAAAAGCGGCATGGCTCCAATGTTAACTATCATTGATGTATCGTCTGGAAGTCTTTATGCTGGGAAGACAACTTTGATTTGGACTTCATCTTAATGTAGCATGATGCTCTGAAGCTGACAACACGAACCGGCAGCTGCAGCAGCAGTGATTCTGTAATTGAACTGGATGAGGCACCTGTAGCACTGGCCAATCTAAGGATGTGTCTTTCAGCTCTTGTACTGAGCTTTTCGGCCGTCCTGATCGCCGTTTTATTTCCATACGTTTGTGGGTTAGCAAGGTAATTGTGAACTACAGTCTTTGACTTACCAATAAGAGCGACGATTACACGTTCTGACTTTCCACATTTTTGATATGCATCAATTTGACCCTTTTGGTGATCTGTTGGTTGTTTGCCAGAGCCCATTGTAGACAAATGCACTATTGTGTATGCCTTTAAATGGTCTATGTAAAATATAACGCTCATGAAAGCAGTTGGTATTCATTTGCATGGACTTTTCCATCCTGGTCTCAAAGTTTTTTCCCGACCCCCTTATAGCAAAATGTATTGTTCGATTCATTTTTTAATTGTTTTTTGTTTTTTTGGGAAATAGATGAAGTTGAATATGACAAACAAATGTATAAGTTATAAAAAATGTTCAATTTAGTTTGCTTATTTTCTGAATTGGGTGGTCTCAAACTTTTTTTCCACCTCTGTAAGCCTCCACTATACTCTATCCAACGAAAGTTGGAGTGGGCGTGTCCAGTTAAACTTCCTATTTTTAATTGTTAGACATTGTTGATTCTACTTTGGCAACAATGTCTAACAATTGAAATAGGAAGTTTAACTGGACACGCCCACTCCAACTTTCGTTGGATACAATATAGCATACGATGTCTTTCAAGCAGCAGATTTCTTGAAATGAAAGCAGAATGACAATGCTTCCCGCAAATGATCTTTTTTTTGGTGCGGAACCAGACATCTTCATTTTGTGTTCTTTGCACTTCCATCTAATATCACACACTTATATTAAATCCAATTGACAGAACTTTCATATATACCAACAGCCATTTTCGGCCATGTTGGACTAACGCAACTACTGACCTCTATTAATCAACAGTGAGAATTAGTTTAAGCGCCCAAAAGTTACTCGATTTTAATGGCAAGAAATATTAAATATGCAGAAAACATGGAAGCTTTATCATCATAAATCGTTAGATCAAGTATCACCAGTATCAATCAATCAGCCGACTTTTTGAAATGATTTTCATATAATGAACACGATGAAGGAAAAAATGACTTGTGAAGAGGCCCTCATAGTAACATAAATCTATTGCTACCTTACATTTTCACAACTCACCCACTGGGGTATTCAAGAGTACGTGCTCGATTCCAGCTTCATTTTTAGCAGCTATCAACTCATTCACTGGTACATCGTACATATCCCACGACTCCACGGCCTTGAATCCGAGTTTCTTGGCCAGTTTGTATCGGCTGGCCTTCGGCTCCGTCGCCGGGTACATTGTGCTGATATCAGCGCAAAACTTGAGCACCATCCTGCTAGAACCTTACTAAACACACATTTAAATTTTCAATATCATAAAACAAAATAAAAAGAAATAAAATGCAAACCGTCTTTCCTTACAGTCAAGTTCAGAGAAATAAAATAACAACGGTGATCGCTTGATAGGTTTCACCAAAAAGGCTGTAAAATATTTAACTTAATTACATGAACTGATAATGTCGCACTTTGGGGTTCAAAGTTCGCAAAAGAAGTTTCGTGAAGGATTAATCTATCAAGTCGATGGTTTAAAGTTTAACTTTTGTGCTTCTTAGCATTAAAAATATTTTTTCTTCATTTCGTCTACGATTTACAAAATCATAAATTATTAACAAAGTAAGCGTCATCTGTCCATTGTCATAAACATTATTCGAATTCCCGTATAATAGAAAGCAAATAAATAAATATCTAAATATAAATAAAAAAAAACTAAAAACTTTAAAAGAAGAACTAATTCGCTTCTTACTTTTGATCTAATGACCAATCTTATTGGATTAAATATGATTATAAATCCTTGATTATATAACAATAATACCTGTCGTAATTTTCTATTGGCGCAATGGCATGGGAAGAATAAAGCCAAAGCCTACAAGACATAGATTGTAGGCTTTGATAAAGCAAACTTGATTCAAGAATTCGTCATGAGAGGACGATACATGGCCAATGCGCATCATTGCGAGTGCCGCCATCTCTTTAGAAAACAAAGAAACAAAATTTATATCATTTTCAATATTGTTATTATAATTTCATTAAAAATTAAAATTTTTGAAATAAGGCTAACTGTGGCTTCAAAACAATCAATCATGACCGAGACCACCATCGTAAAAAAGCAATATCAGCTATAAAATGACTTAACCAAGGTTGTTTCTGACCCGCATCTGGCAGAACCACAAAGAGAGCTGAAGCGGATCGAAATAGACTGTCGCATGCTTTTATGAAAACTTACAATTTTCGCAAATAACAGAAAAGTTCGTCTACAGTGATTTGTGAAGAATCTTGATACACGTTGTTTTGCACCAACTGTGAACGCCCTGCATCATGGATGAAGAAATAAGCATGAACATGCTAAAAACCAGAACAACTTAATCCCAATATAACACCAGTGCTTACGCTTATTCTATAAACCAAAACATGAAACAAAATTCAAATACGCTTTTCCAAGATCAGACCGGAAGTTGAACTACAAAATGACTGAAATCACTTGTTGCTATGGTAATCCCACGCTTACGCATGTGCAGCAGAGGTTTTTTCGGGTACATATCAGTATAAAAGTTATATTTTTTAACTTTCTGAAATATTTATATTTTCTTATTTTTAATCGAGATACAAAAAGGAAGTTTTTTTTACGAAATCGTATCTCTGACAGTTTTTTGGATGCGACATGCCAGTTTTTATGTTAATTTATGAAAATCAAAAAAAAAAAAAAAAAAAAAAAAAAAACCGGCAAAATCCGGAAAACATAAAATACCGGATCAAAAGTGGATCCAGATAATAAAAGAAAAAAAAAAAAAAACTAAGCAGACAGTATTGATCTCGTTAAACACCATCATCGTACCAAATTTCATTAATTTAGACCTATTTTTACTCGCAAAAAAACGGAAAAACCGCGAGGAATCGCATATTTTTAGAGAGGGCCGTTGGAGCGCAAAGGGGTAAAAAATGAAAAAAATAGCAGAAATTGTCCAAACCATTATATAAACTATTCTTAGTCCAAATATCTTAGTCGAAGTGAATTTGCCACAAAGTGGGGTTCACCGGCACGAACGTCAAAATTAGGTCTATTTTGGGATTTTTTTGGATGTCTGCCCCCCTAAAAATCGGATTTCAAAAATCAACGAATGCTATCTTTTTATATACGTCTTTTACAGCTTCGTGCGCAATATTGAAGCTCACTGCATTTCCGCATTGAAGTTAAGCGGCAAAAACACAAAACGGGGGGCGGCGGGGGGGGGAAGAAATTTGAAAAAAGTCAGAAATTGGTCTTTTGGAAATATCCCTGAGAAGCTTCCCTCCGACATTTTTGTTAATTTATTGATATCGAGAAGATTTTTAAGTCTATTCCCACATCGAATTTCTCTGAACATGGAGTTGTTCTGAGTTTTTGGAAAACTGGTAGGTAGAAAGTATTTTTTTAACCTATCAGGGGTCATGCATTTAAGCATAAGCCAAACAAATAAATACAAAATTAGGTTAAAATTTTTAAGAACATTTTATGTGGCCTCTGTATTTTTCATCAGAGGACTAATTCAAAATTTTCATCATGCAAGAAGTAGAATGATTCCATTCTACCTCTTCCATGTTTTCATCTCCACAGCACCCAAACATTTCTCAAATTTTCCGTTTCATTGTTGAGTGATCCATTCATCCAATTATGTTGCGTTCTTTTATTGTATTCATAATTGAAGTGCGTAATTGGAAATTGGTCCCTATTTGTTTCAGTTCACGAGTCATCGCAAAGTCACCCATTCACGATTTCCTATTTGCTGGCATTGATAATTTTGACATTCTAAGACAGTTATCATTAATTTCAGGATAATAATTATTTGAGGGGTCCTGCAATGTTAGTCAAAATCAGGGATTGGATTGGGCTCGTCGTAAGAATGAAAAAAATCTCCCATAAAAGCATCCTTCAGGAACCACAACACATTTAATAATCGCCTAGGAGGTTTGATCGAACTGCTAGTAATAAATAATTACGCTTAAAACGCAAAGCTTAAAAGCATAACGATTTTTTTTTGCCAGTTACCTCCTATTTACTGATCGGGGCTGTCTACGGCTGTCAAAAAACTTCACGAGCGAGTGAACAGAGCGCGCGCGATAGGGGGGGTAACGGTCACGTGATTGAAAATGAGCGCTCGAGAGATTTTAGAAGCACCCGATCGAATCTGTGAAGTTCTGTGTTCGTTCCAGAAATTCAAATTTTGTTTTTCAGAAATCGACTTAAAAGCTTAAGATTCGAAAAAAAATTAATTGACTTTAGTTTGCCTGTATGAATGCCACAATAATTTCCTCATTTTTAGAAAAAAATTAATATCTGTAAAAACTCTTAATCAATTGTCATAAACCCTCTAAGTATTAATTTCATTTGCGTCTGCTATTTGCCATTTCGGAGGAGCTGGCTGCAGACAATTGTCACACACCCATATCTGGAAGGTTTTTTTTCCAAAATTTTAACATATCTTCTTGAATCATGAGTAATTCGGTTTTAGAGAAAAAAATTTTGAATATGGGAAACGAACACACAGGCCATCTTTCAAATCGGTCAATATGGTCTCGCTTTATTGATTCCCGTCTGGTTTGTAACACCAGTCTCCTAGATATGCATAACCAGTTCGATATTTTGTTTTTTTATAATTTTTATTTAGCCTATCAGAAATTTTTATAATATTTTTAAACCTTTATTCTTAAACAAATCAAGCTTTGAGATTTGTTGACATGTCGTTGACTCTGATTTTAGCTAACACTGTTATCAATTTTTTTACTGTTTTTTTTTTTATTTTTTTTTATTTTTTTTAAAGCGACATTATTGAACTGTGGTCTTCAATCGAGATAAATTTGGTTTCCTCTGAATAGAGTTCCTACATTTAAAAAGGTTCTTCAGTAATGTAGCTATTCTTTCAAAGTAACAAACTATACGTTCCTACTGCCCTGCCCATTTTCTATAACTCACATCTATTATCAGCTACAAGCACATTTAAATATTTAGGAAGTACATTTAACATATGATCATTCTTGGAACTTGCAAATCAATTCTTTGCTAACAAAACTTAACAAAAGACGGAATGATTACCCATCTGCACTTTCTTCCCTCTCATATACTGATCCTCCTTTATAACTCCCTAATACATTCAGCTCTCTGCTGTGGTGTACAATTTTGGTGTTCCACTACAAATTCTAATCTTCTACGCTTTTACCACCTACAAATTGGTTCTTAAGAACCCTGCTTAACATTAAAATACCCAACTCTATTTCCCATCAGTTTGAACTCCTAGGCATTCTAATCATCTACCAGATTTAGGCTACATTATTCAACTCTGTACATTTGTCTACAAAATACGCAGGGGAAGAAAAATAAAAGTTAAAAAAAATCAATACTACTTATTATAAAATGTAAATATTATTTAATATTCTGATAATAAACGCAATGAAGATACGATTTAAAAATATAAATATATATTTTTTGGAGGGGGTGGGGGAGGGAGGGAGGGTCAAAGTGAGGAAGGGGGTGCGTATTATACCCCATAAATTACTGTAATCTACTAATTCTCTTCACACCTACTGAAATATCTTACCAACAAACTCTACACTCGTATTCCACCCGATCATCAAACCTAATTAGACTTCCCCTTACCAGAAATAATTACCAACGCCACTGCATCTGTTATTTAATGGTGGGGCAGTTTACCTGAGCGAATCCGCTACGAGCTGAGCATTTAAAAAGTTATTAAAATACTTACTTCTAACTAACAAATTACCCACTAACATCTTTTAAACCTCTTTTTTACTACTTATAATAGCCCTTTATTTGCCCCTTTATTTCCCTCTAATAATTCTTTTCTCTACATAAATTATCTTGCTGGAAACCTCTTTCTACGCCTTACTATACCAGTCATGCTCCAGCTTGTCCTCCATAAAAAACCTATAATAATAATTATAAAAATATTATTTTCTTTTTTTCTCCCTTATATCTTTGTAATCCATGCTATATTCTGTAATCTAATAATAAACGTCCCCTCCAGAGACCCACTGGCCATAAAGGCTCTGGATAGGGCTCACTGTAAGAGTTCAAACCTATTTAAATAAACCATTAGGGAATGACATAACCAAGTACCGAAAGGTTAAACTAAACCATTCGCGGAACCATATTTGTAAACTAAACCATTCGCGGGACCATAAAGATACCATTAAACCACTTACCTTTGAACCAATTTCGACTGTCATTAATTTTACATTATATTCATTCATGACACATCATTCCAAGTTATTTTATATATTACAGTCCATATTTTAGCATTGAAAGTTCCAATGAACCATAGTGGTTCTATTAAACCAAGTGCCTTTGAAACAATTTCGACTATCAATAATTTTACGTTATATTCATTCATGATACATCATCCTAATTTGTTTGATATATTACAAACTGAAAATATTGTTAATATTCTGAATAATCACCATGTGCAGCTCGGTTACGTCAGGTGCATTGTTAGGTGCAAAACATGGTTAACAGCCTGTGGAAGAAGCGATCTGCTTACTGAAAGCTTTGAAAAATCAGCAAAAATTACATTGTGTCTGCAAGCACATTTCACAAATGAACAGTTTTATAACGCCAGCAGGAGAAGTTTTATGTTTGTAACTAGTTGATATTCGAGTCTTCTGTAGTGATTACATTTTCACTGTTCAACAAGTTTATATGTTCATATAACCAGGACTTTAGCATTGGAATCTATCGACTTACCCACATGACCACGTTGACTACTTAACATTTGTACAGCATTCGGTGATGATTCT
Organism: Rhysida immarginata; assembly: GCA_023313115.1. Taxonomy (NCBI): domain Eukaryota; kingdom Metazoa; phylum Arthropoda; class Chilopoda; order Scolopendromorpha; family Scolopendridae; genus Rhysida; species Rhysida immarginata. The sequence goes on from JAHWFO010011261.1 coordinate 176,052, forward strand.
GTCACCGACCAGACAGTACAGAATTATTTCAAAAAAACTGATGAGCGTCTTGAAGATTCTCTTTAGTTTTTAGTGGACAACAGCTGGTGTAGTCCCTTATGAGCTCCAAAATCCAGGACAAACTATCACAGCAGACGTGTATGTTCGTCAGTTTCAACGTACACATTAAAAAATCAACAAAAACAACCAGCTTTTGCGAACCGTAAGGGTGTTGTTTTTCTTCATGACAACGCATGTCCGCATACAGCAAAACTGACCCGTCAGGCAATAAACAAACTGCCTGGAAAGTGTTACTTCATCCACCGTACTCTCTGGATATCTCTCCAACAGATTATCACCTTTTCCGATCTCTCGATAAACATTTGAGAAACAAGTGCTTCAAGATAGAAGAAGAGCTAAAACATGAACTCGGTGTGTTTTCAACTGTAAAACTCGTGACTTTTATATAAAGGAATTTATGATTTAGTGTCTCGTTGGGAGAAGGCTGTTGATAATGATGGAGATTATTTCGATGAATAAAAAATTCATTTATGCATTTATCTGAGCGCCAATTGTAATATTTGCAAAAACGAAAAAACTTTCCCCTGGACCTGATAGTTCACTTTTATTATCTTTAGACTCTGATATGGGAATTATAAAATACACAATAGGAATTATGTGGACATATCTAATTTGGAGTCTAAGCAACATTGATGTTACCTTTTGATAATATTGATAATATTTAGAGTTAATTTAAGAGAATTGTAGCTATACGAGAATATAATTTAAGGGATCCTTCACAAAGTACTTTCGCTTGAGGGGGAAGGGGACTTCGAAATTGTGACAAGAATGAACGATAAATAGATGACCTGAGTTGCATTTGGAGTAAAATTTAGAAAACGGGCAAATTTTACAAAATCAACTGCATTAGAAAATTTGTTTCATGTGGAGTCTCATACAACGAGTTCTGTATTTTCTCAAATGACAGGGTGAAAGATGTTTTCGTAAAAAATTTTCCAGCTAGCCAGCCGCCCCACTTTGGATGTATCATATCACTCGAATGCGGAAGAAATTCATATCCATGAAGATGTCAAATTGTTGTTTCAAACTTTGTGTGAAAATAATCCTGTGAAGAATAACATCAATTTATGAGATTATTCAACAAACTGAATTCCTAAACGGCAAAATTTCTATCGAAATCGCATCAAACCATACATGTTTAGGCAAAATCTGTAAGGAAAATAATAATTTGAATCTTGGAAATGCAACCTGTAAATATGAATGAAATAGGTCTGAGATGCACGTTTTCCGAGCTTCAGTCTTACTTCACATTCTGTTCTCAAAGATTTATTCTTTGGAAATGTATATAGAATTATTTTTCAAAATCATATTTTGATTTACATCCAACTACATAGCAGTATTTATTATTCGCCCTTAAATGCTTAACACCTGTCATCCTGGCACAACCTTCAAGGCCGCAATTGTGAGTTTTGTGTTGTTAACGCTAGATGTCACCCACTTCCACTGGACTTGCCATATTGAACATCAGGGAATAAAGGGCAATGAAATGGCAGACCACCAGCAAAAATGGGAGTAATCTATGGAAAAATCATATACATCTTTAACAGATATCTCTGGAAAACTAAATAGAAAGACATGGACAGAATGGAATGAATTATGGGTTAAAAAAAAACAAACAAACCTGAAGAACTTGAAAGAAATATCCAGAATCATAAACAAAGTAGTCTGTGCCCTTCTCAGGTTAACAAAAGCAGACTCTGGCATACTAATCAGATTCAGAAGGGGCAGTGGCGGCATTAGAGTTTTTGGCGCCCTAGGCGAAAACAAATTCTGCGCCCTCATTAAAGTGCCTTTGGCGGGGTCTGCCAGATATGGAACTTTGGAAATGTGTTTTTGTTAATAATTGTTATAACAAAGAATTGTATTTTATAACCCCTAAATCCCCAAATTAAAAAAAAATCCACAATTATGCTCCCCTCAAATTTTGCGCCCTAGGCGGCAGTCTAGGTTGCCTATATGGACGAACCGTCCCTGAGAAGGGGACACTGTTCAATAAAAGAACACCTATACAAACTGGGTCTAACAAAAAATCCAAGGTGCAAAGGTGGACAAAACGAACTACTGAACACAATATTTACATGTCCAATGTACATTTCCAAAACGAAACATACTGTAGAAATATCTGGAAAGCAACAAGAGTTCAATCTGCAACTTCTTTCTCTTCAAGAAACAAAAGATAACAAAGAAGAAGATAACAAAGAAGAAGAGAATATTTTACCTACTAAGGGTAAAATATCCACGCTATAGGGGGGGATGGCGACAATGTCCCCATGAATCTTTGGAGCCTTTCCCACTAGAAAGGGTCACAAGCAACGATGTAGTATTGAAAACAGTCACTGGCGACTCGGATGTGTAAAGCACCAGATAATACTTTAACTAGTGCTTTAAGATGATGGGCTATCCATTTGGGGGGGGGGGGTCATCATAAGCTGTGGGGGGTGGATGGGCTATCCATTTTTTGGCGGGGTCATCTTAAGCTGTGGGGGATGGGCTATCTAATTTGGAGGGGGGGGGGCACCCATTAGGGGGGGGGGCCCAAGTCATAAGCTGTTGGTGGGATGGGCACCCCTGCTACTAAGAGCGTACATATATACAATAGGCTTGCGCCCAGAATATTAGGTCCAATAAAAAAAGGATTGAAGGAACGCGCAAAAGATTCAGTCATACACCTCCCACTGATTACCAAATAGAGCCAGAAACATAATTCATATAATTAAAACAAACAACACAACTTGAATACATAATGACACCACATTTTAAATAAAACCCTAATTTTCTCCAATAATGAATATAGGTCAATCTCCGAAGAATCCCACTAACGGAGACAGGGCCTCAGAAGAAGAAGACTCTGACTGAGGATCAAAGCAAAAAATGATTCAAGAATCTGTCAAGAGATGGCGAGACAAGGCAAAATTATGAATGAAAATCGTTGCGAGTTCCGCCATCTCTTGAGAAAAGCGAGAAACAAAATTCAGATCTTTTTTGTTCTTATTTCGGGAAATTTTATTACAAATTAAAAGTTGTTTTTTTTAATTTAATTTCTAAGTTTTAATGAATTCAGGCTATAAAGCAAGCGTGTTTACTAATTCCGTAGATGATTATAAATTCTAACTGGAGGTGAACCAAGAACCTTTCTAACATTGTTTAGCGTTAATTTATCAATTTATTGGTTAAAACACTTAGGTGAAGTACTGAATGTCAAAGGAACAGTAAACCATCGATTAATTGACTCGGATCGATTGGGCTGGTCACTCAGTTCGATTCTAAATGAAACATCTGTCGTCTGCAAATAGGAAGTAAAAAATTTTTCCTCTACAACTCAATTAATTCCTCCTGTCTTCTTTAAAAGAGCGCAACACGATGAAAACTGGCCAATCGTATCGAACGGAGTCACAGATGACACACATTCGTTCCTTTTTAACGCGACCTGTAAACGGAATGACGCGAAACACGTGCGAAATCGATTTCCGTTCTCCCGTCCGCATCCAAAATGTCCAAAACGAAATCTCGCAATTCTTAAAGATTAGGCGCGAAAAATCACTCCGCCGCCATTATCTTTCAAAAAAAAAACACACCTCGCGCCGGACAAACGACCTTCTTCTGGACAAATATCACGAAAAACAATTCCCCAAAAATAGCTATGTCGAATGCGCAATGACGTCGCTGGGGAAAAAAAAAGCAAACTTTAATGAATCGATTGATCAATCGAACGGACGCAGTCGATTATAACGACGCCACTCGACGGATTTCAAATCGCCACGTGCGATCGCTTTTCAGGAAGCGAGAAGGTAAAAATCAGTTTGCGCTAATGACGTCACCACATCTTCGAAGGATGGTCGTTGCAACCGGGCCTAGCCGGTTACTCTAAGCAGCATCGCCTGTAAACAGTTGTGCCGCGGCTGATATAATTATCACGTGACCTCGTCTCCCAACACGTTTCTTTGTTCTTCATCTTCTTCCCAATTTCCTTCGCCTCGTCCTCCTGAATGATTTACTCGGAAAGAAATAACTTTTGTCACTTCGCGAGCACGAGCGGAAAGCGTTCCTAAACCGATCAATAAGCGTCTCTCTCTCTTGATCTCTCTGTCTCTCTCTTCTAACGCACGGAGAAAAAAATCTACCTGAGAAATTTTCACCATTCGAACAGCGTTCTACACTTAACAAAAATACTTCTCATCTATTTCTAAATCATAAAATAGTTCTGAATAAACACGCGCGCACTCATTTTCATTCCTTTTCCCGCTAAAAAAAACAATAGAATGACGTCCTTTGCCAACGCTCGTTTTAGTGGCAGCCATTGACGAGAGAGCGGAACGCGAGAGAGAAATCAGGTCGGTGCCTGATACTTTGATGGGTCAGTAGAAAAACAGGTCACGTGATGGATTGATACTTCCCTCACCAATCCAAAACCATCTCCGAGAAAGCAGCAGGTTCATAATTTCCTCGCATTTCCTTCAATTCAATCTCGCCTGCGTGAGCAGAATTTAGGCGGGAAACTGAAACGCGCGTCCTATTTAGGGTTGCTTTGAGAAAACAAGTTTAAAAATAGTCGAAAAATTGGAAGAAAGGACGAGCGTCATTCGACCAGTCCTCGAGGGTAAAGGTAATAAATTGTTTTCCCCCTCTCACTGTACACACACATACAAGACGTGCGAAACGAGTCACGTGAGCGAGCTCCCATCGTATTCGAGTCACGCATCGGCCAGATCGCCACTTTCTGTCCCTCCATCTGTTTACATCCTTGCGCGAAACTTGCACCTAGGGAAACACAAATATCGGCTGTTGTTTGATTTGCAGAAAACCATAACTTTCTTTTCTAATCCCCCCCCTAGTCGTTTTCGTGCGGATACGAACGTTTAATGTTTACTTGATTAATGTCTACGAAAATGGCGATTTGGAATCCTACACTCGTACACAAGAGGTTGATTCACGTTTATATGAACAAAATGGGAATGCTTTGTACTGCCATTGAAACCACATCGCCTTGTTCTATGTATTGAGTTTCCACTGCAACTGTACGCAGAAAACGGAATGCTTCATTGCAGGCTTTCCATAGTTCATCTAATGTGCGAGACCAAATCACAGTAGTCCATAGAAAAAGTATCTGACGCGAAACTGAAGTCGATAACCCCGATTTCTGATTCTATGGCCAACCCTGATTCTTTTCTGCGCTGTAGAGACGTGGAATATCAGAGCGATAAGCTAAATTCAGGATGTTTGCCTGACAGTAGGTGGCATTAATTTTTGCTTTTGGTGAAACTTTGCCTGGAGACAAGCGCAAATCCTTTAGCAAAAGTTTCCTTGCATTATCGCACAAAGTCTCCGCGGTCTTTGAGCTATTTTTTGCGATAAAAAATCGCTGGAGTTTTGTCGCAGTAGCTGAGCAGAAGATCCATCCTTCGTTTAAGATTACCACTTTTTTATACTTTTCTCCCGCCAGGTGTCGCCTACACTCTTTCCACGCGTTGGTTATTGCGCTCCTGCGAACCTTATGCTGTTGTTGAATTTGCAAATCTTGGCTAATAATGTGATGGGTATGGCTAGCTTCTTCTCGCAGCCCGCATTTGTGACACATAGTTTTGTGACTACCTTAGAAAAGAGTGTGAAAAGTTGCGAACAATGCTACCTGGTGACGATTTCAAAAAATTGTTTGTGGGAGTGACCGTAAACGACGAGCTGTTCGTGTTTCGCACTGTTTTACTCACCAATGCTGGTCAAGAAAACGTTCAAATACAAATTATTATGTGTTTGGCTGCAGTAATACGCATAATAACACAGAATGAAAAATGTTATATTCTTATCCAAATGAGAAATGTCCTAAATCAAGCCAAAAAAATGGATTCAAGAAGTTAGAACTGAGTAGAATATTCTAAAATCTTAAAAAGGGCTTCTAATATTCTTATAATTAATAATAATCTTTTTTTTAAATTTAATCTGCAGAAAATAAATTGCGGAATGGTGCATTCCGCACAGGCCTACCACGAGGTCATGAAACGGATTCAAAAAAGAAAAGAAAATTTTCTGTTGGGGGGGGGGGGAGTAAAGGTCCTAAAAACTAAAAACGTTAATTATTCCAAAATGGCTCTTTGCAGCCAAACAGTTTCTTTTCCAAAAATGTTCGTCTCAATGAGAGGAGGTCGTCAATGTCATTTTTAGTGTGTTTGCGGCGATGAAATAAATGCTTCCGCCATTTCTTCATTTTTAGAAAAAATAATTAATTTCTCTAAAAAAAGGCTTAGCCCATTTCCATGAAAAATACGTCAATGCATAGTTTAAGGATCCCTCTAAGTACAAATTAATTAAAAAAAAAAAAATTCTGGCGGGGGGGGGGGGGGGTACGACGTTAATAACTCCAAACCGGCTCATCAGAGCCAAACAAGTCATTTACAAAAAAAAAGTTCGCCTTAATGAGAGGAATCCGTACATTGTCGAATTTATTGAGTTTTGTTCACTAGTTTGAAAAATTAATACCTCTAAAAAGGCTTATCCAATTGACATAAAAAATACGCCAGGGCACAATTTAAGGTACCCTCTAACTATGTGTAATTTTTATTCGGTTCTGCTATTTGCCGTTTCGGAGGAGTTAGCTGCACAAAGTTGGTCACATACGCGTACAGACGGCATTTTTTTTAACGAATGCAGGCCTTCATTTTTAACGAAAACAAGCCGTGGATTTTTCCTTCTAATAGTAGGATTCTAGAAGATACACAATTGATGTCTTTGACAACATCTAAAAATCTTACTAACTTCAGTGAGACTTCCTTTAGTTTGCTTTTTTTTTTTTTTTTTTTTTTTTTAAATTTAAAAAGGAAGTTTGTATTTGGCCAATTTTGTGCCGCTAACTCCTCCGAAATGGCAAATAACAGAACCGAACAAAAATTATATACTTAGAAGATACTTTTAGTTGTGCCTTAGCGTATTTTTATGTCAACTGGGTAGGCCTTTTCAGAGATATTAACTTTTTTCTGAAAATTAAAAATTGGCTGTAGCGTTCAAACCAGCGAACCAAACTCAA
>JAHWFO010011261.1:193176-237320 GCA_023313115.1 Rhysida immarginata
CACTATTGTTGATGTTCTTTACGTGGTTACTGTTTTTTTTTTTATTTCAGACAGACCACTTCCAGCTTCTGGCTTGACCAGTCGTCCCTCCTTCTGGTCCTCCAGGTCCTTACTAGCCTGCAGCATAGCGTTCAACTTCCATTTATCATTTTCATTCCAATGCTCTGCAAATTACTCCTACCCTGCCGTTCGATGTTTAGTTTCTTATTGAATTTCTCACTTTCTCGCGGCAGCCATGATTCTTTACCGAGCAGCATTGTTTTGCGGGTTTACCCATAAGGTAATAATGAAATTTCTTTTAATGCTATTTCAACAATAACGCGCATAAGGGACGCCATGCTGCACATTTCAATTCTTATTCCCCATTAATAATAAATAATGATTTCGCAGTCTTTCTTTAGACATTAAATGGGAATTTTGAAATTTCTTTTCCTTATTCTTTATAAGGAATTGGTCTGTCTCAATTTTTTTTTTATATTTAATCTCAATTCTCTCAATGTAGCGATTAATATTTCTCGTTACAGTGTTTTGCTAAATTTAACGTACATTTAAGTATTTCTTCATTTTATTCCGAGAAATATTTTCTTTTGTAATTGAGATCGCAATGCCTATTCCTGAATTAAATCATATTGTATAGAACATTCTTTTGTACGGAATTTTTGTATTTTATAAATAAATATCGCAATTTTTAAACCAAAATAAGTCTTTTAACGAGCCACGTTTACTCTTAAGTTTTGGGATTCTTTCTTTTAAAGTTCCACCCATTAAATTCTAATTATTTTGCTTCCCCCTCTGAACAAATTTAATCCTCCAATCTTTGAGCATATCATTATTCTTTTGTTTATACCAATCAAAACCTTTATGTTCCACCAATCGACAACCTTTACCCCCTCCATCCTGGCATGGGCAGCTAAACCTTTGTACCTATATCAGCCTCCGAAGATGATGTAAACTGAAACGCGTAAAGCAATTAAAAGTATATTCTACCGTATCATTTTTTGACCTTTACTCCTTTTATTAAGTACCGAAAGGTGCTTTATGCTATCAGTGTGGGGAAACGTGTCTGTCTGTCTGTCTGTCTGTCTAACTCTAACTCCTCCTAGGGTATGAAAGATTTGCAAAATCTGTTTTCGTCAGTCGATGAATATGGTCATGGCACGAACCAATCACAAATATTATCTAAATTGCTTCATTGGCACGTGCACAAATGGTACCTCTATTTTCCCGCCTAGCAATTTTCAATGGAGGGACATATTAAGTAATATATCACACAAATCGTAATGATGAGATAGAAGCGGATATTAATTACTATTTTCGCCAATTCATAAATATGGTTCAGGAAATGAACCATTTTGAAAATGGTTGTAATCGAAACAATGGCACGTGCTCTAATGGTACCTTATGACACCCTCAAAAATTTTCAATGATAAGATATTGCATGTAATATATCAAACGACTTGGAATGAGGTGTCACGAATGAATATAATGTAAATTTAATGATAGTCGAAATTGGTTTCAAGGAACCTGATTTAATGGAACCATTATGGTTCATTAGAACTTTCAATGCTAAATATGGACTGTAATATTTCAAACAACTTGGAATGATGTGTCATGAATGAATATAATGTAAAATTAATGATAGTCGAAATTGGTTCAAATGTACGTGGTTTAATTGTATCTTTATAGTCCATTAGAAACTTGGTGTTAACATAGGGTGGTTAAAAAATATGGTCCCGCGAATGGTTTAGTTTAACCTTTCGGTACTTGATTATGTCATTCCTTATTGGTTTATTTAGTTTATTGATACTTAACATTATGGATATCATGGAAATTTTCAGGAAACTTGACAAACTACAGAAGAGACAACACCTTGCAATCAGAATAGAAAAATATTAAATTCTAAATGCCACCCCTCACATGACGGGTGTCAACCGTACAGGTTGAAGGGTAAAGAAATGAAAGTGGAGCATCAATGATTTTCAAAACTTAATACTCTGCAACAATATAATGTTCATTTGTATATGAAAAATCAACACTAAACATTGTTCAGTTTGTTTATTTAATTTACAACAATGACTGAGTTTTAACCACAACAATCCCTGGCTTCGGGCGGATTGTAACTTTCTTTGTTGGCCTCAGACAAACCGGACAGATAGACGGAAAAGGGAATTATAGTATTAAACATTTGATGCAATATGAGCTATTTCACTACATATTGTTTAGCTGCGCACGGGCAAGCGTTACCAAAATGTCTTTTCCATAATTTATTAGCCAATTACAGAGTGTCTCAAATTGATGTATACACTCTTTGAAACATTATAACTCAGCAACGAAATGAGATAGAAATATAAGGTTTGTCGTATTTTATTCCTTAAACTTCCTTAAGCCCGTACATGTTCAAAATGTCCACCTTCTGCCACAATACACTCCCAACACCGACGACGAACAGAGCGACATACCGACTGGATTGTAGCTAATGGAATATCATAGATGGAATTTTCAATCTGACCTCTTAATTCCGTCAGTGTTTGTGGGTTTGTGGCGAACACCATGTTCTTTAAAGTTTCCCAAAGGTAGAAATCGAGAGGGGTTAAATCGGGAGATCGAGGCGGAAACTCCGTAGCACTTCCTCTTCGTCCTATCCATCTGTGATTGAATGTGTGATCGAGGAAAGTTCTCACATCGACTTGAAAGTGAGGTGGAACCTCATTTCCATTCTTGAAGAGATCATTAAGAATGAGTTCCAACATTTGCAGGTAAATCTGACTCGTGACAGTACGTTCGAAAAAGTACGGCCCAATTAATCCTCTGAGGACAGACCACACCACTCCATGCTTTTCCAGCACCGTCTGGATCATACACAACAAACATTTCGTTGCTGAGCTAAGACGTTTCAAAGAGTGTATACATCAATTTGGGGCACCCTGTATACAGGGTGAGTCGTTTAACCTGGAATTTTCGGAAATTAATATATCCCCAGAAACGTCCCCGAAAATGAGAATATATTAATTTAATTATTGTTCAGAAAATATTCTAAGAAAATGTTCGAATTAATGATTTTTTTATTTCTTGTTTTTTCCTCAATTTTCCCACCAGTTTCCGTCTTTTCCACTAGTGGGAAAGTGAATTTTCGAAAACAAGATTGAGACAGTCATTCGCTGAAAAGGTCAGTGCGATCACGTTTCATTTACTATAAAAAGATTCTCCCATATTGCCGCCGTTTATTGATAGTTCAAAAACCATTGCTGTACTGTATTAAGGAATTTTTTGAGGAATCGGACGATAATGAATCTATTTTGAAGGTTTTTAAATTGCAAAGCATCCTGGCTATGCATTTTTAAAAAAGTAAAAAAATATACACGAATTTCTGTATATTTTATTTCTAAGTTTGTCGGCAACGAGTCAAAAACTGGAATTTATTGACTTCGATTCGCTTGTAGTCCTTTCTTCATTTTAAGAAAAAAGTTAAATCTCTAAAATGGTTGACCAATTGTCATAAAGAATACGTCCGTCAAGGCATTGGATTTTTTTTTCAAAACTTCAAGATATCTTCTTGAAGTCGAAATCCGTGAAAAAAAAAAGTTTTGATTTTGGGAAACGAGCACACAGGCCACCTTTAGTTGGCCAATAATCAAATTAAACAACTTATATCAGACGAAAACTTATTAAATGGGGATATGCAAGAACATTTTCTTAATATGAATTTTATGCAGGGTGATTCAGAAAGGTAGATCAAGAATGAAATACCATGTACAGTTTTTAGCGGGGAACAAAATTTTTTCTATAAATATGGGTCCGGAAATGCATCCTTACAGAGATAATGCAACTTGTACGAGGTAGGAATGACATTATAGTAGGTGTTCAAAATGCCGACCCTGAGCCTCGATGCAGGTGTTTAGTCTGCGGATGAGATTCTCGCGAACTCTGGTGAAGATGCCCGGAGAATCACTGACTTCTCCACACGCTGTTGGTAAATCCTTTCCGCTTCAGTAGCATTACCCTGTGCCTTGCCGTAGACGAGATGCATGTCCGCCTGCTCCGCATTAGTCAAGCGATCCATTGTACGACAATGGAGTTACATGTTTCGTTTTCTCTCTTTTACAGCTTTTTCACATTGCTTTCGTACTTTTTCACGAACATTTAGTACATTTTCACGAACCTTTAGTACTTTTTCACAAACATTTCGTACGATTTCACAAATATTTAATTCATATTTATAATAAACGGTCTAAATTTACAGAACAATTACAGACAATGATCAATTATAGACAATCATTCACTCGTGAATCAGAGGCTGAGGGCAGAAAATGTAACTGGTGAGAAAACTGTGACGTCATTTTAACGCGGTCGAAAACGCAGCTGTAGTTAGTGCTCCTATGCCTAGCCGGTTAGTCCTAACCAGAAGAGAAAGCAACCTTGTCTCTGGTCCTAATCAGGGGTTATGCTTTCAAGAATAACCTGAATGAGCAAATATGAAATTAGTGAAATTTAATTTAAAAAAAAAAAAAAAAGACTTCAAGTTTATAAAAGAATGGAATATGCACCCTTTCAGACACAGGTTTCAGTTATTCCATAATAACAGAAAAGTGCAAGGAGCAAGTTTTCGTCTTAAGTAAAGGCTTCATCAGTAATTTATTAAGTATCGGAAGAATGGAACACTTATTGGTTTCACAATGTCCGTCTGTCCACTTCATATTTTTTACATTTTTTGACGTAGAAGGTTGAAGTTCGGAATATAGTGTGTCTAGGCATTACTTATTTAATTTGGTTTCGATTGTTACATTGGGGTCGGAGTTACGGGGGGTGAAATTAGTGGGGAGAAAAGATCTACGTGGTATTTAGGTAAGAAAACGCCCTCTTTGTGTGCTACGGTGCACTCTTACATAGTACGTTAACACCTGCCACACCTTTAGGAATCTCATTTCGACTGCTTGCACTCTTTCGGACATTACTAAGACATAGTGAAAATGGGGACAAATATTGAAAACAGAGCATCTAACCCATCTTACTGCACTGATCCGAGCATCTAATTTTCTGTCCTGCCACCCATCACTCGTCAATGAAGACCCGAGATACTTTAACTTCTCCATCTATGTTAATGGGGATTCCCTAACGTGGAAAGCGCACTGAGCTAGCTATCTTGAAAGGACCAGAACATCAATCTTAGACGCTCTGAGTTTCTTCCTAGCTCTACACTCTTACAGGGGAAATACACGAAGGTGTAGGATGGACTCTTTGTTTGCGCGCATGCATACCTTGGAAGCGATGGCGTTGCGCGGTGGCGGTAGTGCTTCGTTCATAAGTTGAAATAACATGGCGATAAGTGGGGAAGCAAAATCGTTAATGGCAGTCGCCAAACAATTGCAGTTAGAGCTGTGTTATTAAGCACAAAACTTTAATTTTGCTGTACAATTATTCGTCTCAAAATAATTTATAAGATGATGCAAGCATCCATGAATACTATTCTGATTTAAAATTATAAAGCACCGCGATACATACCCCCTCACCAATGCAATGTATCACTCGACAGCCTTGCCCTCGTTTCACTTGATGCCAGCGCCGGAAAATTTACTAATATTACCGAATTAATTAATAAAATGAAATAATAAATTAAGGAAATGGTTATTAAATATTAAGTAGATTTTTTTTACTGGAAAGCAATTAGGTAATTTTTATAATCTATTTTTAAAAACTATCATTTTTTTAGAAACTTGAGAATGCATGCAATTGTCGTCTGCTAGTACTTGCATTGCTTTCAATGATGTGCTTATTGCTGAATAGTGGAAGAAAGAAGTCCCGTCAAGCGCTTCATACAACAATGGCTTGAACAACGGAGTCTTTGTAAGGCTGTATGCTCAAATTTTTTCGTTTTCGAGGTTTATTTTGAAAGAAACAAAATGTCGCAAGCATTAATAGTAGCTTTAGATGAGCAACATATTTCAATTTGGTTTGATTCTCTGAGATACATGGTTGCATACTTCCCTTTTTATCTCCAGGCCGATATTGTGTATGTTAAAAGTCAGTGCAAGAAGACTCAGGGAGGACAAGATCGTCAGCAAAGAGCAACTACTCCACTAAGCAGTCACCCATACTAATACACTCATCATCCCGGTTGCTCCTGTTTATGCAGTCCATAAAGATAATGAACAGTGGTAACCGAAACGATGAGACTGGCAACACTTCTTTCATCCTTCTTCGTATATTTTTGGAAATCGACACCAGTACGAATGTTCCGACTGCTTTTGTTTCTGCTTCAAAACCTCACCTGGAGTTATAGTCAACGAACTTGGAAATCATGTACCTTCAGTACAAATGTCATTGTAAGTACACAAGGCAAAGAAGTCAGGTCGTTACGATGTATCGTCATGGAGAGCAGCATGTAAGCTGTTTCAGCGGACTCTGTAAACCTTTCCTCAAGGTTGACACACACCGTCTATGCAAAGAATAGAGCAACGCAAATATGTTAATTACCTAAACTAATAAATTAAATTAGCATGCTATAAAGATCAATGTATATACTTTGCAAAAGAAAAAAAAATTCCACGACGGCATCTTCGCCCGACAAACAAGCACAGGCTAATACTATTACAATAATTAACAAAAAGAGCGGGACTTCTAATTTATTTATAATACGAAAATATCGATCGAGCAGTTTCTTCTAATTTGACATCGACGCCATACTTGATCGTAAGGTCAGCTAAGTGTAGGTGAGATGGCTCTCTCACCTTTTCGCGATCTGTGCGCCAAATGCAATTTTCTCCGCTGAATTTTCCCCTAAAATTTGATGCACAAAAGGCGTTCCGGACGAAGGTTGCCGGGCAACGACGGGGGGACGTCGCAAAGCCACCCAAAGTCATTCACATTTTGCTAGGCGATAAGGAGGAAGCACGCCCGCGTATCTGTGTGTCAAAATCCTTTCCTATCCCCGAGGCTAACGAGAAATTTAATGAGTCGTAGCATTAACCGATTATATAAAAAAGTAAATAAATTCGGTGAACGGTCTGCGCCATCTCCGTTGAAGTATTCTTTCTAAACAATTCTTTTTAAAGAAAGTTATAGCGTCATATGTCTTAAACATGTTTGTACCTTCAGACAGTAAGCAGTCGTAAAGTCTACAAGTTTCGTTTATTTTACAGCAAGGTCTTCCAGCTCAATATCTGTCAGCGCAGTTATTTAAAATACCACGTTTTTATAAATCATGAGGTAATATACACACCGACCAATGAATAAGAAACATGCGTGAAAAATATGCAAAAAAGTCGGGTGATTCAAACCTGTACTTACGACCTATTCAGAAAGACTTGAGTGAATCTAATCATAGAACCTCATCAGCATGAAGAACTAAATCACCTAACTGACTTCGAAAAGTCTAGTGCTGGTCTAGCTGGAACTAAGAATGAAACAATGAAGCAGCTGACTGGAATCTCAAAAACATATCTATAGTCTTTGTCTAAAAGGGGTAATTGTAGCTCAACAGCAATTATTTGCGAGACCATCGTCGTTTAGACCGTCCACTCTGCAACAATTGATAAATGATTTTCAATAAGGCTGTTCCCGATTGATATCTGGCAGAACCTGCGCTATTTAGGCAGTCGCGTGCCTATCCAAAAGCACTTGATTTCTGCAAAGAACAGGAAAGTTCGCCTACACCAATGTCTTGAATATCGTGACTGGACGTGTGAAGCTTAGGGGTCATTCAACTATATTTTTTTAATTTATTTGCAACTTTCAAACACGAGTTGACGTTAGAACAATTTCATAATTAAAAGAATGTAAAAGTGAAGCTAGTGTTTTCCTAAAATTAATCATCGATAATTGAGAATTTTTTTTTCATCTTTTGCAATAGATGTCAAATTTTTATTTTTGTATAAATGTAAAATGTGTATAGACTGCTAAATATAATCTTTTTGGTTATTGACTTTTAGTTTCCCTTTTTTGCTGAAAAGGTGAAAAAATCAATTCTCGAACTTGCTATCAGCTGATCAAATAAATATTTATTATGAAAATTAAAACGTTAATGTGCTTCTTTTTTTAACCTTCTTTATCTAATAGACAAATAAAAGCTTGGTAGGCTAACCAGCATTAGCCATATTTACATTTCTTCTTAATAAGCTGAAAAGTATCGTAAATTGTACCTCTGCTGGGGGAAAAACATGGCCGACGACCCGAGTTGTCGCCACTCTCCTTACAGGCACCGATTGTACAGTGCGTCCTATAATCTTAAGTCCACCATCGATTCTGAACATATTGAACGGTAACATAATGTAGGAATGCTTATCTCGAAACTATGAATTCAGGAACTATTTCAAAGCAAATAAACACATATTTATTTCAAAAACGCCACACAATAAATTAACAAGTGAACATTAGTATCGAAGGGTAGTACGGGAGTGTCCCATAATCTTAGGTCCACCCCTCCAAAATACATAAATAAATGAAGGAAATGCAATGTTATTAAGCAATCCTGCCACCCTTATTCAGAACAACATCAAACAATCGTTTTGGCATTGATGACACCAAATTTTCCAGTATTCCTGTAGGAATGCTATCCCATTCCTTAATGATTGCAGTTTCAGGCCCGCAACAGAAGAATATTGTTTCCCTTCTTTGTAAACGGCTCTCGCTACGTAACCCCGGAGATTCTCTATGGGATTGTGATCTGGCGATAGAGCTGCCCAGTTAAGAATGGGCACACCGTTGGAGAGAAACCATTCAAAGGTTGTCTTAGCTGTAAGCACAGGTCCATTATCTTGTTGAAATTTTACTTAAGAATTGTTCAGTTTTTCTATCATGGGCAGAAGGATATCCTCTAGCACATTCTGATAATCTGTTGCTTTCATTCGACCTGTAATGAAAACAACAGGGGACTTAACACAACCACAGAAAGCTGCCCATATCATGACGCTTCCTCCACCTTGTTGTCGTTTGGAGTATAGTTGCTGAGATTTTCGGATATCACTCCAGTCATATTAGAATCCATCTGGACCTTCGAGATTAAATTTTTTTCGTCGGAAAAAATTATGTTCTTCCATTGACCGATCCACTGAATTCTTTCTTTTGCCTAGTCAAGTCTTTTCTGCTTGTGTGTCAATTTCAGAGGTGGTGATGGCTTTCGATGGCTTAAACTATGTTCGGATTCGATTTCACAATCCTCTCAACAGTTGATTTTGATACTGGTATGTTGGTTGATTGTACAATTTGCCGGAATGATGCAGAGTTTGAAACAACCTGTTTTGTGATGTTTCACTTCATACGATCGGTGGTCTTGCTTGGGCGCCCAGATGACTTCTTTTTGCCATACATAACTCCCAGCTTCAAATAATTGTTGACCACATTGTGAGAGCGCTTTAGTTTCTTAGCTATTTAACTTAACTTATATATAATTTTTTTTAAATTTTAATTTAACTTAATTTATATATATTGTAATCCAATACGTCCATCCAGGGCCTGTATGGCCAGAGGCCGACGAGTTGGGTCCCTGGATGGATCTGGATTTAACGACTGCTGTATGATGGCCGCAGCAGGGGGGGGGGGGGTGAAATTCTGATCTCTGATCCTCTAATTAATGAGCTTGAATCGTACAAAGGACTCCCTGATTTTAAGAGTAAATATCTCGTAGACGGAGCTCGACAGAAGAATGAAACAAATGGTATGTTTATTTCAAAAGCCGTAAAAATCTGATACAGAAGTTTCAAAATTCGTTACAAATGTTGCCGACAGGTGGCGCTGTATCGCTTTAATCTCGATTCCGTTGCAACTATTCGAGTGGGTTTCCTCGGATTACGCTGAATAACTGCAGAAATCGTCGCGACGTTTTCAGGAGTAAAGCCTGTTTCACAATAAGGGTTTGCGTGCGGAAAATGGGCGGATGCGGAGTCCGCAACGCGTAGAGAGGTTTTTCCGCCCGCCCAGTCATTTCACAAAAAAATGAAGACGCGCGGATACCATCCCGCAAAGAGGTTGCGGGCGGATTTTTCATATCTAGCCTGTCTAGATATTTGGCGAATCCGCACGGGCTGTAGCCAATCAGAATCGGGTTAGCTTTGCACGTGGGAAATTTGAACATCTGTATCGGCTACACTTCGTTCATTGCTGATATCGTAATAATAATATTTTTCCCGATGAATGAAACATCTATATTTACAAACATTCGATATATATTTCAGATAAATTTAAGATGTTTAGATGACATGTTTTTCGGGTGCAGTATAAAATTTATACAGGATAAAAACATCGATTATTTAATCAACATCGATGGCATCGCTCGGCCCTAATAAAAAAATAATTACCCAGTCAATGCGACGATAAAGTAGCAAAAACAAAAAGGTACAATAAATAAATATGTCTACAATAAGTATACAAAATGAATGCTTTGTATACAGTTGGAATTCCATATACATCGAAGTTTTACTGAAAGTCTCTCTCGTATTTTATTAATACATCGATTTTGTAAGGAAAAACAAAGAATGGCCATTAATTTTAAAGAAAAACGTTCGTTTAACGAACGATTAATACACTAGAGTACCTTTATAACCGCCATTATAAGATATTATAAGGGCACTCTAAAATAGACCAATCGGAAGAGACTTCTTGCGGTCGCATATTTAATTGTGAACTGAAACACGGCCTACGAGATAGTAAAGTATCTCGTAGGCCGTGACTGAAAACGGAAACTTCACGACGCCTCCGCAAGGTATGCGGAATGCCACCGCCCGCACCTGTAGCTTATTCTCGCATTTTAATGGTGAAACAGGCTGCAGATTGCCTGGGGCCACTTCCTTCAGTAAGCTATGTACAGCGCCACCTGTCGGCAACATTTGTAACTAATTTATAAGTAATCTTGAAACTTCTGTATCAGATTTTTACGGTTTTCGAAATAAACATGCCATCATTTGTTTCATTCTTCTATCGATCTCCGTTTTCGAGATATTTACTCTTAAAATCAGGGAGTCCTTTGTGGGACACCCGGTAGCTTCAGTCAAAATCACTTCTACTCCACTTCTTTTTATACAACTCCACCATGGAGTAGAAGTGATTTTGCTTCAGTATTTCCACCATCATGTTTCAAAGAGAAATCAAAGTCATGGTATGGAGCTTTTTCTGCTGGTATTGGACTATTCCATTCATGTCTGAAAGGACGAAAGTTTAGATAATAAAAATTAATGTACTGTAAATGGACGCTCAATGTGAACCGAGCATAAAAGACGCTGCAAGAGGCAGCTTGCGGCGGAACATCTTAGCGCTAATGATTTGCGCGGTAGGCCTAAATCAAAAATTTTGGATACTATCATTTTCAAGACGTTTCAAAATTAACAAGCCAAGATAGAACACATTGACGACTTACATCCAGTAACGGATTGATAAGCGTTGTATATGACGATGATGATTGCTATACCAGGAAAGTGTCCTAGAACAATTCAAAACAAAATAATCACCCCTCAAAACGGAAACCCCAATAAGGAGCCCAACAACTCGAATCACGTGGAAGACAAACCCACTTAGCGATCTAATAACCCCCAAAAGCGAATGGACGGAATTTATTTAGCCTGGAGGAAGACTCTTATAGGTGCTCTCGCCTTCACTCTCGTCTATTTCCTTTTACATTTCGTAGAAGAAATTGTCGCGTCAGCGCACGCCGTTTCCGCTGTCATTTCAATTGACTTTGCGCGCCGGAGAGAGAGAGAGAGAGAGAGAGAGAGAGAGAAAGGAAATCTGCTGAGCTAAGGAAGTGTTTGCCTGCGAAAAGAGCCTTCGCCAATAAACAGCAACTGCGCATGCGCTATTAGTCGTCGTAAAAGAGAGAGAGGAGGGGGAGTTGAAAACAGCTTAGGCAGCCTCCTCCTCACAGGTGAGGCGGTTTAAAGTTTTTAAAAAAAGAAAAATAAAAACTGAGTTTTATAGCGCAAAAATGGCGTTGAATTTTAATTTTAAATCTCGTATGGCAAGAGGAGTTCTTATAACGAGGGTTCTCGTTAATTTTTTTTTTCCACAGTGGAAGCGTTTCTTGTCGATGATGAAGCTCGTTGTCACGTGGTAAGTGGATTACGACTTGCTTTCCCATTCTCTGTAAATGAAGAGTTACGAGCACACCAGGCGACAATGAACTCAATCACGTGATCATCAAATCTTAAAACAAATTCTAAAAATCAAAAGTAAGCGAAGTTGAACACATTCGCTCCACTTGCCCAACAGAATAAAGGTCAAGGGGTTTTGTTCTTAATTGCTCTATGCTTAAATGATCTATTGTAGGAAAATAAATAAAAAAAACTGTGGTAATCAAAAGCTTCCGCCTTTGTAGGGAATCCTATTGAAGTTTTAAGCCTGTTATTCCCATTGGAGTTCTAAAAACCGAATCGATGTCATCAACCTTACTGTTTAGGGAAACCAATTCTTGTGGAAATTTAGCAGCGACAAAGAAATCTGTCTAAGTGTTGATCTACATGAATCAATCGTTACTGTCGTGAATTAAAAAGAAGGATTAATACAGTGTATTGGACAAACAGCACCATCGCGAATAAACCATTAAAGAATGACATAGTCAGGTACCGAAAGGCCAAACTAGTCGCCGTCATATAAATCATTTGAAACATATTACCAAATTTTTTAAATCATTGAAAATATCCAAGGATACGTTAATAGTATCATTAGAAAAGGTACCACTGAATCAAATACGACCAACATCGAACTGTATTTACCAACTAGAAGAGGTACCCGGCGTTGCCCGGGATAATTACACTTGCACAAACTTTTCCTTTCATTGTTAGTCATGAGATATATATTGTTGGTTCATGCAGTGTGTTTGTGAATTGCGTGCTGATACCATTGTTGATACCTATTGTTGTACCAACTTTGCCTTGCATTGTTGGTCATGAGATATATCTCATTAATATGCCTTGCCATAACCATGAATATCGATTTTTTATCGATATTTATTATTTTTCCGAAATCTGAGGTAGACAGTGACCTTCCTCATGCTTTAAAGGTCATGTATGCGAAATTTTATCAAGATCGGAATAAAACTGTAGATTTGTATAAAAAACGTACACACAGATCCACAGACCCACACACAGACCCACAGACCCACAGACGCACAGACGCTCAGACCCACAAACATCCTTCTTTATATATATAGAAGATTATCAAAAACGTACTTAGGTATTTTTTTCTGGGTCTATTCATGAATTGCAGTTATATTCTAATCTTTTTTCATATGTCAACGATAATTTCCTACTTTTGTGTTGTAAAAAGGATTCTCGAGAAAGTTCCATTAAACAAATTAATGAGGATTTGAATAAGATTAATACATGGTATGAAGATCGACAGATTAAAATGAATAAAGACAAAACAGAGCATATTAATATAACAAAAATATTGGGTATACAGGGTGTTTCAAAATTATGTACAATAAATTTAGTGACATATTCTTCAGGTCAAAAGAAGACGAAAATGTTCTATAGCACTTTGTATGGAAACGATTTGTTTGCGAGTAATCCAATATCATACAGTAGGGAAGCACGGTCGTTAGTGGACGATATTTTAGCAGTTCCAGCGTTTCGACCCAACACTAGGTTGAGTGGTTTGTTCCATTTAAACCTACTTTAGGGTTGTTCCACTAGTTGTGTACGGTTGTTTCCATTACTGTAGTTTCACTACTGTACATCCACTAGGAATATCAATTTCAGAACGTTTACCGTGCTTTGACATACGCATTACGATTTACGTAAAAAAAAAAAAAGTCATGTACACGTATTCCAGTGCAGAATACACTGACATGCACCTAATGTATGGTCTTGCGGACGGAAATGCTGTGGAAGCAAGAAGACTCTACCAAGAACGCTTTCCGAATAGACGTTTGCCAAATAACCAAACATTTGTATCTGTCGACAGACATTTGAGGGAGCGTGGTTCCTTTGGCCGTCAAACAGGACAAGGGCGGCCTGTAGCACATTCTCCGAATGATGAGGATGTGATAATTGACATCATACATGATGAACCACAGACAAGCACCCGTCGTATTTCTTCCATGGTACACATTCCGCACTCATCTGTTTGGCGCATTCTTCACCGTCAGCTTTTGCATCCATACCACCTGCAACTGGTTCAGGCACTGAACCCAACGGACTATCCACACCGACAACGATTTTGCCAATGGATACAACGTCGTCATGCTGCAGACCCTAGTTGTCTCAGCCAGATGCTTTTCACGGACGAAGCAACCTTCACCCGGACAGGAATCGTAAATTCTCACAACCAGCACCATTGGGCAGATGCTAACCCGCATGTTACCAGAGCTCGAGCGCATCAAGAGCGTTTCTCCGTGAACATTTGGTGTGGAATTGTCGGAAATAATTTAATTGGCCTTTATGTGTTGCCGCCACGATTGACTGGGCGAACGTATCTTTTGTTTCTGCAGAATGCATTGCCAGAATTACTGGAAGATGTTCCTCTTTTGATAAGATCTAACATGTGGTTCATGCATGATGGCGCTCCAGCACATTTCAGCCATGTCGTGCGAGCACACCTTAATGCTGCATACACGAATCGGTGGATAGGTCGAGGTGGACCAGTAGCCTGGCCTGCAAGATCACCCGACCTTAATCCCTTGGACTTTTTTCTGTGGGGTCATGTGAAAACGATCGTCTACAGCACAGAAGTTCCTAACATTATGGATCTGCGACAGCGAATTGAAAATGCATGCCAAACCTTTCGTAATGCTGGCGACGAACTCTTCCATGACATCAGACGGTCGCTCATGCAACGAGCCGAAGCGTGCGTGCGAGCTGGTGGCGGGCACTTTGAACAATTTCTGTAATTTGGAGCCACGGGTTTAGTTGGCTGTATCGCGTAAATAAATCGTTTCCAGACAAAGTGCTATAGAACATTTTCGTCTTCTTTTGACCCGAAGAATATGTCACTAAATTTATTGTACATAATTTTGAAACACCCTGTATACTTTGATAATGCATGTTCTTTTAATAAGCAGATCCAGTATTTGTCGCATATTTTGGCTAGTAAAAAGTACCTCCTTGTAATATCTTGACCTTAAATGAACTAAAAGTGCTTTTTAATGCGACGGTTCTCTCAGTATTGAGTTATGCTACATGTATATGGACAGCCACTACTCCTGCTCGATTACAACCTTTAAAGGTGGCCTATAACGACTGTGTTCGCACAGTTTTTCGCTTAACAAAATATCAGTCTATCACTTCATACTGCAACGAAAAGAACATTTTTACCTTTAATGGATATGTTGCCTTCCAAACTGTAAAACACTAGCGAATGCCCTAAGGGATGAGTCACATTCTTTACATTACATATCAGATTATTTCATGGATACAGCGCACACTAGAGCTACACAACGTTACAAATTTATTAGTCAAAGGCAGTCCACTTTTATGTCAAAATGTTTTCCAAATAATGCTATAAACCTCTGGAGCAATCTACCCAAAAATATTCGATGCAAAATATATGATTGTTCACGTTTATCATGCAAAGTCTCTTGTAAGCACTATAATAGTACTCTTAAAAAATATATTATTAGTAACTTGAATAATTATCAAAATGATTTTTAGATGTTTTGTCTATTCATGATTTATTCGTTTCTATGAAATTATAGATGTATATTTTTTCTTTTTTTTAGATAAATTTTAATTGTACATTACACATCATTTGGATAAGTTTCTTTTTATAAACCCAATTGTCTTTACTGTTAAGTATCAGCTTGTTCTGGCCAAAGTTTTTCTGATGAGTAATTTTAGGTTTATACGATTTTATACAACAAATGTTTGATGATTTCTTTTAAATTTATTTATTTTTTATATAATTTTTTATATAACTAGTATTATGGTGTATGTTATTAAGTATATTGTTTGTAACATGTAAACAATACTCTTATTAGAGTGTTCCATATTTAAAATAAAATAAATAAATAAAAATAAAATAACTGTATATTCGCTTATAGATCGTTCTTACAAGTTGTTTGATGTATTTCTTGCTATATCTTCGTCTTGAAAATTTTAGGGGATGTCATATGTATCATTAGAGAGCACGTGGCATTATATCAGTTTCGACTATCTTCGAACTGGTTGGTGCGCTGAACCATAATTATCGATTGGTGAAAGCAATACTTAATAGTGTTATATTCGCTCATAGCTTGTAGTTAAGAGTTGTTTAATATACAGGGTGAGGCATTTATCTTGAAGCAACTGAATATCTCGGAAACTAAGCATTGTACGAAAAAATGTCCAAAATCAAAAGTGAATTATTTCGCGGGGGAAATTCATGAGTTAAAAAAATACCCCCCCCTGCTTGTGAGGGGGGCTGGGGGGAGGGGGTAAGTTTGAAATCTTAAATAGGAACCCCTATTTTTAATAGTATATTCAGATTGTACACAATATTTGAGAAATGTTTTATTCTTGGTGTTTTTTCAATTGATCCAACAGTTTCGGAGACAGAGGCCCTGAAAGTGTGGAACTTCTGAAGTTTTGAACCCAATTTTATGGATGAAGACAAAGAAATATAGAGAGTGAGTCTGCAGACATTCCTATTCTATTTTTTGATGGTCTTTAAGAATCCGAAGTCAGAATTTCAAAAATTCAAAATTTTTTAGAGCACAAGTAAACTTTTGGGGGCAGCAGTCCTATGGAGACGGAGTCTATGAGTGTGTATCGAAAAATATTGAAAAATATACCATTAAAAATAGGGGCTCCTATTTAAGATTTCAAAGTTACCCCCTCCTTTCAGCCTCCCTCACAAGCGGGGGCTAATTTTTTAACTAATGAATTTCCCCCGCGAAATAATTCACTTTTGATTTTGGACATTTTTTCGTACAATCCTTAGTTTCCGAGATATTCAGTTGTCTCAAGATAAATACCTCACCCTATATAATTTACTACATTATATCTTTGCATTGAAAATCTGAATGGGGTACCATTAGAGCACGCGCTAATGTACCGATTTCCACTATCTTCGAAATCGTTCGTGCGGTTAACCATATTTATCGATTGGCGAAAACAGATTTTGATAATCTCTCATACGCTTTGAGAAGCTCGAGTTACAGACGAACAGACAGACACGTCCCCCCCTCTAATAGCATAAAGCATCTTTCGGTACTTAATAAAGAGTCGAAACCCCCAAAGATAAGCGCACTAGGAATGCCCAGAAATAAACTCATCATCCTCTGAGCTGGAAGTTGATATCTCGGAAAACGAGATGGCCGAGATATACAAAACCCAGAGATAGTGTTAGTTAATCCTCAGTGTTGGTTTTTTAAATGCTCATTTAACGTTTTATATGTTTTCTAAGTATTACGCGAGTTGTGTTGTCGTGTACTTCCTCCGAAACGGTAAATACCAGAATCGAATAAAAATTACACATACCTAGAAGGTACCTTAAATTGTGCCTTGGCGTATTGTTATGTCAATTGGGTAAGCATTTTTTAGAGATATTAATTTTTTTCTAAAAATTAAAAAAATGGCTGTAGCGTTCAAACCAGCGAACCAAACTCAATAAACTCGACATGTACGGATTCCTCTCATTAAGGCGAATTCTTTTTGTAAATGACTAGTTTGACAACCTTCCGGGGGGGGCGCACATTGATAACACCAAAACGGCTCATCAGAGCCAAACGAATTATTTACAAAAACAAAAAATCATCTCAATGAGAGAAGTCCTTGCATCACAATAAAGACGGGTCTTTACCTTACCACTCTCTAAGAGTGAAGTCCTATGTGTTCATTTCAGAAACTCAAATTTTTTTTTCTGCAATCGATTCGAAAAAATATGTTGAATTTTTGAAAAAAAAATCCGTCTGTACGTGTGTGACCAATATTGTGCCGCTAACACCTCTGAAACGACAAATAGCAGAACCAAATAAAAATTATACATACTTAGAGGGTACCTTAAATTGTGCCCTGGCGTATTTTTTATGTCAATTGGGTAAGCCTTTTTAGAGTTATTAATTTTTTTCTAACAGTTAAGAAATAGCTGTAGCGAACCGAACTGAATAAACTCTCCATGATTATTTTTTTTTATGATTTGTTTGGCTGTGATGAACCGTTTTGTAGTTATTAACTATCCCCCACCAGCCCTCCCCCCCTCCCCCCAAACAATTTTTTTAAATAAAAAATTGATTCATACTTACTTAGTGGCGTCCTTAAACTATGCATTGACATATTTTTTATGGAAATGGGCTAAGCCGTTTTAGAGATTTTTTTTTTTTTTAATTTCATTTCAGCGCCCAAACACAATAAAAACGACATGAACAGCTTCCTCTTAATGACGTAGCATGAATCTGTTTTCATGGGCTCAAAATGAAAACCAATATTTTACGAGAAAACCTTTATTAATCAGTTTAAGAGATACAACTGCGATTTAGCATTACAGTAATTCTGAAATTGGCAGAGCATAATATATTATATGGCAACACCAATGTCTCTAACGTAGATTATTGCAAGTATTACACGTTGGGGCTGTTCCACAGAAAATTCAACGTTCCAAAGAGCCTAGTTACTCAAATGACACTATCGCACCAGCACAGCTCAGTATTTTTGTTCTGCTCACTCTTAACTTCTTGCCACACTATAGGACAAGACGTTTAAAATGTCTCTCCCGACATTAATTTTGCAAACGTTTGTCGACCAACAACACTAAATACCATGGGGAGTCCCTCTACCCCACCTTCGATCACCTATCTGATCCCACTGTTTAGCAAGACAACATTCTCAGAGGACTCACCTTTCCTCTCTCATGGCAACCACATAAAAAACATTCCAAAAAAAATTCTCCTAACAATACCAACGTGCAACAATCCCTGCGAGACAACTACTTTGTACGAGGGGCGATTGATAAATAAGGTCTCCATGGCTGTAACTTTTTTATTTGTTAACCGATTTTCAAAATTCTTTTTGTATCTTATACTCACATTTGTCCTCTATGTAATGCACTATTCACTTTTCGACATAGTCCCCATCCCTTTCCACGCATTGCGCCAACGCGTGGCTAGTTGGGTGAACCCATCAGAGAGGAATTCCGGAGTTGTTGTCGACACCAGGATTGAAAGGCAGCTTTGGACCCTCTTCTGGAGTACGATAACGTCCGCCCGCACACGAGTCACCACACACAAGAGGCATTGCAGCGCCTACAGTTCAAAGATTAAAAATTGCAGTTCAAAATGAAAGACTTAGCACATTGCGACTTTCACCACTTCCCAAAGAAAAAAGAGCCCCTTAAGGGACATGAGTTGGTTCTGACGGCGAGGTAAACGCTGCCATTCAATCCTGGTGTCGACAACAACTCCGGAATTCCTCTCCGACGGGTTCACCCAACTAGTCACGCGTTGGCGCAATGCTTGGAAAGGAATGGGGACTATGTCGAAAAGTGAATAGTGCATTACACAGAGGACAAATGTGAGTATAAGATACAAAAAGAATTTTGAAAATCGGTTAACAAATAAAAAAGTTATAATCATGGAGACCTTATTTATCAATTGCCCCTCGTAATTATTAAACTAAGCCCAGCTAACAAACAACGTTCAAAAGCAACACCACGTAGCCCAATGACGTCCGAAGCAATGGACCACATGCACGGTCGAGCGGCGCCACCGTCGATTTTGTTTCAAAGCGAGGCTGGGCTGGCAAGCTTTAGTTAGGGTTAAGCTGTACCCATGTGTTGGCAGTACGGTGAAATTTTAGTGAGTTGTGATTTTTGCTTTTTTACTATTTATTGCTAACCTAATAATTAATCTCATATAAAATGGCATATTGCTGTGTGCCTGGATGTACAAATGATCATGAGGGCTATCATTTTTTTCATTGATCTGTAACACTTTGCCCTAATATTAATGCTAAAATCTGCATCTACATGCTGAACTGGAAAGAAAAATAATATTTATTTTTATAAAACACAAAACCTAATTAACCTTAATTAGTTTCAATTAAAAAAAAAGGTTTACAGTTTACTGCATGTCACAATAAATCACTACTTTGTGGGGAAATAAATATTGCTAGTGAGAGAAAGCAAGTATGCAAACATATAAATCAACAAAACTATGCATTTGCCACCACCAATTATTTATGTGGGTATGAAGCATTTATTTTATGTATTTTTCAAGCTAAGCATACACATACACCAAAAGCACATGCATAATAAAAAATTACCATTACTTACTAAACTTTTGTTTTTAGATTATCATTTTCTTGTCATCTGTTTAAATAACACCTTCCAAAATGTGCAATAAAAAGAATTAAATTGTACTTATTTCAACACAGAAATTTTTATTTTTGCTAATTTAATTTTGACTAACCTTGATAATCATATACAAAAAATTTGTATCCTCTTTGAAAATTTGCTTTAACTGTTTTTTCCAAACAATTTTCAATATCACCACGGCAAATATTGGGTAAAGACTCTAAACTCGTAGTCCAGTTAGTTGACATTTCAAAAACAGCAGTAATTTACTTGTAATAAAATGCTGCTATGCTAATAATCCGTACTGCCAACACATGGGTACAGCTTAACCTTAACTAAAGCTTGCCAGCCCAGCCTCGCTTTGAAACAAAATCGACGGTGGCGCCGCTCGACCGTGCATGTGGTCCATTGTTGTAACTTGAAGCAAATTGGGCCGAAAGTTAGTGAAGATGATGCAAAGCACATGGCTAAACACGAGAGTATCTGATTAATAATTCTTTCACACGCCGATCACGGAGTGATAATTTATCTTTTCGTTGACTTTGTATTTGAAGTATTTTATTATATTTTATAAACAATTTTCGTTCATTGTTTCAATTTCAATTTCGTTTCGATCGTCTTTCAGTTACGTATTTTCATTTTAGTTACGTATTTTTGATTTATGCTTGTGGAAAATGATTCCTGATCCTTTTTTCGTGCCTGTTTGTACAGTTGTACGCAGAACAACTTTGAGGACTGGTTTTGAATTAATTAATCCTCGGGCCCAAAACTTTCAAAAACAAAGCAGCCAGACAGCTAATTACTACACGGCTCACTCCAGCCCATAACTGTCATGGCTCAATTTGCTTCACTTTTTGCCGCTGTTAACAATAGGATTCGGAGTCTATCTTTAATATACGTCATTGACGTAGCCTACGAAAAAGACAGGCCCCGGCGCGGAAAAGTCACCTGACCATGGTAGGCTGATCAACAATCCAACCTTCATTGTTTTCAACAAACGAAAAAATACTGATTCTTAAAAATCCAAGATGGAAACAATGATGATTACATTGTTATTCAGCCTAAGATGATCAGGTGACTTTTCCGCGCCGTGGCTTGTTTTTTTCGTCGGCTACGGCAACACCATCAATGACGTATATTATAGAGAAAGCCTGAGCACAGAAACGTCTTACATTGTTAAAATGTCATAGGTAGTCATCTCGAGGCCAACGAGAAATACAGGCTCCGGCACTGAAAAGTCACCTGACCAAGATAGGTCTATTAATAATGTTATTTTGTATTGTTTCCATCTTGTATTTGAACAAAGCAGTGTTTTTTCTTTGTAGGAAACAATGAAGGAAGAATTGTTAATAGACCTATCTTGGTCAGGAGACTTGTCAGTGCCGGAGCCTGTATTTCTCGTTAGCCTCGTGACTAGGTATGATGATGTAACAATGTATGAAATTTTAGCGCTCAGGCTTTGAGTAGAGGTGGTGTTGTCAAAAGATACTTAAACAACAAAATTGGCCAGAGAAAATGTGAAGTGAATCACTGATGCAATTCTACGTCACAAACACATAGGCCTTCACTCTTAGAGAGTGGTAGGCCAACCAGAAGCGGCGCCATTCCTGAGAGTAAAACGCCGGCCAATCCGAGACCATCCATTAGCCGTACTCCTGACGTCGTCCGGAAAGTTTGGGCTCTCGTAACCGTACAGAAGCCATTGCGCAGAAGGTAGGGACGATACACCCAATTATTAACCGTGATTTACAACTGGAGAAGCGACACAAGAGTCACGTTCATAAGTTGTTGCTGCGCCATGTTCAAGAGCGACGGACCAACCGCCATAAACTGTATGAACGCTACCTGGCGGATGAAAAGTGGAAATACGTAGTCACACAAGAATTTATTTAAATGACTGCAACGAGAACCGATTGCACCCAAGGGATTCTAAGGACTTCAGAAAATGGAACCGTGAATGCAAGGAAACATTTTCAAAAGGTTTCATGATCATGTCACACTAACCCCCATATTTACCCGTGACATACCCTGTTTGTACTGTACAGAGGTAAACAAGGTATGGCTGCACCAAGACAAGGCGTCGAGTGGAGGGTAAGTTACGACATACTCGACAAGTCACCGGGAGCATCGCCTATGACTTTTTGAGGCTTTGGTCTACTTAAACGGGCCCTCGGAAAGAGACGACCGCGAACAGTGGAAGGTGTTTGGAAAGGGAAAAATCATCAATGACTCAAAGAAACTTGAGCAGTGTCTGCATGAAGAATGGCTGAACATCCCATTAGACAACAGTCCAGGAGTTGTGTGCGTCCATTCCAACTGCGATTCAAGCTGTTTTGCAAGCAAAAGGCGGACTTATAACATCTTAATTATGTTTTTCTAAGTGTTCCCATTACTTCATCCAAACCCTATAACAACTTTTAAAAGAAGAGGCTATATATTCATTGTTTTTCGCGCCATATTACAAAGAAAATCCGCTCGATGGAATCAGTGTAAACGGAAGCGAGTTCATTAATCCTTAGAGAAACGTTGAGAAACGAGTTAATTAATAATAATTAAACAAACCAGTCGAATCTGGCCAAGGCATTTCATGGACCCTTCGCTAAAGCGACTAAAAAAAAAAAAGCTGAGCAGGATCTCATTTACTGCGAAACTGAAAAATGCGAAGAAAAACTTTCTTCCGTTTTCAATCCGCTTAAATCGAGTGCTGCGCTATTTATAAATAAAGATAAAAATAAACACGAATAATAAAAAGGTACTGGAATTCAACTACTTTAAATTCGAACATAGAATAATCAAAAATTAAATTCGCGTTAGAAAAAAAATCCTCGCTGACTGACTCCAGCCCTCAAAAATAACAAACGACGCGTTTGCGCTCCCTCAAGGTCACAACGCCGTGACGTCACGTTCCGTGGGTAAAATTTGAAAAATGACATCACTCTCAGGTTGAACACCCCTTCCGGTTGGCTGGGTGCGCTTCATTCCTCCTCTAACCCGCACGTGCATGACCCTTGTACGGTGACCGATCCCTGACCCCGAGCAGAGAGGGTGGTTGACCGAAACCTCGCTACGACGAAGGAGAAGATGGCGGTTGGCGCGTCGTCCCGTTCTTATCACTGCAATGTCGCTCAAACACGAAAACCTCCATTTTCCCGTTAGATGGTTCCATTTAATTAATAAAAAAAAATAAAAACACAATACGCTCATTCCCTGTTTAATAAAGCAAATAAAAAAAAAAGTTGAATTCAATGCGTAATTGAATTGCTTAGAAAAATTCCCACTTAAAAATAATCGATAGCGTTTATCGAAGCCGAGCTGCCGTTTTATCGCTTCTGGGATAAGCAGCAGCTATTTCGCCTTCGATTATCGCGCATTGCAATTTCCACATGAAACTGATTCATTCCGATACAAGAAAAAAGCCTCAAATACGACAATACTTCCTGATCCGAAAGCGATTAAGATAAATATAATTAACGACTACCTCACATTGCAAATACGCTCTAATATCAGTCAATTTAATTTTCCCCCGCCCATTGAACTCTACTATTACGACTAAGTTGACATCAACTAGATGCGAATTGTACTTGCAGTTGCCTCAATTATTTGTTCTCCTTTTCGTGCTATATTGCAAATCTGCATAGAAAAAGTACAAACAAGGTTTTTTAAAATCTTTCATCCTGCCTGTTAGAGAAATAATATGAGAAAATCATCCGGTATTTCTAATTCTTATCTTTCAAGTTTTTTTAAATGTGTGAAACTACCTAAGAGACGTACTGTTTTTGACCATGTCTATCGATTCAATGCTTTATCATAAACTTCTATATCTATCTATCTATATATATAAAGAAGGATGTTTGTGGGTCTGTCTGTGGGTCTGTGGGTCTGTTTTTTATACAAATCTACAGTTTTATTCCGATCTTGATAAAATTTCGCATACATGACCTTCAAAGCATGAGGAAGGTCACTGTCTACCTCAGATTTCGGAAAAATAATAAATATCGATAAAAAATCGATATTCATGGTTATGGCAAGGCATATTAATGAGAAATATCGCATGACCAACAATGCAAGACAAAGTTTTTGCAACAATGGTATCAACACGCAATTCACAAACACTCTGCACGGACCAACAATATATATCTCATGACCAACAATGCAAATAAAAGTTTGTGCAACAATAGGTATCAACAATGGTTTCAACACGCAATTCACCAATAACAATGAGGTCAAAATGATGATGCAATGATAAAGCAATTCTTTCCAAGAATTATAACAATGAACATAAAATGATG
This sequence comes from Rhysida immarginata, assembly GCA_023313115.1. Classification (NCBI taxonomy): domain Eukaryota; kingdom Metazoa; phylum Arthropoda; class Chilopoda; order Scolopendromorpha; family Scolopendridae; genus Rhysida; species Rhysida immarginata. The sequence continues at coordinate 217,653 of JAHWFO010011261.1, forward strand.
ATGCAATATGGATAAGTTTCAATTTGTAACAATGCATAGAATTCCTGTTATTCAGGCTTTTCTTAAAAAAGAGAGTTCTTAGTACTTAACAATTTCTTGAAAATCTTTAAAAATGATCAGTAAATGGAGATAATGGAGAGTTAGCAGACTATTGAGAAAGAGTGGAAAGACGACAGAGGAAGCACTCCTTTAGCTCCGTGATGTATTGAGCAAATGGGAAGCAAGTAAACAGAAGAATCCGCGACCGCTAGACTGCACAAAGTGATGAATGGCCAAATTTTGCTTCAATACATCGAGAGAAGAGTGGAAATTGCAACAACACTAAGTATACATCTAAGATAAGATTACGTGAGTAAGAAATTATTTAAAATAGCAGTGGCATCCTTGGAGAGGTCCAGCCATTGTGAGCCTTTAAAAAGATTTTTTTCGAATTTTCATTAAGAATTTTTACTGTATTAATTCTAAGCATTTTCATGTGTTTATTTTTAAGATATTGCAAAATTGAATTTAATTTTTTGAGATTGTTCTGTTTACATCCATGTGTAATTATCCCGGGCAACGCCGGGTACCTTTGCTAGTCTTCTATATATATAAAGAAGGATGTTTGTGGGTCTGTCTGTGGGTCTGTCTGTGGGTCTGTACGTTTTTTATACAAATCTACAGTTTTATTCCGATCTTGATGAAATTTCGCATACATGACCTTCAAAGCATGAGGAAGGTCACTGTCTACCTCAGATTTCGGAAAAATAATAAATATCGATAAAAAATCGATATTCATGGTTATGGCAAGGCATATTAATGAGAAATATCTCATGACCAACAATGCAAGGCAAAGTTTGTACAACAATAGGTATCAACAATGGTATCAGCACGCCATTCACAAACACACTGCATGAACCAACAATATATATCTCATGACTAACAATGAAAAGTTTGTGCAAGTGTAATTATCCCGGGCAACGCCGGGTACCCCTTCTAGTCTATCTATATATAAAGAAGGATGTTTGTTTGTTTTTTATACAAATCTACAGTTTTATTCCGATCTTGATAAAATTTCGCATACAAGACCTTCAAAGCATGAGGAAGGTCACTGTCTACCTCAGATTTCGAAAAAACAATAATTATTTATAAAAAATCGATATTCATGGTTATGGCAGGGCATATTAATGAGAAATATCTCATGACCAACAATGCAAGGCAAAGTTTGTGCAACAATAGGTATCAACAATGGTATCAACACGCAATTCACAAACACTCTGCACGGACCAACAATATATATCTCATGACCAACAATGAAAGGAAAAGTTTATGCAACAATAAGTATCAACAATCGTGTCAACACGCAATTCACACTACGCTCGGACCAGCAACAGGTATCTTATGACCAACAATGCAAGGCAAAGTTGTTGCAACAATAGGCCCGTCGTGTTCGCATCAACAATAGTCTCAATGCGCAATTCACCATTAACAATGAGTACAAAATTATTCAAAGAATTATGACAATGAACATAAACTGATGATGCAAGGACAAACATAATAGTCCCTTCGCTCTATATTGTAGTGGTTGAGTTATTTAACCAATTTGGAGGTTTAATTTAGCTTTTTGAGGTTGTTCTGTTTATCTACAAGCGTAATTATCCCGGGCAACGCCGGGTCCTCTGCTAGTAGTACAGTTGTATATAAAGAAGGATGTTTGTGGGTTTGTTTTTTATACAAATCTATAGTTTTATTCCGATCTTGATGAAATTTTGCATACTTGACCATCAAAGCATGAGGAAGGTCACTGTCTACCTCAGATTTCGGAAAAATAATAAATATCGATAAAAAATCGATATTCATGGTTATGGCAAGGCATATTAATGAAAAATATCTCATGACCAACAATGCAAGACAAAGTTTTTACAACAGTAGGTATCAACAATGGTATCAGCACGCAATTCACAAACACGCTGCATGGACCAACAATACATATCTCATGACCAATAATGGAAGGGAAAGTTTGTGCAACAATAGGCCCATCGTGTTCGCATCAACAATGGTATCAACGCGAAATTCACCAATAACAAGGAGCACAAAATGATGATCCAATGTTAAAGCAATCTTTCCAAGAATTATTACAATGAACATAAAATGATGATGCAATATGGATAAGTTTCAATTTGTAACAATGCATAGAATTCCTGGTATTCAGGCTTTTCTTAGAAAAGAGAGTTCTTAGTACTTAATAATTTCTTGAAAATCTTTAAAAATGATCAGTACCTGGAGATAATGGAGAGTTAGCAGACTATTGAGGAAGAGTGGAAAGACGACAGAGGAAGCACTCCTTTAGCTCCGTGCTGTATTGAGCAAATGGGAAGCAAGTAAATAGAAGAATCGGCGACCACTAGACTACACAAAGTGATGAATGGCCAAGTTTTTCTTCAAGACATCGAGAGAAGAAAGGGAATTACAACAACATCAAGTGTACATCTGAAGTAAGATTACGTAAGAAATTATTTAGACTAGCAGTGGCATCCTTGGAGAGGTCCAGCCATTTGTGAGCCTTTAAATAATTTGTTTCGAATTTTCATATAGAATTTTTACTGTATTAATTCTAAGCGTTTTCATGTATTTATTTGTAACATATTGCAAAATTTAATTTAATTTTTTAAATTGTTCTCTTTACCTACAATTGCAATTATCCCGGGCAACGCCGGGTACCTTTGCTAGTCTTCTATATACAGAGTGAGTCAAAAGTCTGTTACCCCCCCCCCTCCCCCATACAATTTCAAAACGAGTTGAGATATAACAAATCTGCTGAAATTTCAGATGCAAGTGGTATCTTTGCTGCTCTAACGTTCCCTTTAATTGCATTGAAAGAGGAAGTTCAAAACTTCTAGAAAACTCTAGAATAGGATGTAGACAAGTGTTTGTAACACGATAAAAAGAACTGCCTACTGCAGGATTAACACTCTTAACTCTTCTTCTTCTTCATCTTCAGCTTTTCCTAATTCTACGTGGGGTCGCTGTTTTTGATGAGCTTTCTCCATTTCTCTCTGTCCTCTGTCCATTCCCTTCTGAGTCCCTTTGATTTCAGACCTTCGTCCACAATATCTTGCCACCTTCTCTTGGGTCGTCCTGTTTTTTTCCTTCCCTCCACTTTCATGTTCATAGCTCTTCTGCCAGTGTAGTCCTCGTCTCTTCTCATTACATGGCCAAACCATCTCAGTCTATTTTCTTGGATTTTGCTTTCAATGTCTGTAACCTTCACTGTCCCTCGGATGCGCTCATTTCTAATCCTGTCTAATCGTGTCACTCCGCACATCCGTCTCAACATTCTCATTTCTGCCACCTTCATCCTTTGTATATTGGACTTTTTTAGAGAGAGTGTTTCCATTCCATAGAGCATTGCACGTCTCACCACCATCCTGTAAACTTTGCCCTTTAGACGCACAGGGATCTTCTTATCGCAGAGGAGTCCAGAGACTTCTTTCCAATTTTTCTAACCTGTCTGTATTCTGCTAGTCACTTCTGAGTCATGGATATCACTCATCATAAAAGGCTTGGCAGGGTGTTTTACAGCCGGATGCCCTTCCTGACGCTAACCCGCACCGTCAATCTTGCTTTTTGGGGGGTGACCCCCATGTAACAGATTTAATTTTTTTTTTCGGGGGGACCCGGTACCCCCTGATAGATAATTAATAAAAAGACTGCTTTTTAAATGGAGAAATATTTTGATTATATGCTGTTTTAATTGATTAAAAGGATTCGTTAATTTATAGGAACGATTCTGAAGATTTTAATTTCTTTTAAGAAGTTAGATCGGAAAGTTAAACACGATCGGCACTTCGCTAGCATCGTGATATAATCAGCCTTAGTTCAAAAGGTTATTCCTATAGCTTTTCCGAATTTCTTTATAAGCAGTAAAATATGCATACGTGAATATTAATAGGACAAGAATATTATTCCTCAGAGGGACTCTCTCCGCCCGTGGCCGACGTGGCCTATCTATCATGTCGGCCACGCTCCGGCACATGATGCGTCAGTGGGAACAAATGAGTGTAAATGGAGCTTTATGGTCAGGGAACTTTTCAGTACCAAATCCTGCTTTCTCGTAAGCAGCGGAGGCAACCGCACTGATGCAGTACAATTATTAGTGAAACATGAATAGTTCAGTTATCGTGTCTCGACAACGCGAGCGCATGCACACGTCAACGATGCTAAAAAGATACACAAAAAGTAACTTGTAGGCCTTAGATTGGACAAACTAGAATTATATTTAAATTTATATAATTAATTAAATATAATAATAAAATTAATAGTCATCAATGAAGACAAATATCTACATAAATCAAATTGAACATCATCTACTTAACACATCACAACACAAACAACATCAAATTCTGGCAAACGATATGTAGATGACATCATAATCATCACAAACACACCAGTTGAAAAAATAATACAGTTCTTACAAGAACAATGTCCCCTAAAATTTACCACAAATAACATCATTAACAACAAAATAACATTAGATTTAAATATAATTAGACAACACAACAATAACTTGAAATTCACTATACATGAAAAACACACATAAGGGAACAACATGCCACGCCATTCCTCACAACAACCACCACTATAAAACAAAAATTTAAAAAGAATAAAAAATATAGCTACACCTGAATACATTCCCGAAAAAATAAAACAAAACGAAGCTTATAAAAAACAATCAAATTCCTCCTACAAAAACGCAAACACAAAACAACCAAATTAAAAGATACTCACAATGCAATAACAAAAAAAATCTTTCACAAACAGAAAAAAATACTAGAACAAATATATAAAAATAATAACCACCCCCAACATAAACACAAGTAATATACCAAATAACCATCAAAACAACACAAACACAAATTTTAAAGACATATGCCAAATAAACAAAGGAAAATAAGTAACGTAATTTATCAAATACCATCCAAAAATTGTCAACATATTTACACAGGACACACTAAACGACAACTAAAAAAACGAATAAAAAAACAAGAACGCGCATACTGAAACAGAGATAAAAACAACCACCTAATCAATCACTGCCTACAACGTAACCACCAACCAGGTTGGAATAACACAAAGATCATTAACAGAGGAGAAAATCATCAAAAAAGACTAATAAAAGAAACAATAAACATTATCACTAAGAAAAACAACCTAGCAAAACTATCAACAGAAATTAACAACAAACTGGAAAAGTTAAAGTATTTTACAGCGCGCCGCTATACTTACATTTTTTAAAAATTATATTTTATTTTGTCTTTTTTTTTTGTTTTTGTGGATTTGATTTTTTTTATATTTTTGTTGACTACTTCTTACTAACTTTTTACCGACCAGTTCATACTAATTAATGATTATTAGTTATCATATTATTTATATAATCTATTGTATTTGTATTATTCCAGTAGATTATTTGTATAATCATCATTTGTTAGATTTGACTCGAGTGCCCCTGGGACCCTACTAGTCGGTCATAGGTCATACCAGATACCTAAGGGCGCAATATATTTGTACTAATAATAAATAAATAAATAAATAAATAAATAAAGAAAGAAAGAAAGAAAGAAAAATAAATAATTTTTCCAATAACCTGGGTGCGCATAATACACGGGAAAGTTTTCAAAACCCACAAAAACTAGATGCGCATTATAAACAGGTGCGCATTATAATCCAATAATTACGGTATCTGTTCCCAAATTTTGCTGTTTTCCACCCAAAAATCACCGAAATGTGCGGATTTCTACTGGCGTGCACACGCCTGAAGGGTCATCATTTTGAGGACATTTCTGATGTCAAATTTTTTAAACGGACTTGAAAAGCTACAACAACACTATCAGGAGAGAGTATTTTAAATAAATGTGTGATTTCATGCTTCTGGTTCTATTCTTTCTGGGCAAAGCCAGGAACTTCTCACGTACCCTCGTAGGTACCCTACTCCCATGTCACGCAGTGGAAGGTAAAACCAATTGGATAAACTCTATGAAAGTATCTTTCAGGAAACAAGTGCCAGGTAACTTCAAACGAGACCAATGCGGATAATACATACAGGGTAGATACAAAAATGAGCCCCCCCCCCTTTTTTTATTTTCATAACCGAAGCAGATATGTCAATTTTGATGAGTCCAATGGATAGGAAGGTGTGGGTGACCTATCCCATGGTGCACTTTTCATCATCCCAAATATGCAAATTAGGACATATTCAAATCTTATCTTAAAAACCGTAACAGATACACGAAAAATTCTAATTGAAGACTTGTGCAGCATGGAATTCCGAACAGAGCAAAAAAAAAAAAAATTCCAAAATCCGATGACCGGATCAACAATCACAATAATTTTACTCCAATGTTAATCATAAAAGTGCTCAATGTGACGACCATTGACACAATAACACAATTGGACACGGAATTAACTGATGCCATTACATTGACGAGCATGGTTGGTGTCACCCCTCGGCATGCTTCTTTAATACGTTGTACCAGTTTCTGCAGTAAGGTGGATAAACTTTTTCCTTCACGAAGCTCCACAATCCATCGTTGTCCGAACAGCTCACTTAGACACTCACGAACGACCAATCCGTAATGTGGTGGAGCTCCGTCATGCTAGAACCACATGCGCTGATCGGAGGCCAATGATAAATCATCAATGAAATCTGATACTACAATGTCAGTGTTCCGTCAAAAAGGTATGGAACCATTAAAAGCCCATGTTCTCCAATTCACTCGATGTGTTGCTTTCGGCAGACATCGAGGGTTTTCTTCTGCCCAGTGATGACTGTTGTGCCTGTTGACAACTCCATCCCGGGAAAACTGCCTCGTCTGACCACAACACCTCATCTGCAAAGTTCGGATTATCATCCAGGCAGGTTAGAAACCAGTTGCAAAAGGTGGACCTACCAATGTGATCCGATGGCAATAACTGCTGATGGCAATGAATGTGGCATAAATGGAAATGTGGTATGGATGTGGGTGTAGGATGTTGAGTACAGTTCCGTTATGATATCCAACATCTGCAGAAACTGCTGCCAAAACTACTGTTATTTCCTCGTTGCCTTGTGCCCTCAGTCGGCCTTGACGAACATTCACACTGCCTGTATTCTCGAATCTTTGAACAATGCGACGCATTGAACGACGAGATGGATGCCGTTCGTTAGAGTATCTGCCTTGATACGACCTAACTGCAGCATGTAGGTTTCGTCTTGCCTCTCCAAAGCAGATCATGTTGACCATTTCAAGAAACTTGTAGCTTGCCATCCTGGAATTCTGTCTTGTATATGCTAACACATGCCTTTATTTGCTTTTCCTCATGAAAGTGAATGTTATTATGTTGGCGGTACTTAACTGGTACGATTGCAGGGGCCGCCTCGGTCGATTGGCAGAATGGAGGAAGATGAAGGTGGGGAGGGGGGGAGGTGAACGTCAAAACAAGTTTAACAAAATAAAATTACCCAATTATCATTTGATGTCAAGCCGGCCCTTGCAATCGAGCGGGTAGGCTTCCCGTTATACTGCCCTGTAGTTATCTGCAACACCCTGTACCTTATGGAATTTGCGCCTGTGAACTCTTCTTAAAATGACCCCTTCCAAATGGGTTCTATGAAAGCTACAAAGGAGACATGCGCTGCGATTGATCCTAATACTCTGAATTGTAGCTTTCTGCAGTGGAAATTGCGATTCTCAGAAGGATTTGATATCAAAGCCAGAACACTCAGAACTCGCTTACAGTATTTCCACATGGCAAATCAATGTCATTAGCTTCAAATTAGATTGAAATTCGCTAATTGGTCATTTTAGGTCGCTTTAGCAGACACGTGTCTTAATCATGTCTTAAATCATCCAGTAATCGAATTATCAGCCCTCGCTCAACCTAATTAAGACTCGTGGACCTCATTGTTGTGCTCTCAACTTCAAAAAAGATTTTTCTAACCAACTCAGCTTTTATTAGGGTCTCGCCTCTTATTTATACCGCCCAATAAAGTTTAATATAAAACCGGCGTCATTTGTCACAGGAAAAAGGCGCTGACACTGCACAAGCTGCTTTCATTATATTTCACTCACTCCATTCCACGCCTTTGAAGCCCAATTTTCTGGAAACAAATAATCGACTTTTAGGGAAAGAACTTTTCTCCTTCCCAGGGATGGGTAGGAGGAGGAGGATTGATGAAAGTAGGTCCATTTCGCTCCCCCATCACCCAGACACAGACGGGAGAGTATAAAAGATCAGGGATAGGGGGCTATATTATTCAGAATCGTCCATTGTTAAAGAGCCGGGGGACGAAGTAGCTAGCAAAAAGGCCTACTCCTTCTTTATATTCCCTATTTCGTTTTACTCCAACCGAAGTCGACGCGTAACTTTATTTGCATAAATGAATAATTACAGCAGCGAAGCGGTGACGACAGTTTCGTGCATAAGTAACATAAATTATTTAAGAAAAAAAATAAGAGGGGGGGTCTGGAAGGAAGGGTCTTTTAATAGTAGAGTCCATTGTTTTCTAATTTTTCTTTTCACGGAAAGACGAAATCGGGTCTGCCGAAGCAAAACGTCGTTCCGGAAAGTCAGCTTTTCCGAGAGGAAACAATCGATAGGATTTTCTCAAGTAGAAAATTTTGCATTTTTGGTGACGACACCGTCTTACGCGATTACGGGGATCCGTGTCGCCGTGGCAACAAGCTCGGACAGCGGCTCGCAACTCAAAACGCGCATCTCAAAAACTAACGAATTAAGACGAAAATAGCTCGAGAAAATAAATTGCTTTTTATGGTTGACATGGGAGGGAGAGCTAGTTGGCGGGCTGCGTGACGTCACGCCATCACCCGTGTATCCCTCCCCGGCAAGTAGCGCCTTCACACACAACAAACACGAACCCTTTATCCCCTTCTTTCTCGTCGGTGTTTACAAGGAAACAAAAGAGCGTCGGGTGTTTTTCAGTGAACCTATTTTCATGTTTGACTCTTTCACTTGGATCAGCTTCCGTTCGGCCTTCCGATTCCTATTGATTTTTTAACCCCCTTCTCCCGGCACCTTCCATGCAGCGGCGTCACCGAGGGGCTTCTCTCGACTGTCTTCTACGGTTACAGAGGAAGATTGGCTCTTCGGTTCAAGAGAAATTTAGAGTTCCAGATAAGATGTCATCATCATATAAGAATCCACTTTGAACAAAAAAATGTTTCAGAAAGTAGGCTCCGATTGGTTATTAACAATCCGAAAATCTATTTTCAAAACATTTTGTTTAGATTTGTCATAAAGAGGGACCAAGATTTGTTAAGATTTAGAATGCCTTTCTCGTCCTGCTAGGTAAGGACTCCCTTAATACGCTTCATCTGGCTTCTTTCCTAGCTCACTGCTCCTGGTTATATTTGCGTGTGTTGCAAAAAGTAACCCAGCTGGGCTTCCGGACCAATTTTATAGGTATCCTGCGCTGTTCAAATCTCGCATCCGCGCATAGTAGAACGCCCCTGACATTGTCATCTTTGTGATGACGAAAGTCCGGTACAACCAGAAAAAAGTGCGTTTCTGTATGGCATTGTCACAGGAAGAAGATGAGCCCTAGGTCTTGAACTTCTCCAGGGTTCGTACACTTTCCTCATGAAAAAAAAACAAGCACCCCCCAAAAAAATTTAAGCACCTCTAGTCCAATTAATTTATGTACTATCAGGCAAGTCTGACGCAATAGGCAAACTTTAAAATAAAAAGAGAAAGACAAGAAAAATTTAAAAGATTTTATAACACATTTACTTATATGAGGTAGTTTCAAAAAATCCCCGAACTTTGCTTCGGACGAATTTTTAAATTCATGTTTTTCTTCTAAACTGAGCTGCCACGTTATTAGGTACACCTCACAAAATAAGAAAATTAAGTGGCTGCCTGATTTGCATCTCACATTATCACAAATCATAGTATAAATACCATAAAGTCACTTTTCTACTGTTAGTTAAGCGTGGACCCATAGCAAAAATGGGGAAACCAGTGATTTGACTGACTTCAGCATGGCATGATGGTAGGTGCATGACAGGCTGGAATGAGCATTTCAGAAATGGCGACTCTCCTGAACTGTTCACGTACCACAGAAGGATTTATCAAGAGTGGGTCAAGGAGCAAAAAACATGTAGCCATTGTGACTCCTGTGGACGGAAAACCCTTATTGATGCAAGAGGCCACAGGAGAATGTCAAGACTTGTGTGCGAAACCAGAAAATCAACAATCGCACAAATTACTGCTCATTACAACTCAGGTAGCCAGAAGACAATATCAGAACGTACAACTAGTCGCACCTTAGCTCGAATGGGTTATCAATGCTGTCAGAGAAGGAAGCGCGCCTCTTGTGGACATAGCAGCACAAGGATTGGACCATTGAGGACTGGAAAAAGGTTGCCTGGTCAGACGAATCGAGGTGCCTGCTGCATCATGTTTATGGAAGGCTTAGAATATAGCGAAAACAATATGAAGCCATGGACCCCTGACGTCTGGTGCGGACTTTGCAATGCGGAGTAATGGTATGAGGAATGTTTTCTTGGCATGAATTGGATCATTAAGAAGTAAGAACTGGAGTTCATTTTCCGAAGGAAAAATTCTGCGACCTGTATTCTAACCAGGAACCACGAATATCACGCTCGACGCCTCTACCAATTGGGCTATCACAAACACGGTACAGCAAGCCTGTCTCCAAGTGTCCGACCTGGATTCGAACCAGGAACCACGAGTAACATGCTCGACACCTCTACCAAATGGGCCATCGCAGACATAGTAGAGCAAGGCTGTCTCTAAGTGTCTTTAAGGACTGCAAAGCAGTCAAGATGAAAGACTCAGTTGATAAGGGCTGGCAAATCGGGAATTCTTCCTATACAAACCATCAGAAAGTTAATGAACACAGACGAGAGATTAATAAATAAGAACTGGAGTTAATTCTCCAAACATAAAGTCAGATATATTTGAAAAAACGGAAGGAAAAATTCTGCGACTTGGATTCGAACCAGGAACCACGAGTATCACGCTCGTGATGGTTTGGATGGGAAGAATTCTCAATCTGTGAGCCAGGTGCCAGCCCTATCATTGGGTCTTCCATCTTGACTGCTTTGGAGTCATTAAGACACTTGAAGACAGCCTTGCTCTACTGCGTCTGCAATAGCCCAATTGGTAGAGGTATCGAGCGTGATACAGCGTGGACAGACTGTTCTCTAGGTGGCGCTGGTTAGGCATAATGTAGATAAACAGCATGGTATTGGTTTTGCTTTACGTGTCTCAGTAAGAAGCAGTTTATTAAAATAAATTTTAAGCACTTGGTTTAAAAAAAATAAGCATTTTTAAATACTTTTAAGGTCTTAAAAAAGAGTTTCAAAAATAAACACTTTTTAAGGTTTTTAAGCACCGTACGAACCCTGTTCTCACCTGAGCCTAAAACTTTAAGTATTGTGTGGAAACATCCACATTCTATCAGGGGTTCGCGAAAAACTTAAGTTTCTCCTTCAACTCGGATGATTTTGCTTACAGTTTTTTGGGATATGCAAGGCATCCTACTCGAAGAGCTCCTTGCTACCTATTGTGAAACGTTGACTAAACTGAGGTGGTTCTGGATCACCCAGCCTACAGTCCGGACTACCACCTCAGTTCCCATGAAGATATTTCTGGGTGGTCAGAGGTTTGAGACTGATGAGGAAGACGTGTAGTTTCAGCTGCACTTAGGTGTTTACCTGCGTAGAAGACAGTAGACAAAGCTGCACTTCCAACTCTCTGGCAACAATTCGGGGAAGGCCCGTTTTTGTTCCAACAGGACAACTGCTCTGTCTATGGAAGCTTGTGCGTTTATGCTTTGACGGCATGGATGTCCAAAATGAGATTATTGGTATATTACGTGCTCAGCCAAATCTTCCACCTTCCGTAGCCGGACTGATTGATGCCCTCGTGGACGCCTGAAAGGCAATTCCTACGATAATCTACCGAACAGGGGGTTGTCCGCATACTTTTGGCTATATAGTGTAACATTCGTGGCTTGCCAAGGGATAAAGGAATTCAGCATACTGCATACTACATCAGCGTACGGGTTTTACTTTCTGGATATATCTTGCAGCTGGATGCATTGGTAGTAATTCGCTTTACTCAATAATGAGTGGTTGCGTGCGACATCGAACGGATTTTAGGCTCAGTATCTACGGCGTGCTTATTTTTTTATTTTTATTTATTTATTGTTAGAACACGGTTGATACACTGATGCTCGTCCAGGGCCTGTATGGTAAATTACCGACAAGTTAAGTCCTAAAGGGCAACCAATTGGATATACAATGATGAATATTAAAACATAAAACAAAACAATATTACACATCGCATTAACTTTCACATTCCTACATGGAACACAAACTTAAAACTAAAGTACACAATAAAAGTGATCTATATACACGGGATTTCTGAGTGGACATATGGAAGATCATCTTACAGGATACGTTGCTTCATCACTAGTTTATCATTAAAATCGTTAACTTCTTGATGATATTATATAGGGTGTCTCAAATTCTAAAATCATTAAGGGTTTTTCTAGAATATGTACGAAATGACCCCGAAAAGTCAGAAATCATAGGGAATCGGAGTGGATTCTTTTGGGAATAAGAGTGAAGGCCTAAGTGTTCGTTTCCGAAACTCAAAAAACTTTTTTTTTCTGAAATCAACTTAAAAAACTCATGATTCGAAAAGATATGTTGAAATTTTGAAAAAAAAATCCGTCTGTACGTATGTGACCAATTTTGTGCAGCTAACTCTTCTGAAACGCCAATTAGCAGAACCGAATAAAAATTACACCTATTTAGAGGGTACCTTAAATTGTGCCTCAGCATATTTTTTATGTGAATTGAGTGAGCCTTTTTAGAGATATTAATTTTTTTCTAAAAATTAAAAACTGGCTGTAGCGTTCAAACCAGCGAACCAATAAATTCAATATTTACGCACTCCTCTGATCAAGGCGATTTTTTTTTTTTTTTTTACTTTTGTAAATGACTTGTTTAGCTCTAATGAGCCATTTTGGGGGGTTGTAAAAACGACCCCCCCCCCTCCTTCCCAGACAGAATTTTGGTTTTTGTTTTTATAAAAAAATTAATTCCTACTTAGAGAGGTCCTTAAACTATCCGTTGACGTATTTTTCATGGAACCCCCCCCCCCAAAAAAAAAAGGAAAAAATTATTTTTCTTTTTTGAATCCGTTTCATGGCCTGGTGGTAGGTCTGTGCGAGTATTTTCACTCAACTTTTATCTAAGCTAAAGAATTGAGAGTGCGGAAATTAAATTTTAAAGAAGACCGGGTGGCTCAGACTCACAGATAAACAAAGAAGTTTAAAAATAAACCATTAAGAAATGACATAACCAAGTACCGAAAGGCTAAACTAAACCATTCGCGGAACCATATTTTTCACTTCCCTATGTTAACATTGAAAGTTTCTAATTGATCATAATGATACCATTAAGCCAGGTAGCTTTGAACCAATTTGGATTATCATTAATTCTACGTTATATTCATTCATGGCACATCATTCCAAGTTGTTTGATATATTACATGCCATATTTTAGCATTGAAAGTTCCAAAAAACCATAATGGTTCCACTAAATAGTAATTAATAACCGCTTCTATTCGTCATATCGATTTGTTTGATGGGGTCGTGAAGGTACCATTTGTGCACGTGCTACTGAACCGATTTAGATAATATTTGTGAATGGTTCGTGCCATGAACCATACTCATCGACTGACGAAGACAGATTTTGAAAATCTTTCATAGCCTTGAAGGAGTTACGGACAGACAGACAGACACGTTTCCCTACACCGATAGCATAAAGCACCTTTCGGTACTTAATAAGGAAAGAAATTAAAATTGATTCAAGAGCAGGCAGAATAACTGGATCATCCACAGAGGATGGAATGAGACCGAAACAGGTCACAAGTACTAATCCCCTAAAAGGTTGCTGATGACACTTCAAAGCCATGGTTTACACTGAGAAAGTTGCTGATCTATACCATCTGGCATCCAGAATCGGGAACGCTTCTCAGCAGATTGATTCTTCCACCCTTATCCGGCAACAGCAGTATCGACTAGAAATGTCTCGCGAAGAAAGATCTGGCTTGCTTTGTCATTATACTGAGCGAGTGTACGTACCATGCATAGCCTATAGAGCTCATTCTTCAGGCGCTTATAAAAATTGTTGGAAACGATATTACCAGCTGCAAAGACGCACGGTCAGTTCTGACTTATAGTAGAGTGACCAGATTTCCAAATCAGATTAGTCTGAAGTTCTGACTGGACACTGTTGATTTTGTGGCATTATTCGCAGGCCACAGCAAATATCTAAGGGGAAAAGGTGGTATTGTGCTGTGTAAACGTAAGACGCATGTTGAATTAAGCTGGTTCTCGGAGTGTCTTTCAGAGCTCCCCTATGTCTTTATAGCCGCTATGTAGTCGAGAATTATCATTATGGATTTTTATCTGCGTTTTCTGCAAACTCTCGGCTACATAGAGTACAACAGCGCCATTTCTTTCCTTATCGGCGATGTTTGGAACTACAAGTTTTTTCGTGGAATCCTTCTTCCCATGTCGTCGTTAGTCCCTCTACCAAGTTTGGTGCCATTCCAGTTGTGAGATCGAGTTACTGTCAGTATAATTACAAACACCCGGTATTCTCTCCCACAACGTATACATGTCAGAAACTGGTGGTATAATCCCACAAGAAAAAATCTATAAGAGTAATGTTCGGAAAACGCGGAGGGCATCAACGGTTAGGAAACTTTGAATTCAGAAACAGAGCACCATTCTGTAAGAAATGACTCATGGTTGGAATTCTTCTACGTAATTGAGGTGCTACATAGCTCTCCAGCATATGCAAGTAAGCCTGTCCTAAACCGGAAGAAACTTCCGATAACCTTAATATGCATTAGGCCATACAAAACTTCACATTAGTACTCTCCTTGTCTTATTTATGCTACTTGGGTTTATTCACCTTCCCTAATATGCAAAAAGGACTTCATCCAAGGGCCTGAATGATTTGCACCTTATAAGCATGCAAACGCATCCTCTTATGTAGAACTATAATCATTGTGCTCTGATATATGCCAAGTTCTCTTGAGACTCGAATCTCTTTATAAATAGAAACTGGAGATGATACTCCAATCATAAGAAAATGATATTATGAGGGAAAAAATGGATTAAAACCAGGAACCACGAGTATCACGGTCGTTGTCCTTATGACTGGAGTACCATTTCCAGTTTCTATTTATAATGTATGTCTACGCTCTTCAACTTTTCTTATGGTTTGGGTAGGAGGAATTCACGATCTGCGAGCTGGGTACCCGTCCTATCATTGGGCCTCCATCTTGACTACCTGGTAGTCTTTAAGAATGCCTGGTGACAGCCTTGCTGTACCATGTTCTCGATGGCCTAATTGGTAGTCTGTTCCGTGTTCGAACCCAGGTCGTGGAATTTTTCCTTCCAGTTTTTCAGATATCATTTAGATTTACAAGGACTTCGGTGAAAAGCCTGACAGAGAGCCTCAGTAGTCACGTGAGTTTCTAATCGCGCAGTAGGCAATTTTTTGCACCATGTTACAAACATGCAAATTATAAGGTATGCCCAAATGAAAATGAGACTACGGTTATATCTAACGAATATTTTAAGTACAGAATATTTGACGTACAGTAAATGTGTAACATAACGCCTACACTTATGCACTGATCTCAGAGCGTAAGAACCGAATGATGGCTTCAGTGTTGAAACTCCTGGGTTGCATACAGATCCTTTTTCCACGGTGTTCTGCACTTCCTTGTCGCAGGTGAAGCGATAACCTGTCAGTGATTTTTTTAAGACTTCCCATCGAAATATTTCCAGCAGGTGGAGGGTCTTCTTGGCCACAAGTGGCTTAGCATTGTCCTGGAGCATCACTATCTATTTCGAGAGCTTCTCTCTGCGCTTGCCCGTTTCGGCTTCAGCAACTTGTTGCAGTACCGTTCAGCGTTAACTGTTTCACCCGGTTCTAGCCAGTCGAGGAGTATGGGTCCTTCTTCGTCGAAAAAGAAACTGAGCATCACTTTTCCGGTCATCCTATTCTGGAGTTTCAATGCAATAAGGGAACGTTCAAGCAGCAAAGATACCACTTGCATCCAGAATGGTACAATACAGTCAACAAGAAATGTGTGACATGGTTATCTGCTTTGGTATGGCATAAGAGAATTACCATGACACTTATTAGGTTGTATGGAGTCAGATATCCTGATCGACTCCAGATGACTCGTGCCATTGTATCCCGATTCCGAGGATCCTCTTCAAGGCCGACCAAGGACAGCTAGCAATGATTAAAACAAGTACAACAATTTCTGCAGGGATCGGTGTAGTCAGAGGTCTGTAATTTCCACCCTTACCATGTGCACTGCCATCAAGAACTGAAGGCACAGGATTATGATCAACGTATGGAGTTTTGCAACTGGCTTCTGTGTTGTGTTGAAGAAACCCCTGATTTTGTTAACCATGTTCTGTGGTCAGACGAGGCCCAGTTTCAAGATTAAAACTGGAATTGTAAGTCCCAGAGTAATTGATGAAAAGGATTCGCCCTCGGCAGGATTCGCATCCGCGACTCGCTGGTTTCGAGAGCGGCAAGCTGCGCCTTAACACTCGGCCACCGAGCCGGCTGTAGTGGGTTTATTTTTAATCTTTTATTTTTGTTAAAATCAGCGTTTTGAGCTCTACAACTGTACAATTGGAAAATTTTCTCTATCTGTAATGGTTACAAAGTTACAAATTGGAAGGTGCAAAATTCGAGGTCAAAGGTCAAATTTGACACCACCATTGTTTAGCCCCTACCTTACTTCCTATATGTTGCCTGGAACAGATTTGTTGAATCTCCATTCGTTTTGAAATTGTATGGGGGTAACAGACTTTTGACTCACCCTGTATACCGTTAGGCCAGCAATTTTATCGTCCGCCATTTTTTTTTCCACATGCTCCAGTGCTCGATTGTGATTGGATGAAATTCGCAGTCCATTGGCAAAAGTTCTATGGCAAAGGCAATTCTCAATTCGTTCACGGAAGTAAAACAAATGCCTCTGAAACTTGACGCGCGTCGCTTGCCCGACCTGTGTGAATGAGGTATACTACTTCTTGGAAGTTCAATAATGCTTTCTGTCCCTGTAAACTTGTGACACTAGTCTTTGAAGCCCTTAAAGGTAAACTCCACACCCAACACAACTTTTTTTAAAATGAAACATGAAGGCCTCAATAACCACGTAGCATATATAAAAATTTTCAATTCGAACTCAAAATTAATAAAATAAACTGAAAACTTTCATTCTTTCCCTCCCTCTGCGATCAACACTGGCGCCATGTTTCGGGAAGCTCTGACGTCACAACTTGCGAAGGAGTGCGAAGGAATTTCGAAATCACGACGTCACGCATTGCAACAAGTGTTGCGATAGTAACTGTAGCGATTTTGATAACAGTGAAAACGATATACGAGAGGCATTCAAATTAGACAAAATAAAAAATAAAAAAAACACTAACACGTCCTGGGAGCATCTGGATACCGGTTCTGTAGAAATTCTTAGGCTGATATCGAAACCACGTCAGGATAGCCTTTTTCACTTCCTCATTGGAGCCGAACTTATGCCCTCGCAAGAACTCAACTCTTTCAATAGTCCAAAAAGGTGATATTCGCAAGGGGAGAGATCCGGGCTCTATGGAGGATGTAGTGAGATGTGCCATTTGAGTTCCATCAGTGTGTACATAGTCATTTTGGTATGTGTGGTCTGGCATTGTCTTGCAGAAACAAGGAGTCCTGGTCGCTTTTTCCTTAATGCTGGCTTCAGGGACGTCTTCAAAATGTCACTGTAGTAGGGTGCATTTATGGTTCGACGTTCTTCCAGAAAATCGATATAAATTATACGCTTAATATCCCAAAATACAGTCGCCATCACTTTCGTTGCCGACGGTGTCATCTTGAAATTCTTGGGTCGTGGTGAATCAGTGTGTCGCCACTCCATGCTCGCACGCTTGCTTTTAGGAGTATGGTGATGAATCCATGTCTTGTCGATGGACACAAAACGCCTTAGGAAGTTATACCTTCCCTGTCATATCGCTGCAGCAGCATGTAACATATTTTCACCCGGGTGTTTTGTGCTCCTCAGAGAGTTGCTTAGGGACCCATCTGGCAAAGATCTTGTTGAATTTCAGCTTATCGTGGATGATGGTCTCCACGCTGCCAGTGCCGATGTTCAGTATTGAAGCCAATTCTCGGACATCATGAGTGGTGTTGCATTTGCATGACAGGCGATAGTTGCCATCCCAACAATGAAAGTTTAGATTTTTATAACAATGAAATTTACAAAAAATAAAGTCCAGGTCAAATTTGAACGCCCCTCGTACAAGAGACGTTAGCAGAATTAAATGCTGCTGCACCTTCCGCCATATACGAGATCTCCAGCACTGCAGTGTGTGCACATTCCTTATGACAGCAGATACGTCCGTCTCATTCATACTTAGCACTTAGTAGTCGTTGTTAATGAAGTTCACTAGACTTAAGCCCGTTTAAAGCTTGAACAGAATCGAGTTTCAATGAATTTCCTTTTAATTGACAATGAATTTCCGACGGCAGGAACGTCGAAAAAGCACGACGCTTTAAAATGAAATGAGCACAAGACGCTGTTTGCATTTGAAAACCAGTTCCCTCGCTTGCAACGGTTTCTTAATCGATTCTGATTGTAGAAATCTATGCAACGTGAAGATCATATCAGATGTCTTATTTGCACACCCAAACAGAGTACAATTTTAAGGCATTCTGATAGAAAACAGGATAGCGATATACGTATACAGGGCGAGTCAGAAGTCGCAGTACACCCTGTTTTTTCCAAAACCTTGCAGGAATTGGGAAATCTGAATATTCCAGTAAGGTATGGGTGAGGTGTCTATCTTACACATTTTGTTTGGAATTACAGGCTGGACTGTTCTCCATAAAGGACAGTCATTTAATGCGTTCAACATGGTGTCCTTCTTGACGCCAAAACCATTGTGGAGGTTGTCTCGTCAGTAGCACTTATTGGACGGCCACTCCGTGCCTTGTCAACCACAGCCCAGTTTCTCGGAATTTCTTAATTAAGCACCTGACAGTGTTGTGTGAAATTGGAGGTCTTTCTAGGTGCCAGTTGTTAAAATCTGCAACTATGACACGGAAACTTCGTTCTCCAGACATCAAAATGACCTCAATTCTCTCCTCCGTGATCAAAGCCATTTTCAGTTACCTGATACAAAATGAAACAAAATGTGTTGTAACTTTTGAACCATAACCGCTACTTCAAATCTGTTTACAGGAATGAAATTGTCAGAAAATGCTCATGTTATTTGATATATCACACGACCCCCTTTCCATTTAAAAAAACATCGACTTAGATTCAAGATGGCCGATTTCAAGATGGCGGCCATGTTCGGTACATACCGTAAAAGATAGACCACCTCACCCATACCTTACTGGAACATTCAGATTTCCCAATTCCTGCAAGGTTTTCGAAAAAACAGGGTGTACTGCGATTTTTGACTCACCCTGTAGAATCGAAAGCGACTATACTTCGTCCAACAAGAGAAAAACAAGGTGTGTTTCCGGTCTGATATCGACTACTCACTCATCCGCAATG
>JAHWFO010011261.1:237720-266399 GCA_023313115.1 Rhysida immarginata
AAACAAGGTGTGTTTCCGGTCTGATATCGACTACTCACTCATCCGGAATGCTTTGTGGGATCTCTCCTTCAGCGGCTGCACAAGTCAATTTGTAATGGCGACGCCCGTGCAACAACTCTTCAGCCAAACAAGGAAAAACTATTCACAGCCAGGCTAGGGAGATTTGTGTGGAACGTATTTTGCTACTTTAAAGGAAAATGGTGTTTTAAAAGCTCATCTGCTTTGATAGAAGAAACTTCCAAGGCAACGCAAGTTTCTTTTGCTTGCGTTCGAACAATTGTTCGAGAAAGAAACGAAGCGTCTTCATGCGAAGCTACCACCCCCTCTCCTCGCTTTTTGATTCCTGGAAAGAAAAGGCCCAGGGAATCTCGAACAACGATATATATAAAATTGAGTTAAATGATAATTTTATGAAGTGTACAATATTTTTAATTATAATTAAAGCAAAGCAACTGAATAATATTAAAGCTTCTGCTGTAATATTATAAAGCGCTTCTTCAATGAGACATGAGACAGAAGTGATTAAGCGCATGAGGCCCCCTTTCTCTGATTGGCTAATCTGAAACTTCCTGTGACACACCCTGTTTTTCTCTTGTTGGATGAACTATAGGTGACGAAATTCCATCAGGTTCTCGCAACAGGAAATGACCTCGTATTCCGCCGTATTCTCTGGAGAAGGAATGGGATGATCAGAGGGTCAATTTTCAATCTTCCGAGGCATTTTTTCTAATTTTACCGTAGGATCTACTTTTAACATCCGAAGTCAGTCATCGGTGATTTTCTCTCTCATGAAACCATAGAGCACGCTCTCTTTCAGAGACGCCATTTTTATACGACCGATGTTAGCGCCATCTTCAGCACTTCGGTTCCTAATGTAGCATCCGTTAAAAGAACATAATAGGAAAAAAAAACTCCTCATCAGGGAGACACTTTCTGATCACCCTGCATTGCTTCCTCTGTTGATTTTGCTCTTTTTATATTTGTGTCAGAATTGGTAATAATTATAAAAACAACCCAATCAGTTCAACTTTAGAGTAGGGCCTTGAATTAGAAACCTAATTGATATTTTTTTATTCAAAGTTATCGCCGAGAAGAAGAAAAAAAAATTTCCACGACAAACAAAGACGGTCGTTATTTGCCGCACAGACGTCATCAACATAGGGGCGCCTTCGTTAATAAAAGCCAACTTATATTTACTTGTTTGCAGATTCATTCCAAACTGCTTTGGTTTCTTTCTCATTTGCGCACTTTTCGGCTTATTTAAAAAAAAAAAATCAATTTATATTGCTTTCACATTTGATCGTACTTTATGGGGATGGGATGTTATTATGCAAAAAATTAGATTAGGGGAGGTGGGAAAAATGTCCCAGTCGAGGTTAATTAGCGTCATCTATGAACGCTCTCGTCATGGAGACGAAGCGCTAGGCAACGCACTTTTCCTTGGATGAGGAGTTGAGCGCTTTCTCTGGGATTGGAAGTCGCAAAATAAAAACTAAAAATTATCACCCCAACTCATGAAGGCTCATCCTAACTTTCCTTCAACTTTATTATTCTCTATTATTTTTTTTCTATTTCATTCCCGCGTTCATACGTCATCAACGAACTTGTAACCACACCCCGGAGACGGAAGTGGGGCGACGAAGAAGACGACAATGATGATGATGATGATGATGGCGACAAACGCAAGGTAGCGAGTTGCCCATCCTCCTTTCCTCCTTTTGGAAGAGTCCAGGAACCACTACCTGATTCGAGAGAAAATGCCTTACCCCCCCCCCTTCTCTCTCTCTCTCTCCCCATCTTAAAACGAACGCGCATGCGCCTCGCAATCCACTAGGCCTACAGATTCCCGTAAGTATACGATGTGCGTGCGTGCTTGCTGCTGCTGCTGCTGCTATTGCGAAACGGCCATCTTGCGAGCCGGTATCGGTGATCGAACCCGAGACTAAATCGATTGCGCTCATGACGCATCTCAGCAAGCGCATGTTATCCTATAATGCTCCTTTCTTTCACTTTTTTTTATTTAAGCGATAATTCATATCTATATCATTCAACCCCGCTGTTTACATCGCACGTGCTCACTCTTTCCCGCCATCGCCTTCCCTGAACGCAAAGTTGGACATTTTGCTCCGCACCGCGCTCTCCTTCATTCCTCTCTGACGTCATCGCTCTTCTAATTTTTACTTTAAAAAAAAAAAGCGAAACCGGGTATGGCATACGTGTCTGAAAGCACACAAACGCTCCATGGCGGCTTGTTGTTTTTCCAATCCGACACCCCCGCTACAACAACATACAGCCCTCCTCTTATTAAAAAAAAAAGGCTTCAAACATCCTTCCGTCGTTATCCCATTGTGTCTCTCTACCCCGTCAAGCCACCACTCCCTCTCTTCCTCCGGGTTCCTTTGTGGCCGCTACTGCGGCAGACGCTTCGCTATAGCGGGGACGGAGGCTTCACTGTGGCGAGAGCGCATCTGGGATCGCGTCCGTTCGATTCAAGATCGGTCGCTCTCTTATTGAGCGTCCTTTGATGATGGCGGGCGGGGAAATTTTCTCGAGGATTCGAACCCGGTATCACCCCCAACTCGCTTTCCCGACCGGATGTTATTTGCTTATTTAACGGCTTTAAAGACCCCCTCGGCAGAGCCGTTGCGAATTCCCAGAGGGTAGGGCTTGCGGCGTCGCTCTATGTGAAACCAACCCAGGTGGACCGGACACGAACGAAAAGAAAAGGTGTCGGAGAAGAAAAGAGTCGGCTTTTGCAATACCCTTGAAACGTACATACACGCACGCACATAAAAACACAGAAAAACGGATGATTTCCCGTGAGCCAGTGCGCGCTTTCCGCCTCTTCTTCTTCTTTGTGCGTGGGGAAAAGTTGTTACTGAATGAACAAACGGGCTCTTCACGTCAGTTACTGATTAAGGAGATGCTTTGCGTTGCAACCGTTAAATATAAATGGCTTTTTCTAAAGCGCAATTTGAAAAAATTTTTGAACACTCTCAACTCGAATAGCGCGAAACGAGCCGCCTCGCATTTTATTTCTCCGGAACTATTTATTCAAAATGCATGAAAATGACTCGCAATGTAAATGAATATTTTCTTTACAACATAAAATTTTTCCGCATAATCCCTATCGATTTGTACACTCTTATGCCAGCGCGAAACAAGCGCATTTTGCCTTGTCCGTACCAACTTCGTCGGTCTCTCCATTTCCTCAAGCTTTCGAGTACCAGTTCTGAGTTCACTATCAACCGCAGAAGTTGCATACAAGGTGTTTTTAAACCTTTAAGGTTAAAATTAACCTGGGAAGCAGTATCACATCAGATTCTGCTAGGTTTCATGTACTAATATGACTTTAGGACAGGACCTTCCCTTCCAATCCAATGAGCAGGCGCACTTCCGACCATTGGTTCCCTATTTCAAAATACACAGTTAACAGTCCTTTACCATATGTAAAATTCTGACTCCCTTTAGGTTTGAGACACTCTGTATACCTCCAGAGGTAAAAGTAGCACTTGATATCAACCAAAAGAGTGTTAAAAGGAATTGTTAACACTTTGTTGGTTGAGCAAAAGTCATCAACTAATTAGATGAATGTCCTCAGATTAGAGGGTGGGTAGAGTTCACAACTCCCATTTTATAAGAGAAACAGGACCTGAGGCCTATGAAAAGACAGGATCTGAAACTCAAAAATCGTCTGACCATCTTCGTCCAAGCAACAATATATCCTTCATGTTGTGTCCTCCCCTTGTTACATCATCATACCTAGTCATAATTTAGGGCTTATTATTGGTAGAAATGCCATTAAAGTTGGCTACTTATGATGATTTAAGGTGTGTACAAAAAGTATCGAACCTTTATTTTTTTCCCCTCTGGTCACGTACGCAGAGCTCATGAATTGCTGCCTGGCATCGTGAGAGTGAGTGAGCGTAGTACACGCCTATCGGTTTTTCGATTTTCGCGAAAGGCCAAACCAACGACAAAGTGATGCTGTACGACGAAAACGACCCGACCTTTGGGCAACAGGAACTTGTTCGTTCCATCACGACAACGCACACGCACATTCATCGCATCTGATTCAGAAGTTCCTGGCCAAACACAGCACTCCTTTGGTCCGTCAGCCTCCTTACTCCCTCGACTTTTGCCTGTTTCCCAAGCTCAAAACGCCACTGAAAGGAACCCGATTTCAGTCACGAGAAGATATTATGCATAAAACGACGGCGAAGCTGCCCGCCATTCCCAAACAGGCCTACCGAAGATGCTACCGGGAGCGGTAGGAGAAGGGTGTACAGCCCCAAGCAGATACTTTGAAGGGGATTAATGTTTAAATCCTACATGTGAATAACTTTAGTTTTCCCGGCCAAAGGTCCGGTATGACAGTAGTTTTGTACACACCTCGTATGACGTTTCCGTGCGCAGGCTTTCTCTTTAAGTGGTATTGGGCCGGTGCGGAAAAGTTCCTGACTATAGTAGGCCGACCAACAAATAAAAAAACACTAATTTGTTAAAATCCAAGATGAAACAGTGAAGGCTATATTGTTAATCGGCCTACTATGGTCAGATGACATTTCCGCGCCGGGGTTTGTCTGTTTCGTTGGCTGCGGGCAGAACAACGCGTACAATGCTTAAATTTAGGCTGCCAGAGGGGTGTGGACAAATGTTTGGGCCATCGATTGATCTGGACGCGTCCAATTAAATTGGCGATTACATCCGCTAATAAATACAAGCTGAAACATCCTGCATAAACAGAATGCCCACCAAAGTACAAGGAAATACAAACATCCATACACGAGTTACTGAGCTTCTAGGGCCTACATATTACAACACCAGCTTTCTGTGAAGATCGCCAAAAGCCGCCCTATTACATAAAAGTGTACTGTAAGTCCTTTAACAGAAATTATGCAAATATCTTATGTAATACTGACAATAGAGCCCCTTATATACACTACTATCTTCTTGTATTTAAAAACAAAATAAATCGTATTATTAACAGTGTTCTATTCTGCTGTTCTATTCTGCCAATTCTTTAATAGTGTTATTTGTCCCATTCTTACTACAGTGTCCTATTCTGGGAAAATTCCAAAAAACGCGAATATATTACAGATTACAGCAGCTTATAATAATGCAATATAACTTTTCTAAAGAAGACTTCATATGAGGAGAATGCAGCCAATATAAAACACCCACCTTGGAAATAATAACGAAAAACTGGTATCGTGGTGAGCTGCGACTCTTACCCACCAGTTTGTAGAGCAGCAACTGTTTAAGAAGGCCAGTTTGCGGCATCCGTATCACATGGCCATACCAACGCAACAGACCTCTCATTGCGGAGAAGTAGTGGCTCAGCCTAAGGACTCCTTATTGTGCTGTCGTGCACTCGATCTAGCAGGATAGCACCTGCTACACCTTTCAGAAATCTCATTTCAGCTGCGATCGGATTCTTTCGGTCGTTACCCAAGATTCGTGATTATAGGCGACAATGGCGGCAAAGATGGAATTGAAATGTCTATTAGTCTTAGACTGATAATGACCTGCCGCCATTTCAATATTTATTTGAAGACATTTATTTATCCCAATTTGTCATATGAAACTCTCGTTCCATCGTCGTCCGTAGCGTTACCGGGTTGTTGAACGAAATAATAGACTCTCCATAGGAAAAGGTGCAACTTTTAGTCTGCTACACCGAATTTAAGTCGGCTATTTCAGTCCACAAGAACACTGCCGAGCTTATCACAAGACTTGAAGAAGATAAAGAAACGATATAGGCAGCTTCTGGTACTGGGTCTATGCTGAAGAGACATGGTGGATGCTGATTAAAAAAGATTACAAGATATTGTGAACGACAATTGTGAACGCCAATGCGGGCAGGCGTTATCGTGCTTTAGAAGAGGTTCCAAAGCTGCCAGTCAATCCTGGCGTCGACAACAATCCCGAATTCCTCTCCGACGGGTTCGCCCGACTAGTCACGCGTTGGCGCAATGCGTGGAAAGGAAATAGACATTACATAGAGGACAAATGAAAAGTGAATAGTACATTACATAGAGGGCAAATGTAAATATCAGATACAAAAAGAATTTTGAAAATCGGTTAACAAATAAAAAAGTTACAACTATTTACGCATAGGGCCACCTGGGAACTTCGATGACCATTATCTCCAGTTGCTGCTCATTTATAAAGATTTTCAAGTTCTAAGAAAAGCCCGAACAACAGGATTTCTATGCATTCATACAAATTCATTTTTTTTTTTTTATAATTCGCAGAGGTGGGGATGGAATCTTATTTACTGCACAAACTTTGTCCTGTTATCACTATGAATATCGATTATATCGATACTTATTATTTCTTCGAAATCTCAGGTAGACAGTGACCTTCCTCTTGTTTTGAAGATCAAGTGTGCAAAATTTCATCAAGATCGGAATAAAACTGTAGATTTGTATTAGATACATACAAAGAAACAAACACTCTTCTTTATATATATATAGATTCCTAGATCACCAAAACACTATAAACCCGAATTTAGCGCAAAACTCTATAATCCGGAATATTCGACAAATCAACGGTGTTTTCACAATTTGTTCGTAGTTTATTAAAGCTAATTGCGTGCGAATATCTAGAGCGTGTATTCTCATAATTCATACGCAATCAGAATTCAACCCCACGACCTCCAGCCGAGTGAAATGCACATTTACCCCAAGAAATCGAAATTCTCCGCATCATCGATTCCTAAGAAACCTCGATAGCAGTGACGTCGTACACGACTAGACCCGTCCTCGATCTCTTTTCTTCTCCCGTTTTCCTCAATCTAGAAACAGCGACGCAATATCGCTTGAGCGTTTTCTATTCCGAGCAAAGCGCTGCGGGAGAGTCAAATTGGCCCCCTCAACCAAGAATGCACGCAATACGCCGCACGTGCCATAATGCACCGGCTTGGTTAGCTAATCCGCTCTACCTTACATAGTTCTGTATAACTCTCTTTTCTATTCAGTTTTGCTCAGATGGAGAACCGACTTTTGCGAGAGGGAATCAAGCCAGAGACCCGTGTCTATTTGTTGGCGGTGTTGCTGGATAGCACAGTGCTTTATGAAACGATAACATTTTGTTTATTAAAATGTACTGACTTTTATAATAACAACAACAACAACATGCGCATCCTAAACTTTCATCTCCACAAGATATGCGCAAATTTTTTTTTTTTATTTTGTGGCGAGAGAAAGAGAGAGGGAGAGAAAAAAAAAGGGAAAAATGCCCAAACAGGCGTCTGCGCATGCGCGCAACTTTCGTCAAACCGCGTTTCAAGGCGACGTGACGTCATCAACGGCGGTGTAATTGCAAACCATTTGTTTTTCCCCCTTTCCTCCGCTACACATCCGTCCCACCCCCTACTCGATGCGCCACTGCAAGGATCCCAGGTTCGTTTCCCGGTCACCTTCCGCTGCGCGAGAATCGCTTGCACGTGTGAGTGGTTGCTATTTATTTTCATTTTCTTTCTTTTTTTCCCCCTCCCATTTATCTTCAACGCCATTTCCCAACCCACGACCGACGGCTCCGTTCCTGCCAATCTCATTGGGTGCGAATCTCTCGCGCCCTCGCTATAACGTTACTTCCTCCGACGGACGCTAGGCGGGTGCGGTGGTGGTGGAGACTGGGGGTTACTCTTCAGTTTAGCACCAGCCTCTCGTCAATCGCGTGGCCTTCTCTCTTTCTCTCTGCTCCTGCATCTTAAAAAGAAGCGACGACACCACCGCAATCAGAACGACGGCACAGCGGGGAGGAAAAGCGTTGCTCTCTCGCCGGCGGACGTCCCTTCTCATCCCGGTTGGTATCTTTGCCTTTTCCCAGCTCCAAATTTTTAACAGACGACATGTCCGTTTCGATCCGCGCACTTGTCCCCCCGGCCTTCTCTCTCTCTCTCTCTCTCAACCAGTTGCGGAAGGATAAGAAAAACGCTCAACTTTCTTCGCCTTTCGCACTTGAAAATTTTGCTGACGACGATTTTCGCTATAACGAATTGCGCGGGGAGCATCCATTTAGTGCGGATTAAACTCCTTTCGCGTTAAAGCGAGAAATTAAGAGAAAGCGAGGATCTCGCAGGATTTGCTCTCTTCAAGTTTTAGCTAAACCTGGCGCGCGTTATCACATGGAAAACAGCGCTATAGCGATTTCCCGCTACATTGTTAACATGAGTTTTAGAAAACGCGCAATTCTATATTAACAATAACAACACAACCGCTTACATTGTAGAACCATTTGCGCCTACGAAGAACCAAATTTTAATTAACAAAAAAAATTTTTAATTTTTACTTCGCTCAAATATTTTCCGAACCACGGGTCAGTGCGCCTCGCGTTTCTTTTCTATTAATCCCATCTCCAAGAGAATCAAGCGCTAATTAGCTGGAAACTGAAAACGTTATTAAATAAAAAGCCCGTAAATCAATCCCAAGATGCACAGCGGGAAACGCCCTTTGCGCATGCGCCTTGCCGCTCCGCCGCATCAGCTGGGATACACAGTAGCGAGTGAGAAAGACGGGGAGTGAGGAGCGTCTGCGATGGTGCGTCGGGCAAGAAAAATTTTTTCACTCTGTTTCCCTCGACCTTTAACGGGAAATTTATTTTCTCCATTATTGCAGTGACTCGATTTTGTGGTCAAAATAAAAAGAAATTGACAACAGCCATGAGCGAATCCAAGTACAAAGAGTGGATTCTCGATACCATCGATCAGTTGCGTAAGCGCAAGGCTCGGCCCGATTTGGAAAGGATTTGTCACATGGTGGATCGTCGCTATGGAGTGGCGCCCGTTCAGACTCAAGCGGAAATCGAGCGACTCGTGGACGCCGAGGTGGTTATCAAGGTAGACTACAAAGGTAGCACGAGCTACCGCAATGCAGCCAAGTGGGCCAAGCGGAGTTCCCTCAGCGGACAGGTGTTGAACTCGAATGACGTGAGCCGATCGCTGGTCGACGCCGTGCGCTACTTGGAGTCGCGTCGTGAGGAAGAGGAGGACGAGGAGGACAATGACGATGTCGTCGTCACCGGTGTCGGTTTGGGCGACGTGGAAAAGTTCCTCCTCGAAAAGAACGCTCAATGCAAGTGGACAAAGAGCAAACTCCAAGTGGCGCTCGAGCGCGAAATCCTCGCCACCAATCTCCTCAAGCTTCCAAACGGGAAATACACCGTCTTCGATAAGCAGCAGCAGCAGCAGCAGCAGCAGCAGCCGCAACAACAGCAGCAGCAGCCAACGACCGAGCAGAACAAAGTCGCCGTCCCCGTGAGTGTCGACAAGGAGCCCGTCGAGAATACCGCCGTCAAAGCGATTACAGTTGCCGGACTCG
Organism: Rhysida immarginata; assembly: GCA_023313115.1. Taxonomy (NCBI): domain Eukaryota; kingdom Metazoa; phylum Arthropoda; class Chilopoda; order Scolopendromorpha; family Scolopendridae; genus Rhysida; species Rhysida immarginata. The sequence continues at coordinate 247,047 of JAHWFO010011261.1, forward strand.
TCGGGCATGCAGCCGGCAAAGTTTTCCCAGTGCCGAGCAAGAAAGGGAGGCCGCCCAACAAAAGAAAAGTAAGTGTTCGCGCAACAATTTGTTCCTTTGTATACTTAAAAATAATTAATTTACACAAAAAAGTATAAAACAATAATTATTTATTATTAATAAACATTTAAATTAATAATTAATTTTTAAAAATAATATTAATCTAATTTATAAATTTATAATAATAATAATAATAATAATAATAACCACAACAAACAACGAAAAGCGATGACGTCACTTCCGTTTAATGGAAAACTTATCTCGTCACATGCTAAATAGCTCTGACGTCCCAATATGCATTTCGTTAGGTTTCGATATCATAACTCAATATTTACAGGATGGAATCATATATTCATAGAACGTATGCAGTCCGGGTTAAGCCTCTAGCGGGCCTTAGCCATAATTCAAATTGGGGCCCTGGAGGGCACTTTTGGGGAAGGGGGGGGGAGGGGCAGCTTTGATTATCCGAATAAGGAAAATTTTTTTGAAAAAAAAAATGTTTAATTTAAAATAAAATTAGCGGAACCTTGAGTTCAAATACGACATAGATCACTTGGTCTTCTCTAACTCCCACCCAGAGTGACCAGATTTGGTATTTTAACCAGATAATGTTTTAAGGCTGGACGTCATTCTGCAAAAAGCATGATGCTAAAAACGACACCAAAAAGCATTAGGTTTTTGTATTGTTGTTGCACTTTTAAGCATTTTTGCACACGCCGGCACTGAAAAGCCACCTGATCATTGCTGTGGAGCAGCACCATGAAGTTCCCTTCGTTGCGGCCTAGCCCAACACCACCTAAACTAGTTCTAGTTTAGGTGGTGTTGCCTAGCCGTTGGAGACCAGTGGCGCTGTTTCGATTTCACTTGTATAGAGAAATACGACCTGCGCTTCCCTGGAGATGTTATGAAATACTAAACCGCTTACCCGTCACATGACGGATTATATTTACTAATTATGTGGAGGCCTTCTCTCTCGGTGGTTACGACTCTACGAAATTCACAAGTTTTACAATGCTTGTTTGCCATCTAGTGACAATCTTTATAATCGCAACATGGGGACGCTATGGTCAAGGCCTACTGCTAATATTTCTTGTTGGTAATATAAAGAACGCCAATACTTAAATTAGGAAGAAAAAAAAAGAAATGGGTCGATGGAGTTGTTTTGTATCTGGATGCAGTAAGTTTAAGGTTAAAAAAATTTTTATTATTAAAATAAAGCGGGATGTAGAAAGCGATTTCGCTATTAACAATATCCATATATCTTACCCTGCAGAGCATCCACAATAAACATTAGATAGAGGAAGAAGAAAAATACTATACACACAAAATAATGACACTGGCTCAGGAGCACATGAGATTTAACTGCAGGAGTCAAGCCTAGGTTTTCTTGAATCAGATCTTGAATTAGTTTTTTTTTTTATTTACACAACGGTCTATTAAGTATTTGTAATTTTAGGTAAGTGATATAAACATCAACTCTATCCTGTTTGCGTATTGAAAATATCACGTGCAGACCCTCCATCCCCAACAGTGCATTACAAATTTTGACACCAGAATGCGTACGCATATTTTGCATGCGTAGTAAAATAAAGTCGAAATCATCAATTGACACCACAGTCTATGGTCATCGAACTTCCGGCATTTTCTATTGTTTCGAGAAGCTAAGGAAAACAGATCGCGCCAGGTGCCGCATAGGTTGCACTAGGGCTGATCGTGAAGTCTTTCATTGAAATTGAAAAGAAAAGTAAAGTTTCAAACTCCCGATAGGGTGGCGCTGCAGGTGCAGTTGGGCCGATTGTACATGCAGCGCCACTTTTCAATAGAGTTCCCATCCTATCGGGAGCTGAAACTTTAGCTTCATTTTAACAATGGAGCTCGATGACCATTTATATCTGTAGACCATGGTTGAAACTTAACTAAAAATCACGGTCTGTAGATATTCATGGTCATTGAGCTCCATTGTTAAAATGAAGCTAAAGTTTCTAGCTCCCGGTAGGGTGGGTACTCTATTGAAAAGTGGCGCTGCATGTACAATCGGCCCAACAAGGTTTGGTTTGGTTTATTTGGTATTAACGTCCTTTTCAACTACTATGGCCATTTCAGGACGGCGTTATAGGGGCCGCAAATTTTGCCTCGCAAGGGTTCTTTAACGTGCAGCCGGCAAACGACTGCACGGGACCAACGGCTTTACTTCCCTTCCGAAGGAAGTGCGTGATCTCAGGATTTTCCCCCTGAAAAAATCCTCGTCGTCCTCGGCCGGGATCGAACCCGCGTCCTCGGGCATCAGAGGCGATCACGCAACCAGTGAGCCACCGAGGCCGATGGGCCAACAAGGTCAAGGCCCTATCGGCAGATAGAAACTTTGCTTTCATTTTCAGTTTCAATGAAAAACTCTATCGCAGATCACGGTCGGCCTTAGTGCGATTTATGCGGCACCTGGCGCAATCTGTTTTCCTTAGCTTCTCGAAACAATGGAAAATGGCCGAACTTCGATGACCATGAATCTCTATAGACCAATGACTTATATTAAAGATAGACTCCGAATCCTATTGTTAACAGCGGCAAAAGATGAAGCAAATTGAGCAATGACAGTTCTGGGCAGGAGTGAGCCGTGGAGTAATTAGCTGTCTGGCTGTTTTGTTTTTGAAGATTTTGGTAATTAATTCAAAACCATTCCTCAAAGTTGTTCTGCATACAACTGTACAAACAGACACCAAAAAGGATCAGGAATCATTTTTCACAAGCATAAATCAAACATAAAGTAACTAAAATGAAAATACATAACTGAAATACGACCGAAACGAAATTGAAATTGAAACCATGATCGAAAAATTGTTTATAAAATATAATAAAATACTTCAAATACAAAGTAAACGAAAAGATAAACTTATCACTCCGTGATCGGCGTGTGAAAGAATTATTAATCAGCTACTCTCATTTTAGCCATGTGTTTTGCATCATTTTCATTTACTTTCGGCCATGACAGCTCTGGGCATGGAGCCTCCCAATTTGCTTCAAGTAACAACAATTGCTTCGGAGTCTATCTTTAATATACGTCATTGCTACAGACCGTGCTAAAAATCAACACTAAACATTTTTCAGTTTATTTCAATGACGTATTGTCCGTCGCGAATTGTCTTGTAACAAAATGTCGGTATCCCCAGATAGCGCCACTATACTTTGCTGTTTTACCTATAGCCAATTCGTGTAATGGGCTAAAGTTTTGCTTTCAGTGTTTTGAATGAAGATTAACGAATTCTAGTGTATTGGAATAAACTCTTTTCCATTACAATCAAAATATTTTATTACTCCCAATTTAATTCATAATTTATTATTTTGAAACATTTAGATCTTTTGATGCTTTTTGAAGTCTTCATCTTATTTATAATTTATGCGCTTCTTGAATTTCTATATGCTTTGAAGTGCTGAATTTATTTTTACAGATTCCTTCCTTACATTATACATCAGAATAATGTTCCGACCCAAAAAAGCGTTATGGGTGATGCAACAATCATTACGGATGATGCAATAATTTTAATTTCTCACATTCGTTTAGTGATTTTAGATATTGCGAAAATTTTGCTCGTGCCATGTTTGTGGTCCCATATTCGATTGTGAGCACGGAGACGCACCTTAAGTATACCCGTGCTTATATTTCATACTTCAGTTATTATAAGCTCTTATTCAATATTACCGATGTACATGATTCTGTAGAATCGTTCATTGGGGACCGTTCATAAACCACGTGATCAAGTAGAAGGGGAGGGGGGGGGGTAAGATAGCAGACAAGTGATCTTTTGGGAAGGATGCTGCAGTGAGGGGAGATGAAGATTAAAGATTCCGACCCCATTGGGACAATTTGGCCAAACTTCATACTAATGTTGATCTTGCCTAGAGGAACCTGCATACCGAATTTCACTCCTTTATATGCATAACTACGCGTAGACCTTTTGGTCCCCTCTAATTTCCGCCCCCGAAATTCCGACCCCAGTGGGCCAATCAACCAAAATAAATAGTGAAGGTACACATGCCCATAGTAAGCTATATGCCTAATTTCAGCCTTCTACCTCAAAAAATGCGGAAATTATGAAGGGGACGGAAAGACGGACATTGTGAAAACAATAAGTAGCTCCATTCTTCCGCTACTTAATAAACAGGTTTTCACACACAAAACTAAATATCAGAGGCAGCGGCCCTATGTAATCTCTAAACTTAACCTCTAAAATATATGCGCTCTTTCAACCTTGGTTGGCGCCTCATCCTACAATGTGCCCCTATGCGACGCTTACCGCTTACTCATCCTTTAGGCGCCGCCTCTACAAAAAATGTACCGTTTACTCATCCTTTTGTATAAATTTGAGTGAGTTTCTCTTATGACCAGCCAACAATAGTCTCCTAACATATGCTCACCCCCCCCCTAATAATCCCTGGTAAAAACGTTCATTTTGTTCGTGACAAAGTAAAAAAAAAATCAACAATTGAATCTGGAAAGTAGTTTTTTAAATATATATTAACACCCATAAAAGATGTCCATGCAGCTTTTTCAACCTCAGTTTTAAAATTTATCATCTTTAAAATTTTTCTAATTTCTGGGCCAAAAATATGCCTTAAGTTTGGCTTCGGATAAACTTGGAAAAACATTTTGCAAGTTCTTAAATGCAGCTCATTGTCGGTCAAGTGCTTTTACAAAGTTTTTCATGAACCGTAGCTTAATGTGAAAGGGAGGTAAAATTATGTTTTTTGGTGGAACTAAGGGATTGTACTTCACATTCGTTTTTTCCAGGAATAAATTCATTTCTAATTGGCCACACTTTTTTCGTGAAGTGATGGTACTCTCTGGTATGTTTGTCATTTTACAGACAACCACACGTGATAAAAAATCTCGGTCTGTATATTTGCCATCGGTAGACATACAAGTCCCAAAAACAAAGTTTTTCTGGGGGAAGGCAAAAAATCTTTACCGGCTAATATCAGGTTGTTGCAAAAGTTTTTTCCGGATTTTTATTCCAACACAAAAACGATTGAACTTGAATGACAGATTCAGCTCATGCAGATGCCGGGCAATGGTTGAAAAGTGAACCTTGAACTGTTCTGCGAGTTCCCTCATTGTTACATTGTCATCTTCATCAATTGCTTGGCGTAGATTGACCAGAGGAGGTGCATCTTGAAGAGTGCTATCTCCACGTCTGAATCGGCGATACCATTCTTCTATTGTACGTAAACTAACAGTGCCATCACCTAAACGTTGGCAAATGTTTCGGTGACACTGCGCAGCACTGATCTTTCCAGAATATTCGTAGAAGATTATTGCTCGAATATGCTCACGTGAAAGGTCCATTTCAGACCGTTGATGGCACTCACAGATGTATAGTCAGAAAGTTGATTCCTGGATGTAATATAGCAAAGATATTCAGGAATCGAATGCAATAATTTGTTTGAAAAAATAAGAACACCCCCCTCGGAAAATGAGCCCTTCTTGGGCACGGGTTCTAGAACCGGAAGAAACTTTTGCAACATTAATGATCGTGTTTTTTGGTCAATATGATGACCGATTTACCATTCCTTACAGCCACGAATGTCATTCCTTGAATAGAGTTGGTTTAAAATGCCATATTTTGTAATTAATTTTTAATAGAAATTATAATAGCTATAATATTTACTGGCATACGCAAGCGCAATGGCGAGCCTCAAAAATGAACGCATTGAAAACAAGAAATTAATCCTCCCGAGAAAGGTATAGGAAAGTAGCGGAAGCGCTGAGGTCAGTCATTTTTACCATTTTATCTGCACATCTGCACTTTTTAATTCGTCCCCCTCCATTTTTTTAAATCGAAAAATTAATTTTCTCGAACGTATTATTTAGAAGATGAAAAAGAGCTCTATCTTCTTTCGTTTCTCATCATTTCCGATCGAATGATATATCACACACCATATGCTGCCATAGTTCTAAAAACCAAGTGACTGCCACCCCCACAACTCCGACTCTATTGGGAACATTTGGCCCAAACTTTACAATAATGTTGATCTTGCTTAGAGGAATCTGCATACCGAATTTCACTCCTTTATATCCATAAATATGCATAGACCTATTGGTCCCCTTTAATTTCCGCCCCCGAAACTCCGACCCCAGTAGGCCAATCAAAACCAAACTAAATAGCAAAGGTGCTCATGCCCTTAGTAAGCTACATTCCAAATTTCAACCTTTATCTCAAAAAATGCGGAAATTATGAAGGGGACGGACGGACAGACAGACAGACAGACGGACATTGTGAAAACAAAAAGTAGCTCCATTCTTCCGCTACTTAATAATTACATTTACCGTTGATAGTTGCAAATTATTAATAATCACAAGTTCAATCGATAAATTCTTATAAATTACTCACCTTCTTATTTGGCTATTATTAATATTAGCTGGTTATTTTTTATATAAAGCAATTAATCACTGAAACCGTAACATAGGCACTGTACAAGTAGCACAGAATTCGATTTTATTACTTCATTAATTATTAAGATGACATTTATTCGTTATTTTTTTAATTATGTTATTGAGGATCCATAATTTTTTTATTTTTTTTAAGTTTATTATCATTTATTTTTTTGTACTGAATTACAGGCGCATCTCCTCTTTTTCCAAAACAAGTCTTACTGGCTTTGTGCTGGCAGGAGATGCTTAATTAAAAATTGTAAAGAAGTACGATACCTTCGCATTCAAATATCTTCTTTTACAATAGCTGACAAACTTTCTATTTTAGCGCACTTTTTTTTTTTCCGTGTGGACCAGTCAGTCCGCAGCTGAGTAATCGAGTTTGACTCCACAACAAAGCTTGGAAACTAACAAAGTCACAGAAACGCCTGGTTACTCAAAATAAATTGAAATTCGCACAGGCCTCTCAATTTCCCTTTGGAGGGGGGGGGGGTGAGTGGTTTGAAATTCTTAACTCCAAAATTGCTCATCAGAGCCGAACAAAAATTTTTCTTCTCAATGAGAAGAACCCGTATATATCGAGTTTATTGACTTTTTCGCTGGTATGAATGCTAAAGCCATTTCTTTATTTTTAGCAAAAAAATATCTCCAAAAAGACTTAACCAATCATCATATAAAATACGTCAAGGCACCGTTTAAGGAACCTTTATGTATGTTTTAATTTCATTTTCTTCTGAAGTTTACCGCTAAGCAGGAGTTAGCTGAACAAAATTGGCCACTCACATACGTATTGACGGAAATTATTTCAGCTTATCTTCTCGAATCATAAGATTTGAAGTCCATTTCAGGAAAAAGAATTTTTGAGTTGGCGAAACAAACACATAAGACATCACTTTTAGTTAGTGGTCGGCCAATTTATCCATAGTATTTATTATTGGCCGACCAGCAACTAAAGTTGGAAGTATCCCAACTCAAAAAAATGTTTGCACTGAAATCGATTTAAAAACTCATTATGCGAGAAGATATGTTGAAAGTGTGTAGCAAAAATAAATAAATAAATAAATAAAATAAAAATTATGACCACCCGCTTAGTAATGGGAGTAGCAACCCTTCGCCGCTATAACTGCTGCTAGGCGTCGTGGCATGGGCGCAAGAAGTGCGCGGTATGTGTCCGATGGTGTGGCAGTCCATTCCGCTTGAAGTGCTGTCCACAGAGCTTCGAGAGTCATAGGTGGCGGGTCCAGCTGCCGTACATGGCGATCAAAGTGCTCTCACAGATGTTCGATTGGATTGATGTCCGGCGAATTAGCGGGCCAAGGGAGCACTCGAAAGTCAGTAGAGTGTTCCTCGAACCAATCCAGAAGGAGATGTGTCTTGTGGCAGGGTGCATTGTCCTGCTGGAACACACCATCACATTGGGGGAACATCGTGAGCATGTGCGGGTGCACCTGGTCCGCTACGATTGACAAATAGCCACAGGCATTCAAGTTGCCCTCTAGACGAATTAGTGGACCTAACTGCTCCCATAAGAAGATCCCTCACAGATGCACACTACCCCCACCAGCCTGTTTCCGGCCCACAATAGCCTCCTGCACTCTCTTTTCATGGCGTTCACGACGCACTCGCCATCGCCCGTCAATCTTATGGAGCAAAAACCTTCAGTCGTCGGAGAAGGCGACGTTAATCCACTCGTCTGTGGTCCAATGGCGTTGACGATGACCCCTGGTCAACATGGGTGCAGCAACATGCGTCGACTGTTCGGGCCCATCCGTAGCAGGGTGCGTTCAACGGTAATGTCGGATACACGTCTGTTGGCACTACTGTTGAATCTGGTGGTTAATCGATGGCTCGTGGCGTTGGGACGCGATTTCTGTCCCTGCTGTCCACTCTTTGGACCGTGGACAGTTCACAAATCGCGCCGTTTCGGAGATGGTGCCACCCTTGCTGCGATAGCCTATTATCCCTTTTTGAATGTCCGTTAAATCCGGACGTTTACCTATCTTGAGGCTCGTGCACCTGCCGTTTGATGCACCAGCTTTAAAGCTTTCTCAGCCTGTTATGCAAATTTTGCAATGTGTAATCGTTGTTGGGGTGAACCATGCGTGTGCCTTGAAGGGGTGCTGGTCATAATTCATTGATATGACAGTGTATGTTCACCTAACTCCCACGAAACGGCGACCTCTTGCCTAAATCTAAACGGTTCCTTAAACTGTGCCTTAGCACATTTCTTACGACAATGGGTTAAACCTGTTATGAGATATTAATCTTTTCTAAAAAATAAAGGATTAGCTCTAGGATTCATACAAGCGAGCAAAAGTCAATAAATCGACTATACTAACTCCTTTCATTGAGCCATTTTGGAATTAAAATTTTTATTAATCTCTCCCTCCCCCTAACTATTTTTTTTTCCATGATTCGCGAAGATATGCTGTACATATTTCATATGTGACTAAATTTTGAGCAGCTAAGTCCTCCGAAACGGATTCTCATTGAGATGAATAATTTTTGGATATATAGGGTGAGTCAAAAGTCTTCATCCCCGCCCCCATTCAATTTCAAAATCTTTTGAAACAAATTTGTTTATTTATTGCCGTTGAATGGAAAGAGGTAGAACGTTACAGTTACTCAATCTGGTATCCCTTGTTATAGTAGATTTGCCTGCAGCGCTTTCGCCATGTCACCAAGGTCTTTAAGATAATATCGATGAGTTCCTGGGGCATGTTGTGCCACTCCTCCCGCAGCGCCTTTTTAAGCCCGACTAGAGTCTCTACTTTACGGTGCCACATCCTCTGTTTAAGGTAAGCCCAGGCGAAGAAATCCATCGGGGCCGCATCCGGGGACTGTGGCATCCACTTTTCCGGAGATATGTATGAGGATCGCGCCACCATTGGGGTACTCGTATAATCGAGGGGCTTACTTGCTCACAAATGATTTGATGATCTTCCGGAGATAATATTAAGAGTTTATCTTGGCTCCGGGCTCGATGAACCGCTGTGCTGTCTTGCGTTGTAGCAAATACTTCCCCATACCATAACGCCCTTTGAATGTGTCGCTTTCGTGATGGCGGTGTTTCGGGGAACGGCACACCTTTGGTAGGGTAGTACACTCGTCGTAGAACCAGGCATCATCTGGTTAGGATATTTTTGTCATTTATCAGCAAATAACGGTACAGGGCCTATGATCTTTGCCAGTTTTACATAAAAGGATCATGCTTTTGACTCACCCTTTATATTGATGGGCTCTGAAGAACCATTTCGGAGATATAGAGGTTTTTATTTTTACAAGTAATTAAAACTTTGTCCAAGTCCATCGATACAACAGATACCATCGAGGGGGGTCGACGACCAACCCATTATGGAAAAAGGTCCGCCTCCCAAAAATGGAAAAAGGTCCGACTAAATGGAATTTTTGAAAAAAGGTCCGGAATTTTTGAAAATCGACCCCCCCAAGATAACGTCCTGGCTACAGCCCTGCATTAACCAACCTAAAGCACCCATATAAACCCAAGATCACAGCAAAGTTGCCGGGGGGGGGGGTGACTTTTTTTTGAAAAAATCTTATAGAGAGTGTGATATTTTATCTAAACCTTTCCTAGAGTAAAAATCAATAAATTGGTTAAAAATCGCTCCTTATTCTTAGATCGCTTGAGGATGAATACATCGTTTTGAAATACGTATCCGTATTTCTATTTTTCTCCTTTTGGAGCAGAGGTTATAACTTTATAATAGTTAGCCTAATTTAACCTCAGCCAGATCCAGGTCGGAGGCCCGGTTGGAGCTTCTTTCGCGGGGCCTCTCCAGTGGCGTGTCGGTAAATTCTGCCCTCGTCCTCTCCTTGAAAATGTATAAGCAAACAAAATTTTATTTCATTTTCATTATATAGAGCATATATCGATTTTTTTTAATTACCCTCGTTTTCCTGAGAATTGTGACATTTAATAGAACTTAAAGTTGAAAGTTTCTGACATAAAGCGCGGGGGCCCGACTGAGTACAATAGGTCCAATTGGCTCATATACGGCTCTAACCTAAGGCTAAAGGATATATTTTATCTTTAATACTATATGCTATATCATGACATTTGATAATCTTGCTCCCGATATGCTTAATAAACAGGAAATCTATGCAAAAAATAAGAAGGAACTGTGGTCTGGAATTGCCTATGTAAAAAGAGGAAAACCTCTTACCACAAAAAAAGAAAAACTTGAGAATCTTGTCGTTGAGAAGGAAGGCATGGCCTTCGAAATACGTATCCGACGTTTCATATTTCGGATGTTTTTTTTTTTTATTTTGGAAGAGATTTTTTCCTTCTTTTACCTCGCACCTGCGCATTAAAAAGTTGCGGGCATGAAAACAGCTGATCTTACATATTTTGGAGGCGCTAAAAACGAAAATGACATTGGCTCTAGTTTCCGTGATATAAGCACTCACCTAATTAAGTAAGGTATATATATACTATTATACAGGGTGATTCTGAGAAAGTGTGTATAACTGTAAGCAATGACAGAGGTGACCAGAATGAACATTTTCTTTTAATACAATATGCGGTCGCAAGTAAATTGTTCAGGAGCTATCACGTTTTATGTTTACTGCTTGAATTATCACTTACTGCGGACGATTCCACTATTTATTGCACGTGCATTGCTACAGTTACTGCACTGAGATCGCTGCTAATCACCAGCGGAAAATGTTACATTACAGTTGGGCAGAACTTGCGGACATGCATATGATTTACGGAGAACCACATGGAAGGGATAGTGTTGCGCAAAGACTCTATCAAGAGCGCTTTCCAAATCGCAGTATTCCAGAAAAAGGTACGAGGTCTGTTCAAAAAATACGTAGACTGACGTCATAAAACAAAATATACTTTATTCAGAAGTTACACATCTGGGTCCCCTTCAAAGTACTCTCCTCCCCGACGCACACACTTATCCCAACGGTGTTTCCACTTTTGGAAACAGTCCTGGAACGCTTCTTTTGTGATGTCCTTCAGCGCCTTCGTCGCATTTGCCTTTATATCAGGAATCGTCTCAAATCTCCTTCCTTTCAAAGGTCTTTTGAGGTTGGGAAACAAGAAGAAGTCACAAGGAGCGAGGTCAGGTGAGTAGGGTGGGTGAGGAAGAACAGTGATCGAGTGTTTGGCCAAAAACTCTCGAGTTCTGAGAGCTGAATGGGCTGGAGCGTTGTCGTGATGAAACAACCAGTCACCACTCGTCCACAATTTTTCGGTGCATCTTCAATTTTTCGGTCAAAATCTCGTGACATGATCCAACTGCTATCCCACACTCTTCAGCAAGCTCTCTGATGGTCAGACGTCGATTTGCCCGAACCAGGGTGTTGATTTTGTCCACGTGTGCGTCGTCAGTTGACGTGGAAGGACGTCCAGGACGCTCATCGTCTGCAGTTGACTGACGACCATCTTGAAAACGTGCATGCCACTTAAAACATGTCGCAGGCTTCATAGTAACATCACCGTAAGCCGTCTTGAGCATATCAAAAGTTTCAGTGGCAGTTTTTCCGAGTTTAACACAAAATTTCACAGCAACTCTTTGCTCGTTCAAGTCACTCATTCTAAAAATCCGCCAAACGAAAATAACACACTTCACAAACAACCGCGTAGCTAATCAACCAATACTGATATTTGCAATCAAAAAACTGCCTTGTAATCAGCGGATCTGTCAGAAGATGGCGACACCAAGCGATTTTGATTGGGACCAACAGGGCCCGCGCAATTCAAACAGTCTACCTAATTTTTGAACAGACCTCGTATGTTCGCTCGCCTTCATCAACGTATCCGAGACACAGAGACTGTGGACGTTCGTAAGCCTACATCCATATAGGTGTTCGTACAGACGACTTGGAAGAAGATGTGTTGCAGCGTTTTGAAGCCAAGCCATCGACGAGCACTCGAGCAATTGCCGCTGATACTGGAACTAGTCAAACGACTGTGTGGAAGATGGTTGCACCCTTTCCGGTGTCAAAAGTGAAAGCTTTGTGTCCTACAGATTTTCCGCTCGTGTTGCTTTTGCCACATGGTTCCTGCAGCAGGATGCTCGTACTGTTCACTGATGAAGCTACTTTCACCCGTGAGAGTGTGTACAACACCCACAACAATAATATCTGGGCAGACATTAATCCTCATGCAACACGAACTCGCGGATATCAGCATTGCTTCAATGTGAACGTGTGGGCTAGTGTCATTGAAAATCGTCTAGTGGGCCCGTACATCATGCCTAACCATTTGACAGGCGAGAATTACAATCAGTTTCTGCAGGAAACTCTCCCCGAGCTCTTCGATAACATGTGGTACATGCATGATGGAGCTCCGGCACACTCCGCTCGGACAGTGCGCGACACTCTAAATACCGCCTTCCCAGGAAGATGGATTGGGCGAGGTGGGCCTTAGCCTGGCCAGCTCGCTCACCTGACCGCAATCCACTTGATTTCTTTGTACGGGCCATCTTCAGAGCCTAGTGTATGAAACACCTGTGGACACAGCGGATGATCTTGTAGACGAATTGCTGTTGATGCTGGTGCCATTCAAGATACTCCAGACATGTTTCACCGGGTGCGAGAATCCTTACGTTGGCGGTGTCAACTATGCCGTCACTTCGAAACAGTTCGTCATTTGCTTTGAACTGGCGTCGTTATTGTACGCAATGTTTACAGCTTTTGTTGTCTCTTTTGGTTGGCGTCTAAATCAGAGTGCACACAAGATGTACACGAAACCATATTATTGTCATTAACATGAAGTGTCTTGCACATAAAACATTATAGCTCCTGAACAGCGCTGGACTTATACATAAGCAGACTAAGCACGTGGTTAGGGCCCCGTTAGACTACACATGTCAATACGGGCCCCCGAATACTCAGAGAAGCAGAGTTTACACTGAGGAAGGTGTGCAGTGCTTAAGGCCCCTAAAGGTACTAGTCCGGCCCTGCTCCTGAACAATGGCTGCAAGTCTTTTGCGCGGAAAAACAGTGTATCTTTTATTTTCTATATACATAAATATGAAAAGGCTATATTTTTCTCCCGAGCGACGCTGGATACTTCAGCTAGTAAAAGTATAATGCAACTTCAGCTAGTAACATAAAATGCCAAGAGAAGCCAAAGCGACACAAACTGAAGACGTGAGAAATTTAAAGTTTTAAACGTTTTAAACTTAGTTTACTAATTTAGTCTTGCTTAATAAACATATACGAAAAGTCAGTCATATTCGTTGACATGCTGAACAGTTAATGATTTTGGTTCTGCGTACAGAGTACTTTCAGATTGTACACAACATTTCAGAAATTTTTGTTGTATTTTTTTTAATTGACGCAACCGTTTAGGAGATAGAAACTAACGATTGAAACAAGCATTATCATCGATAAGATGCCGTTGCGAAAGTTGAAGAGTTGTAGGTAGTCAGGAAGTGGGCAAAATATTGATTACAAAATTTGCGCACAAACACACAAACGAGTGAAGTTAAATAAGATGCGTGTAATAAAAACAGAAATTGTTCCTAAACACAGTGGATTATAAAATAGATAACAATATTTTTATTTGAACATAATATTTTTACAGTAATGCAAAACAATAATGGCCCAATAAATGTTGTTATAATGAATGTTTTCGTTTAAATTGATGAACAATTTCTGTTTTTGGCGTTTTCTTTAAATCCAAACTTACCTCGGTTTCAGTGCCTCTATCTCCTAAACGGTTGGATCAATTGAAAAAACACCAAGAATAAAACATTCTCAAATGTTGCGCACAATCTGAAAATAACATTAAAAATAAGGCTTTCCACTAGACATTTCAAAGTTGACGTCCATATTAAAAGAAAACGTTGTGTTGTTTTGTTTTGTTTTGTTTTGTTTTTTAAATGGAATGAACGTAAACACTCCTCACATAAAAGAACGATAATTCTTCCATTGAAAGTACTCTGTCAGATTTGTATTTTAGAAGTTGGCTATTGGTTCATTTTAAACAATGAAGATTACACAGGCCCTGGCCTGTCTCTCGTTGGCCTTGTAGTCGATCGTAGCCGTGACCACCGAGAGACAAGGCCTGAGCCAACACCACCATTGTCAATCCTATTTCTACCAATAAAAAGCCCTAAATTTGGTCGACTAATGATGTAACAATGTATGACGTTTCCGTTATCAGGCCTTCTGTCTAGGTGGTGTTGCGTGACCACCGAGAAAGAAGGCCTCTGCGATGAAACGTAATACATTGTTACATCATCATAGATAGTGCATTGTTATTCGTATTTCAACCAATAATAAGCCCTGAATTAGCACTATCTATGATGTAACAATGTAATAAATTTCAATGCGGAGGCCTTCTCTCTCGGTGGTCACGGGTGTTGCCTGAGCTCGAACACGTCATACATTGTTAATCGTAGTCAACGAGAAAGACAGGCCCTGGCCAACACCACCTAAAGAGAAAGCCTGAGTGCGGAAACGTCATAGGTAGTCATCTTTAATCGCATTTCTACCAATAATAAGCCCTAAATTATGACTAGGTATGATGATGTAACAATACATGAAATTTTCGCGCTCAGGCTTTGTGTGGAGGTGGTGTTGCCCTGGCACGGACAAGTCACCTGATCATAGCAGTCCGGTCAACAATCCAACCTTCATTGTTTCCAACAAACAAAAAAAATCGATTGTTAAAATTCAAGATGGAAACAATGAAGCTTACATTGTTAATCGGAAAAGTATGGTCAGGTGACTTTAATCCTACGTTATTAATCCGAGGCTAACGAGAAATACAGGCTCACGCACTGAAAAGTCACCTGATCAAAATAGGTCTGGCAACAATCTAACATTTATTGTTTCCAACAAAGGAAAAAATACTGATTGTTAAAATCCAAGATGGAAACAATGAAAATAATAGACCTATCTTGGTCAGGTGACTTTTCAGTGCTGGAGCCTGTCTTTCTCGTTAGCCTCGTTCTTAATCATCATTAGAAGGGTATTGTTATTCTTATTACTACCACGGTCTATGAAATACATGCCTGACCATGGTCATCGAGCTTCCGCCATTTTCCATTGTTTCGAGAAGCTAAGGAAAACAGTTCGCGCCACTGAAAAAAAAGAAAGTAAAGTTTCTATCTGCCGATAGGGCGGCACAGCAGGCGCAGTTGGGCCGATTGTACATTCAGCGCTACTTTTCCATAGAGTTCCTGCCCTATTGGGAGCTAGAAACTTTAACTTCATTTTAACAATGGAGTTCGATGACCATATATCTATCTATATATATATAAAGAAGGATGTTTGTGGGTCTGTTTGTTTGTTTGTTTGTATGTTTTTTATACAAATCTACAGTTTTATTCCGATCTTGATGAAATTTCGCATACATGACCTTCAAAGCATGAGGAAGGTCACTGTCTACTTCAGATTTCGAAAAAATAATAATTATTGATAAAAAATCGATATTCATGGTTATAGCAGGGCATATTAATGAGAAATATCGCATGACCAACAATGCAAGACAAAGTTTTTGCAACAATGGTATCAACACGCAATTCACAAACACTCTGCACGGACCAACAATATATATCTCATGACCAACAATGCAAATAAAAGTTTGTGCAACAATAGGTATCAACAATGGTTTCAACACGCAATTCACCAATAACAATGAGCTCAAAATGATGGTGCAATGATAAAGCAATCCTTTCCAAGAATTATAACAATGAACATAAAATGATGATGCAATATGGATAAGTTTCAATTTGTAACAATGCATAGAATTCCTGTTATTCAGGCTTTTCTTAGAAAAGAGAGTTCTTAGTACTTAACAATTTCTTGAAAATCTTTAAAAATGATCAGTAACTGGAGATAATGGAGAGTTAGCAGACTATTGAGAAAGAGTGGAAAGACGACAGAGGAAGCACTCCTTTAGCTCCGTGATGTATTGAGCAAATGGGAAGCAAATAAATAGAAGAATCGGCGACCGCTAGACTGCACAAAGCGATGAATGGCCAAGTTTTGCTTCAACACATCGAGAGAAGAGTGGAAATTGCAACAACACTAAGTTTACATCTGAGGTAAGATTACGTGAGTAAGAAATTATTTGCAGTGGCATCCTTGAAGAGGTCCAGCCATTGTGAGCCTTTAAAAAGATTTTTTTCGAATTTTCATTAAGAATTTTTACTGTATTAATTCTAAGCATTTTCATGTGTTTATTTTTAAGGTATTGCAAAATTTAATTTAATTTTTTGAGATTGTTCTGTTTACATCCAAGTGTAATTATCCCGGGCAACGCCGGGTACCTTTGCTAGTATATCTATAGATCGTGATTTCTACCAATAGTAAGTCTTAAATTAGCCCTTCTAAGAATGACGTAACAATGTATGATGTTTCTGCGCTCAGGCCTTAGGCGGGTTCTTTATCTTAGCGGCTTCGTCAGCCGGCTGACATTGACACCAGATGATGACGTCATATCATTGTTTCAGCCTAGTGTTCTTCTTGATTTTCCATCGATGACGTCATCATTGGGAGTCTCTACTGGCAACACCCCCTGGAATAAAGCCGTGACACTAAGTTCTCAACATCATACTCACGTGACCAGAAGAGGATTGACTTGGCAAATGGGCCATATACAAACCATCGTAATTATTAATTATATTTTGTTTATTATATTAACTCAAATTCTGATAAAAATTTCTGTTAATTTTAGAATTTTTTAAAAATTATATCATTTTTAATTGTTACAAATGTTAATTTCAATTTTTATAGTTTTGCTGAAATTAAATAATGCTAAAATTAAATAAATTGCTATTTTTTTTATTCATTAAACTTTGTGAATTCTTATTTACAAAAATCAATATAATATTTCCATGATTTCTATTTAAAAATCGAGCTCGTGTATTTACTCCATTACATGAGCTGCCGACGACAATCCTCTTCTAAAGACGTCAGAAAGTTGGTGTCAAGGCTTTGTTTTAGGGGGTGTTGCTACTGGCCGGCTGGCAAATCCAGCTGAGACAAAGAACCCGCCTCTTGTCTTTCGGTGGTCACACCACCTCTACTCAAAGCACCTTTACTATATATCTGTGACTCAAAGCCTGAGCGCTAAAATTAATACATGGTTTCATTTATATGGCCCTCTCTTGACGAGATGAGGCAACATTATGCTCTTTTGACGTATAAAAATATTAAAATTTCTTCGAAATGTTGGTAATAATAGCCTTCCATCGCACATGCATAGGCTATACTAATCTGACACTGCTTTTTCCATTTCTTCCAAGTTTAGCCATTTTCGCAAAGATTTTAATCAATAAGATAAAAATCCCAGCTCTTATAGCATGCATTAGTATTACCATAGATTTTTAATCCCCTGATCTGTGCACAGGCATTGAATTCCATTGTTTTAGTCCAACAATTGGATTGCTGTATTTACTGAAGAATCGTTTTTTGCCCCCTCTCTTGAATGAATTTGGCTACAGCTCAAACATAACAATGCATTTTAACGATCGCACAACGTAACAAAACCGTCAGGTAATGTTACGTTTTGAGCAAGAAAACGTAACATTACCTGACGGTTTTGTTACGTTGTGCGATCGTTAAAATGCATTGTTATGTTTGAGCTGTAGCCAAATTCATTCAAGAGAGGGGGCAAAAAACGACTCTTCAGTTAATACAGCAATCCAATTGTTGGACTAAAACAATGGAATTCAATGCCTGTGCACAGACCAGGGGATTAAAAGACTATGCTATTACAAGTGAGCTCCATAATGGCGGTCGAGTCTGCTCGATATAATATAGTAGCTATACCTCTACCGAGGCTTCCGAGAATATACAGGCTAACCCATATTATAAAAAAACATTATTAAACGGGCGACAAATATGGCGACAATAAAAAGGCAAAATTACCCGGGTAACCATTACCATCTTGGGTCATAAAACCGAAATAGGCATCACCTCCAGATTTTTGCGTGTAATATAAGCATGAAGCCTCGATTAAACCCGTTAAAATTTTGATTGAACGAGAATTAAACATGTTTATTTCGTTGATATAAGATAATTTTTAGAATTCAAGTTAATATGTTTCTGATTTGTTTAGAAGATGGTGGATATTTCGGTTTTATGACAACAGATGGCAATGGTTACCCGGGTAATTTTGCCTCTTTTCGCCACCTTTATTGTCGCCACTTTTTTCATGGTCGTAGCCCACGTGAAGACAGGCCCTGGCCGTGACTACCGAAAGACAAGGCCTGAGCGCGGAAACGTCATACATTGTTACATCATCCTTAGGAGGGCTAATTTAAGACCTCATATTGGTAGAAATACGAATAACAATATTATTCTAATGATGATTAACAATGTATGACGTATCCGCGCTCAGGCCTTGTCTCTCGGTGGTCACGCCCTGGCGCGGAAAGGTCACCTGACCATATTAATCCGAGTAACAATGTAACCTTCATTGTTTCAAACAAAAGAAAAATTGCTGATTATTAAAATCCAAGATGGAAACAATGAAAGTTACATTGTTATTCAGACTAAGATGATCATGTGACTTTTCCGCGCCAGGGCCTGTCTTTCTCGTGGGATACGTTTCATGGTATGGGTCAGCCCAATGACGTATATTAAAGATAGATTCCGAAGCAATTGTTGTAATTTGAAGCAAATAGACCATATGCAAAACCCCAGTGCATTAGGGGATTGATAGTATCAACTGAGCTTTACAAGCAATCCAAACGTGCGCATTATAGCCCTGCAACAATGCAAAGTACATCCGTCATTATCAAATTTCAAGAGCAACAGCAAACAAACGCGTGAATTCACTTTGTTTACCAGTGTGATTGTCTGCGTTTACTACCAATCACGGTCTATAGATATTCATGGTCAGCCGCCAGAAATGTTTGGGCCCCTGACAACTGGGTACGTGTGGGCCCCTCTGG
>JAHWFO010011261.1:266799-281505 GCA_023313115.1 Rhysida immarginata
CTATTTTATATAAGACTAGCATTATAATAAATATAGCTCATGGTTGTTTTATTTTCTTGTTTCTTTTTGTTTTCTTTAAAAAAAAAAAAATAGAAAAACATGTAGGCTAAAATGACTTGAAAATTAAATTTCTCCATTTAAAATCCCTCCAATTTAATAAGCGACTTTATGTCTTAGTTATGATTTCGGTAGTAAACAAGAGAATTTGGCTGTAGACTTAGTCAAGCGCTAGGGAACTTAGATAACATATGAAAACGAGACTGGACAGACTTTTCATCATTAAGATTATTTATTACCCAAAGTTGAATTCAGCATGTGAAATTCATTAAGAAATGACACATTTCATTTTCGAAACTGCAAAACATTGAAAATTTATAGAACAGTTACACCACAACAGGATACACTACATAACGAGTATCTACATTTGAGACGCTTCTGGTCAATACTAGTTAAATCTTTATTATTATTATTAATATTATTATTATTATTATTATTATTGTTCATCACCATTATTATAATTGCCATATACTCACAGTTCCTTTTCTTCTAAAATAAACTAACACTGGAAGTTCTAAAATAAATTTTCTTTGGGAAAAGCCATTTTCCCGTCAAACCAAGTCAAAACCCGATGCACTTTCCTGTAACAATTAAGTTATAAATAATCATCAATAGCGGTTTTTTTTTTAATAGAAGTCTTAATAATACAGAGTATGTACTGTACCAAGGTTGTTAGAAAGAGACAACCTTGGTACTGTACAGTCTTTATAACAAATCAACAACAGCTGTTTTTGATAATTTAATATGAACAAACGTTTCTACAAAGGGGTATTTGAAATACCGTATTTCCACTATATTGCCTGTATATGGATTACTAAGAAATTATTAAACAAATAGTTTTATAAATGACGCCTACATTCTTAAAACAGAAGCCGGGAAATTTAACTTACTCAGGTAAAGATATGAAAAATGGCATATCACATCGCCGCATCACTAACCTTCAGCCAATGGCATGCCTCTCGGAACAGTGGCTCTTAGGAAAAATTTCCTTTTTCTCGCCATTAGATGTCACCAGTATTGATTGCATCCAATTTTAGATGACGCAGAATGAAACCCTTTATGAGAATAGATGATTAAATTGTGAATGAATCTTACAAAAAAAAAAAAAAAAATTAAATTCATTATTAGTCTGAACTACTCACGAATTTGTACAATTTATTTGCTTGAAATGCTTACATTTGACCGATACAAATTTAGCGTAATTTCGTATTTTTTAAAATTTATTTATTTAATTAACCAAGAATTATTGCTGTAATAAATAAAAACTATAACTGTATGTTATATATATTAAAGCCCATTTTTATCACATAAAATTATTAATTCTTTAAAACAACATCTAATTGACTTACGAAAACAGCGCTTCAGATGGGAAGGTCAATCACGCCAGAAAATCAGATGTTTCATGTTGTTTATCTTCATTAAACGATGGAATTTTAATTAACTGCTCGAATTTTAACTTAATTACCCTAAACAATTAAAACAACCCACGGTCATTTTAAACACTAACCAAACACGCTAAATCCACACTCAGTTTTCATCGCTGTGACGTTCTAGGAAGCTGACAGAATTTGCATGTGACATACTCGAGTGTACCACGTAAATAAAAAAACGAAGAAACATGAAATAATCAAAACAAACCAAAGATGGATGTTAAGCACAGGCTAACTTTTAAAGTAATGTTGTTGTTGTTATTATTATTATTATTATTAAGAATTGCTTAGATTAATAATTAGCAGTAAATGATTTGTAATTTATTTAATCGCTCTTGGGTCTAAATAAATCTCTTGTTTTGATTTGTAGCGTTTTAAGAAAACCCACGGACCCGATTTCGTTGAGAATTACGATTCGTCCTTTGAAGAACCCGAACCCAAGTGTGATTATTGTCTCCTGACAGCAGCCTACAACTGCAACGGAAAGCCAGAGGAGTTGCTTTTCTGTAAAGACTGCAATGCCAAAGGTGATAAAGCAATGAACTTAACTATTTTCTTTAGTTTAATTGTATATCTCATTTGCCTGTATGATATATTTCGCAAGCCATAGAGATGACATTTTGTGAAGGGGAGGGGCTGGCATGCAGGGTTTACCCCATTAACACTGCAATTATTGATTATGATCATATGTGCTCATCACGATAAGAAATGTAGTGTGAACAGAACATGGCGATGATCACATTGGAAACCTGAGGTCTGTTCAGCAGTTCAGATATCTTAAGAACGCCTTTGCATCACGATCTCTGAATTCAGATACTCACCTCTTTGCTTCACGATCTTTGTCAGTTGTAGTATATACAGCCAGACCTCGGACATTCGCATGGTTAAGTTCAAGAACTCGTCTACTCGTCTATTTTTGATGTAGTCGCTAAAAATAGTTATATATGCTTATTCTTACAGTTGAAACCCTAAATATGACCCCAGTCATGCTCCCAAACACTCTAATTTCATTTAAAAGTTAGCTTAATTCATTACATTTAAAAATACAAAACAAATGTTTGATGTAAAAATAGAGCACATTACCGCCTAACAAATATTTGTCACACTATCACATTTAGAGTACAGTATACTAATGTTACCCTTACTTATTCATAGAACAGGCATTGGATGACGTTTTCTTTTTGCATTCACAGTAAGGTAAAATGAGTAAGCAAACGCACATGTGCGAAAAAATCATGAATGCAAATAAGTTCAGTTCCAATGAAATTTTGGCGAATCGTGAAGTGCGAATGTCCAAAGTCTGACTGTATTGGGAAAGAAAACTCGCAGAATTCCAACCAGTTTCGCATTCTATTCTGGACTTTATAAAGGATACAAATGAAAAGGCATGCAAGACTCCTTTTATATACAGGTTAATTCTAAAATGGTGAATTAAAAGTACCTAGCACTGTCGGTCAAAATGAACATGAAGTTCCTCATGCAAAATGTCGAAATCTCAACTCTTATATCTCTAAACGCTCCGCGAAGTCTTTTTAAGCCTCGCAAAGTTTCGTCGTCATCCCAAGAAATGAGCAGGCCGAGTCCATTATGAATGAGGGAGCAAGGAAGGGACAAGAGAAGAAGAAAGAAAAAAAAAAAGGACGTTTGCCTAGCTTTTCGCTCCATTCCCACTTAATATGAAGAAGCTCCACGCTACTTGCAGCTTTGTGACGTCTAGAAAACGCCTGGATTCGGGAAAACGCTTCACGCCGCGAAGTCTGTGAATGTGAACCAGCCTTTAAGGATACAAATGAAGAGGCACGCAAGACTCCTTTTTATATAGAGGGTGATTTTAAAATGGTAAATAAAAAGTACCTAGCACTCGTAGTCAAAATGAACATGAAGTTCTTTATGCAAAATGTTGAAATCTCAACCTTTATATCTGTAAACACCCCGTGAAGTTTCCTAATCATCCCAAGAAATGAGCAGGCCGAATCTATTATGAATGAGGGAACAAAGAAGTGACGAGAAGAAAACATCCCACAATTTAAATATAATAAGGCAGTGGAGGAAAGTAATTGAGTATCGCTTGTTACGCAAGATGTTGCAGCAGCACATATTGGGAAATCATTCTTTCAATCGTGCAATGTCTTACACAAGTGCAGAATATAGTGACATGCACTTAATTTTCGGAGCATGTAATTGCAATGCTCGTGCAGCAGCTCGACAATATCAACAGCGTTTCCACATTGCCACTATCCAGAGTATCGTGCTTTTCTACGACTTGATCGTAATCTCAGAGAATTTGGAACTGTTCATCCTTCTTCAAGTGATCGTGGATGTCAGCCCTGCAGCCCGGTGTACTGGATCAAGTTCTTGACAATGTGGCCAAGGACCCTTCGACGAGTACTCGCACAGTAGCGCGTAGGTTAGGTGTTTCTCATTCATCTGTGTGGAGGACTCTGCTTAATAATCTGCAACACCTATTCAACATTCAGCGAATGCAATCTCTGCTATCTGGGGATTACCCAGCATGAAGAGCATTTTGTGAAGGAATACGGTGCATTTATTTTTTGCAAAGGTGGTGATGGAAACTTTCGATGACATAAGGAAAGATTGGTTTTCTTCGGAACGATGATGAAATATGGCAAATTTCGCAAGGTATTTAGGGGTATAAGGGTTGGGATTTCGACATGTTGCATGAGGAACTTTTAGGTTCATTTTGACCCATAGAACCACACAAGGTATACTTTTGATTCACATCTCTGTCTGGAATTTACAGTGTTTCCCAATGTACCTCTTAGAACATTAAAAAATGACAAATGCTGTCAAACTATGATATCTCGAAAATTTTATCTTTCCCTGGATTTTCACTTTTAATTCGGTGTAATTTTCCCTCGTTTTATAACATTTTCTTGGAAAACCTTGCTTTGTCGAATTTTGACTTAGTGTGCCAGCGAAATGCAAAGCATTTAAATAGAGGGTTAAGATTTTTTTTCATTTTGAGTAATTTTTTATACTGAAACATAAAAATTTGATATCACTTAGGTTAGACGATTTCGAATTCAGGACGATTCGAAAAAAATTCACAAAATAAATTTTCAATCTTCTTGGCAAGTCTGTTGCATACAAGATGTTTGAGCATGCATGTGCAATTTGTGAGTTTCTGTTTTTAATGGTGCCACTTGTACATAGCAGAACTCTCTGAATAAGTTATTTACATTTTATCTCCTATTGATTATTAAGTTAAAAATCTTGATTTAAAAGTAACCCTCCACATCTCAAAACCTCTTTAACTCCACATTTTCGAGGCTTGGCTGTGTTACTTTTTCTTTACACTTCCTCCAATTTTGTTTTGTCAAATTTCTGAAAACTTGAGGGCCCACACAGTCATGTGACTGACCTTGTCGGAAAGTATGGACCAATACCTTCAGCACAGGCAGCATTTTGCCTTATTTCAAATGTACCAAGATGTATGTTGCATTGTTAGCCATGATTTTTTATACTACTCAAACGTTCTGACGTTTCAAGGCCTATTGACATAAACTCAAGTAAAACGAATGTTTCCAATTTTTATTTGTTCTAGAAAGAACAGATCATAGTGAAATTGTTTGAGTAATTAAGCTTAAATTTAACACAAGTAATTATGGATTAATAGAATGTTACAGAAATAGTTATAACGAATTACAGGGACTTGGTATTACGAAATTCTACAAGGAATAATAATTTAATCGACAAGACCATGGTTTTAGTAGTTCCCAGTCTAACTAGTTACCAAGGAATATGTCTAATAATATTTGGAATGCAAAAATCTATACAGAGGATCATTTCTCCTTAACCAATTTTGAACACCCCCTTCAGCAATGGGATACAGCCGAGCTTATGTAAATCGGGTGGTGTATCAGTGGACGGTTCATATATATTTCTTCAGGAAAGGAGCACAGAAAATTCACAGCATGGGTAGAAAAAATAAAGATTTTTTGGAGAGGATACATACCAGCGCTTTCCAAGGCGGGATTTAGTGCCGTACGCATTGTGCAACATGGAAGTAATTTCGTTATCGAAGGCTGCTGTTAACTCCATTCTGGCTGACAGATAATTTGGGTGTTCTCAACAAGTTCACCCATGTAAAGCTACTTTGGAAGAGACCTCACCCAAGCAGTACACCTGACACAGTTAAAAAGATCAGGAAGATGGTAGCACAGGAAAACCCTCCGACACATAATCGTATAATTAAATGCAACTTAAGCCTGCGCAAGTTCCTAAAGCCAGGGTCATGTTCTTAATAAATGTCACATCCATGAACGCAAAACTAACACCCGCAAACCCTATAAAGGTACCTTGCAGGCAAAAAATGGCAATTTGTTGTCATGTTGGATGAAGTGTGGGTTTACCTCACAGGTTGTGGTAAGGATTGTGCAGTTGCCTAACATTCAGCAGATGCGAAAGGCCAGACTGAGTGGGTGCACAAATGTTGTGAAAGTTTTCCAAAAGGTTTCATGGTGGTGGGGGGGGGGGGTGCTTAAAAGGATGGTTGCAACTTCATGGGGTGGAGAAAAACACTAAGGTGAATGCAAATTACTACCAGGATAACATTTTGAAACCTCTTTACACGGAGGATATCCCGGCATTGTACAGAGAGGAGAGCAACGAAGTTTGTGTTCATCAAGATAAGGCGTCCACCCACACTGCGCGCTCAACACAGAATTTCATGGCACAAATGGAAAAGACCGGCATTCGTGCAATACCCTTCTCTGCTATCCGTGTTAAGTCACCTGACGCCTCACCCATGGACTTCTTTTGGCTTTGGCCTTCTCAAAAGGGATCTCGGAAGGCATCACCCCAAAACCAGGTATGGAACGAAATTCCTCTTGCTGTCTTGCAAAGAAATCTGCTAGCATGGAAATTACGCTGCTGGGTTTTTGCCAGGGATCGGGAAACGCATTGAACATAATCAGTGGTGGGTGGAAAAGGGGCTTCACGTGAAGTAACAATCATCAAAATCGGCTAAGTTAAGGAGAATTGACCCTCTATACTTGTTAATTAATTATTACTACTTATTAGATTTCATGTTACGAAGTCCTTGTAATTTTTTATCAAACACAGATGATTCGAATTGTTATTTTTTTATGTTTAATTTTTATTTATTTATTTTTTTTTTTATTTTATTTTTTTATTTAATGGATCATCATATCTTTATTATTCAACAGTTTAAAAATTCTTTTGCTTTTAAATTAAAGCACACCCATCGTGCATGGATTATTCTGCTGACTTGGCCATGAGATCAAGAATGTCACCATGGCAGTGTATGGATTGTAAGACATGCTATGTATGTGACGATTCAGGTGATGCGGTAAGATTTCTGTTAATTTGTCACATCACATGATGAATGTCATTATCATATGCATTACTAATAATTAACTTGCACCGATGCTTATTAATTGTCAGGATTCAATGCTTTTCTGTGATGCTTGTGACAAAGGCTACCACATGAGTTGCCACGTTCCGAAAATAACCGAAAAACCCTCGGGGAAATGGGTTTGTTGTCAGTGCGTGGACGATGTTAAAACCCAGCCCTTAGAAGTGAAAATCGAAAGGGAAGCAATGGATTACGAGACCGATCAATTGACCAACCAGACCGTAGGTATGTTGTTTAACTTATTTGCAATAATGCTTCAATAGCCTGTCTTTGGTATTCTACTAACACCGAAAACTTAAATACTTAGATCAGTAGATCATTTAAGAGGTAACGTCAAAAGCCACTTTTAATAAAAAATAGTTTGATTTTTATGAATATTTTTATAAACTTAATGAAAAAAGGCAGCATCAGGATCAACTAGAACTAAAAACATTGAATACTTACTGACATTGAAAAAATGCAGCATCAGGCAGAATTCTTTGCGTACTTTGAATCTGTGAAATACAGTATGTATATTAATTCTAAAGCATCCAAGTAGCTTCGAGCTACACACAAAAGCATTTAATTTCAATTCATGACAGGCATGTAACTGAGGTGAACTCTCCTTGTGTATCAAACAGTCCTCTACACATTGCACAATAGAATCCATGATCATTGTGGATCAGTGCACCATTTCCCTGTGACATGCCATTTACAAGACATTTCATGAAGTTTTCATTGAAGTCCTAGCTGTGGCATTATCTGCTGAGAACTAAACTTACAAGGAGACTCAGAGTGCTCGAACTCGCTGATTTTGTTAAAAAAACAATAATAATAATAATATAATAATAATAATAATAATAATAATAATAATAATAATAATAAATTACGTGTAGCTTTCACCAAATTAAACACCCAAGTAAGGCCATTCGACACACTTCTCAAAATTTTCCGAGAAAAAAATCATACTCCTTTATAAATGAGTACACTTTACAAATGCCCGAATTGTAGCATAGATTTTTATCATGGCTGATCTCCTTGAGAGGGGACGTAAACTGGCCTGCTTGTTTGCCTGATTTAGCCACCTGTGATTATTTCCTTTGGGGATGTCTCAAGTCCCTGGTTTATAATGACCATCCACAGATCCTAGAGGACCTACAGAACAACATCTGAGCAGAAATTGCCAATATACTGGCTGGCATGTTTGAAAGAGTGGACTGAAACTTACGAATTCGACTGAATCAGTGTATTGACATTGGAGGCCAATATCTAAAAGATATTTTTAAAACTGTGTAAAATAAAATCTCCTGTTTTGTGTGACAGGAGAATGATAAAAATAATGGAATTTTGAATTGTGTATAGTTTATTTTCAAAAAAGGAAGTTCCCATGCCCCATTCTGTATTTAGTAAATGAATTGCACATATTTCCATACATTTTTAAAAACATTTATGAAGACAAAAAATTATCAAAGACGATATTCGAACCCGTATCTGCAAAACAGAATTCTAGCATTTTACCACTAGATCACCTGAACGCGATAAAAATCTATGCTACGATTCGGGCATTTATAAAGTGTAGTCAATTATTACAAACTTTAAAATTTTTCTCAGAAAATTTTGAGATGTGCATCGACTGCTTTGCATGAGTGCTTAATTTCATGAAAGCTACATGAAGAATTTTTTTTCTTTATCAAAATCTGCGAGTCCTATACTCGAGCCTCCTTGTCAGTACCGAACAGCTCATCTGCAATATTTATGGTTCATGTAAATTTCTTGTACAACTATTTTTATTATATTCAAATGTGGACGAGTTGCAGACATCATTGGACCATAGCAGCATTAAACGTGCGGGAAAAAGATTGATCCATAAAACATAAGGAAACATACCAATACGAATGATAAATTAGCAGATAATAAAAACTCTTCAAACAATCATAATTACAAAGTAGAAAAGAAGGAAATATTCCATGACCTAGACTCGAATTAATTGAGCTGCTACGGACAATGAACTGTAAAGCTGTTACGATACGTCCATATGGACTTACAAGAAGCCACAAATTAGCTCGACCAGCAGGCAGGCCCCCAAATACAATTTGCGAGCCATGGGCTTTGCTTTGCCAGTTGAGCTGATTTTTGGCTTCATGGAAATTCGTATAGGCATATTGTAACAGTTTTTCTGCAGTAGCTCAATTGGTAAAAGAAATGCCAGCAGTACATATGGATGGCTGAATTTTTCCTTCCCTTTTCTACTTTCTAATTATCATTTGATAAAGGTTAATTCAGACATCATTAATGAATTTGAAGACAAATACATGTACCAACAAAATTTTATTTCTACAAGAATCTCTATTTGGTCTAGCATTCTCACCAGTTGGTAGATATGTCCTTTGTACTATACAGGGTGTATCAAAGAGAATGGTGGGGTTTCAAACTTTTCCAGCAAAGAGGAAGTTGTCTATTTTAATGTTTCCTGTTAGATATTTCTCCTAGTCACCATAGTCGTCCAACCTATGAATGTTCTGTTGTTAGCAAAATGGTGACAATTCAGCAGATGTATTATGTGATTGAGTTAGAGTTCCTTATTTCTGATATACAGGTGTGATGTCGTCTGGGTGGTAAGAGGAGAGCACATGTAAAAATATGTACACAAAGTTCATTTATGTGTAATGTTTACTCTTAAAAATATAGTTGTTGAAAACCCCACCATTCTTTTTGGTGCACCCTGTATATTTTCTGTAAACCAGAAGTGCCAGCAACATCTACCTTATTGCTTATCCTGGATATTGTTGTACGTTTTTTATTAATGGAAATGTGTGGTTTGAAAATAAAAACATTTATGTACATAAAACGCACTGATTACAATCAAAGGTGATCAAAGTACATGTACTATTATTATTTTATGAGGGGTATCATAAGGTTATTACAATCAGCTGGAAGACTGAGAGATGGGGTGACTCTGCACGTTGGTAGTGTCAGTCCTTCTGTACATATGCACCTCCCAGACCCACATACTTTTCCCAACTATGGACAGTTTGCTGGATGCCACTTTTATAGAAGTCCTCCTTTTGGCTATTGAGGAACTGCTCTTCAAAGATGACCTCGTTGTCGTCTTGGAAATGCCATCCACGAAGCGGGTTCTTCAGGCGTGGGAAGAGGAATAAGTTGCTTGGGGCCAGTATTTAAATCTCAGTTCCCCTGCAACGCGCATGGTCTCACATGCGGAAACTGCTAGCACGTTGCTTTGCAGAAGTATGACCCCCTTTGGACACCTTGCC
Source organism: Rhysida immarginata (assembly GCA_023313115.1). Taxonomy (NCBI): domain Eukaryota; kingdom Metazoa; phylum Arthropoda; class Chilopoda; order Scolopendromorpha; family Scolopendridae; genus Rhysida; species Rhysida immarginata. The sequence continues at coordinate 276,939 of JAHWFO010011261.1, forward strand.
GCTTTGACTTGATGACCTACCATAACTTCAGCAGATCGTCCTGGTAGTACGCTCACGTGATTGTCTTCACTTGCTATGCAATTTGTGGCTCGTCACGGGGGAGGGGGCATCCGCTCTGAGTTACTCTTCCATGCTCGTCTGGCCCCACTGGAAACATCGATGTCACAGGGTGACGGTCTTGTACGATGGGGCACTGTCAGCAAAACGACCACTAATTCCTCATGGACTTGTTTGGCATTGTTGCCCTTCAAATGCAGGAACCTTATCACTGCTTGCACCTCCGGCAACATTTAGCGGTACTGCACCAAATGTGCTTTGCATCTCCAGCACTCGAGGGATATTGCTTCCTAGTTGTATCACACGTTTTCAAAAGCAATTATTCTTTCATATTGATTGTAATGATTTTATGAGCGCCCCTCGTGAATTCTTAAAAAAATTACAGTTCGCAGGCCTTTACTACTATTTGGATAATGCATACAAAGATGCTTTTTACTATTAAGTATTAACTTGAACATGTTGTAGTAAAATTTTACTCTTTACAATTTCTCAGATGGTGCAACTGGATTGCCAACTCCTTGCGATTCACCAGTCCCAGAAGAAGAACAGAACAAGAGGACATTTGATTATTACTTTTCCAAAGAGAGGTAATTGTTTTTTATGACATTAGTAATACTTAATCGGTGTAACGTTCTAGCTTTGTGTTGCTTTTAGTAATTTCTTCAAAAAATTTGATTTTCTCTACTAGTTTCTCTGAAAATAAAGAAAACAATGAAATACCTGATGCTTCCGACTGGAGCATTGCTGATGTCGAAAATTACTTTCGTGGAGTTGGGTTTCCTGAACAAGCTATAGCTTTCAAAGAGCAGGTATAATTTTGCAAGTTATTTTGAATGCAGTAATAATGGCAGCAAACTATTAGGTTCATAAATAACGCAAGTTTTTATTTATAGGAAATTGATGGAAAGAGTCTCCTACTTTTAAAGCGAAGTGATGTACTGACAGGACTGTCAATTAAACTTGGCCCAGCTCTGAAGATCTATAATCATGTAAAACGGTTACAGACAAGGCGAGCTGATGGCCATCTTATTTTCTAATTATCAATGTGTAAAAAATGTTTTTCTCGTCAGCTCTGTTATAAACGAGTTGCGAAAGTTCAAAGATTAATATATTTTGAATACGGTCAGCACATATGATGTCGAGAACAATTTTTAAGATTTATTTTTTCTAAGCTATAACCGTTTCCAGGAAGAAATGGTGAAACTGTTTTTACTTTGTTTTTGTAGTTTAACTATATTTGATTTTTTTTATTGTAAAGTTTACAATGTTGTATAGTGGATTTTTATGTACAATATGTGCAGGATGTCCCTTAAGCCCAGTCTCGTAGGGAAAAAATCGACTTAATGTTGAAATTAGAGTCCTTGTTGTTCACTCAAAAAAAAAAAAAGTCCTGCACATTTCACATCCATATCATTGATCATGTGCTATTTTAGCTATAACAATTAACAGTAATGCTGCCTTTGAAACCAGACTTAATGGTATATCTTGCATGTATATTATGTAAATTATATGTATCTTAAACTTGTATGTAGGAAAAAAAAAAAGTTATAAACTTTGTAAAGTTCAGGATCATGAAATCATCTTTTTAATTAAGTGCATACTAAAACTGTATTAAATTGAATAAAAATTATTCAAAAGTGTACATAGGCAATGTCTATCATTTACAATCTTCTCGCCAGAAATTTTTAGCAGCCAGGGAGCATGAAAAAGCAGTTGGGTGAAGGTAATAAGAATTTCTGCAGCATCACGAGGATAAAAATAGGTGCGAGCTGCTTTTGTGGTTATTAAGTAGCGGAAGAATGGAGCTACTTATTGTTTTCACAATGTCTGTCCGTCCGTCCGCTTCATTATTTCCACATTTTTTTGAGGGTAGAAAGTTGAAATTCGGAATGTAGCTTACTATGGGCATGTGCACCTTCACTATTTAGTTTGGTTTTGATTGGCCCACTGGGGTCGGAGTTTCGGGGGTGGAAATTAGAGGGGACGCATATTTTTGCATGTAAAGGAGTGAAATTCGGTGTGCAGATTGCTCTAAGCAAGATCAACATTATTATGAAGTTTGGGCCAAATTGTCCCAATGGGGTTGGAATTGTGGGGGTGGCAGTTACTAGGTCTTTAGAACTATGGCAACATGTGGCATGTCAAATATCATTTGATTAGAAATGATGAGAAACAAAAGAAGATAGAGCCTTTTCGATTCTAAATACTACGTTCGAGAAAATCAATTTTTTGATTTAAAAAATTGGGGAGGGGGGTAAAAAGTGAGATAAAAGGGTAAAAATAGATGATCTCAGGCCTTCTGCTACTTTCCTATCCTTCCTCGGGAGGCTTAATTTCTTGTTTTTCCTCAATTCAATCATGATCAATTGCAAAGGAATTGTATAGTCTATTCCAAAAGAGTTTTCATTTAAGTGAATGATATTCGGCTTCCTTGCAATACATTATACCAGGAGATTAATCGGTTCATGCAAGAAGTAGAGTTCTAAAAAATATCACGATTGTTCACTTTCAACGTTAATACTGCCTCAAATGAAGATAACAGTCATTCACTTCTTTTATAAATTCTCCTACCTAGTTGCTATTTATTTGAACCCCGGCAAACAACAAAATCGATTTTCAATTCTAGCATTCGCGTTCAGTTTCGATTTGAACAACTGCCAGCTACTGTGAAATATGCTGCAATATTATCTTAGTCATGGGCGTAAAATTAAAGTTGAAAAAATTTACAAAAAAAAGAGACGACGAATTTTAAGCAACAGATCTGTCATGTCTTTAGTCAAAATTGTGTTATTTTTTGATTGATGTTAAGTCGTCAATGCTTTTCGTCTTTTTTTTTTTTCCGAATTATTTGTAATGTTTTTTGCAATATCATTTAATTTATAAAAATAAATAGTTCACATTCTTTTGATCTTCTAATGTTTTACTCCGCATGGGAGAGGGAAAGACTCTCAGCGCACGAATGCTCATGAAGAATTTCATTTCAATGCTCATAAATTGCTGCAGCTAATAAGCTGTTTGGGAAAAATACGAATAGAGAACTCTATAGCAAATAATAAACAATAGAAAGGCTACCAAGCAACTTTGCTAAAGTTTTCCCATTGGAACTTACCTGGTACATTCTGGATAACCATAATAATTTTTTATTAAAAATAAATTTCTGCATAATATTCAAAGTAAAGAAGAAATTAAAAATAATTTAGAGTTTTTCCAACGTTTTAATGTAATTTTGCTTAACGCTAAATAATGAAACATAATGATGCATTCTTAAAAGTACAGGTGTTTGAAACTATAATGAATAATGAAAACCAGAAACGTTCATGAAATATTAACCAAAAAAAAACAAACGTGAACATAACTGGTAATAACTAAAATACAATAAATTTTACAAAGAAAAACTTCTCTTTAAAGCAGGGACGAAGAAAAAAAATTCTTTATACAGATGAAAATTCAATTTAAGAAAAACATAATCTACATAATAAATACAAAAAAATAGGAAAAAAAAATCCTCTCGAGAAATGTTATAAACCAGGCATTATATATGCTACATTATCTAGAATGAAAGCAAGCTTTTCTTCGCTGCATCCATTCATTTCTGGAACCTCTGCAGTCAAGCACAGAAGTGGACCAAGAGCACACAATGTCGAATCGAGTAGAACGGAAAGACTCCCCGACACTGCAATCTGTCCCTGGAGGAAGAAAACCAAAAGAAATATACTGCCCTTTGAAAAAAAAATAAATAAATATGGACAACAAATCGAAGCTTTAAAGTTATGGATTTTCTCCAAATTTTTATTGTTGGACCGGACACCAGTATCAACTTCCTCTCCTTGTACTGATATGAACTCAATATATGCTGTAGACCCAACTTTCGCTCTTATGACCCTAAAAATTTGGAGAAAACCCCTTATTCTTTTGTTTATTTTTGAGAGCAACTGAAATTCAATTCATTTTATCGTCTATATCTTTCTGAATTTTCACGATACTTGTTTGAACTTTTTATAAGAGTAGCTCTATACATTCGGCTAATAAATTATGCAAAAGACATTTTGGTAACGCTTGCAAATTCACAGTTAAACGTTATTTAGTAAAAATGCTCATATGTCATCAAATTTGATATTTCTACAGGGTGATTCGAAAGACACCAAACTCCAAGTTTGAAACGTACTGCTGCAAAACCATAGAAGATATTACCGCTTGTGGTAGTTTTATGTGACTTTAGAAACACACTGTGCAACGTGAGAGCAGCACGTGATGTGACGGTTGCGCGGCTGCAGACAAAAAGTGACGTTCAGTCAGTAATGGTTTTAACGCAAGAACAGAGTCGCATCCTAAGAAGTTTATTTTGCGGAAAAATCGTACCAAAAGAAGTTTCCTGATGCTCCTATACTATACCAGGGAAAACAACTGTGTATGGTCTTTTATGCCGGTTTCATGAGATAGGCAGTGTATTTAATATGCCTAAAAGTGCCCGACAAGCCGGGGGGAAGCAACAAAATTGGTTGACCAAGTC
>JAHWFO010011261.1:286505-315714 GCA_023313115.1 Rhysida immarginata
GTTCGTCTCAATGAGAGGAGGCCATTCATGTCGTTTTTATTGTTTGGGTCGATGAAATGAATGCTTCTGTCATTTCTTCATTTTTATAAAAATAATTAATTTCTTTAAAAAAATATAGCCCATTTCCATGAGAAATACGTCGATGCATAGTTTAAGGATCTCAAGAGCCACCATCTGCTGTAATATAGGAACGAAAATCATTTTAGTTTTTTTTCTTTATCTCTGATGCAAGTTGATAAAGTTGATTATTGCAGGGACCAAAAATTTTTGTTCGTTTAAAGAGGAGTTCATTATATTGAAATTCCTTACATGATTTTTTACATTAAATCAGTTACAATTTGCCAGACTTCAAAAATAATTCATTACATCGAGGAGTTTGTTAAACGAGGATCCACCTGTATTAACTTGTGGTGAAATGTGGCACTGCTAATAACAGTTAACCAAAGTGTTTGGCTACTGTATTCATTAAAGTTGATCCATTCCATTCCAGTCATCGGTGATGGAGGATGTGGACCGTACAGGACTCTGTTAGGACGTTATTTCACTGTCTTCCTGTTCCAACACCTAATATCGAGTTACAGAATGTCCCACAGCAGCATACAGTTGATTGTAAAAAATGTTCCGCAATGAAAGATATGCTCTCCTTCAATTCTGCCAGTGAATATATGCCTTCATGTTAAAGACTCTCGAGATAACCCAAACCCAAAAATTGTAGGGGACACTTCTTTTACAGCTCATATTTGCGATTTCGGCCACGCTGTTCCCCTAAGTTTCATCCCTCTTCCTGATCTAACAGCAAACCTTACTGTTGCTTCAAAACGCTGAACAATGCATCGCAGGTCACAAGGTGCCAGTGAACCTCGATACAATGACTTCTGGCAACGATACTCTAACAGAACCACGGTGAGTAGCAGCACCACATTTCACCCTATGCTATTATACTTTCCAGCTTTGAAGCTATTCGGCCCACCAGTCACACTGGGGTCCGAATAGGCATATTTCAATTTGAATTGCCCTGTGCATTTAGTTACAAATCAAAAAAAAGTGACATACAATGGAATTAATATACAAAAAGAGTAAGGTGTTCATCAGAACAATGAACCTGGTGATTGATGGGTTACAGTCAAAAACAAGACCGCCGAAGCAGACAAAAAGGAAAACGCCAACAACCATTCAGAAAGGCAGACCTGTTCATTTTCTGTTCCTATCAACTTGGAAATCAGCTAGATTGTAACACCGAAACACGTCAGCATTAAAATAGCCTCCATATCACTCATTTGGGCTATCTTTTTAAGTGTCAGTTATTTATCATGATAGCAGGCAGTAGGGATATCGCAAATAGCATATTGTTACATCATTTACCTTCTTGTCATTTTTTGATGATGATGATGAAGATAGCTTATCAATTTTTTTCTTCTTTCCTTTCTTCTTTTCGGCAAGGTAAACAGAACGAGAATGATTTGTCGAGTTTATAGAGATAGCGGTGTTGTTGGAGTCGATATCGTCGCCGTCACTTGATTCGTCATAATCTCCCAGCATAGTTGATTCCCCAACTAAGCAATACACAATAATTTAAAGTTTAATTTGAATGCCAAGTGTAAAATAACTCCTAAGAAAATAACTAAACTTACGCATTTTAGGCTTGGTTTTAATCTCCGGAGGTTTCTTGCTGGATGGTTTTTTCTTCTTCATTACTTTCGGTGCTGGTTCTGCAATAATCAGCTCCGAGCTATCACCCAGTTCGCTGTCGCCAATATCTACCTCCGGCGAGTCATCAGCCATTGGAGAAATTATGATCTGTTTTGGTCGATCTTTTATCACTGGCTTCTTTGTTTTAACCTTTGATTTCATCTCTGAAGATTCAGTGATGCCTCCTGATGCAAGCAAGTCCAGAGGACTGCGATTGGCGCTTCCTAATTGCTTAGGGAGCTTTTTCTTTTTCTTTTTTTCAGGTTCCATTACAATTTTATTAGGACTTGGTTCTGAACCTGAAAAGTCTGTCTCACCTGATGACCCTTTATCTTTTGGTGAAAGGATTAATTTCAAACGAAGACTTGAATCGTCTTTAGTGTCGTTATCATCACCTGGACCCAGCTTTGAAAATTCTCCTACATTTACCTGAAAGAAAAGATCATGTATTAAGTGTATACTCAAAGTGTTAAGAACATGCCTTAAAAATTCTACATTCAATATAACTTTGTTTAAAACATCCTATTGACATCATTGTTGTGGTCCATGGTTCGAGTCCAGAGTCCAGAATTTTTCCTTTCCTTTCCTAATTTGTAAGAGCATCAAACATTTTTCATGAACGTTTTTTATACAGGGAGGTTTGAAAGTCCCCGAACTCCAACTATTTGCTGCAAAACCATAAAAGATATCCGAGTACTGACGCTAGTGGAGTTGTGTGTGACCTTAGGAACACACTGCGCAACTAGAGAGTACCAAGTCAAACAAGGGTTGCATGGGCGAACATTGATGTTCAGTCGGTGAAGGTTCACATTCTTAGAAGTTTATTTTGTGGAAGAATCGTGCCAACATTGCAGGGTTTATTTCAAAAAGTTTCCTGATGCTCCTATACTGTACCAGGGAAAACAACTGTGTATGTTCTTGTATATCGGTTTCACGAGACAGGCAATGTGTATGATAAGCCTAAAAGTGCCCAAGGGCTGTGTCATGACCACGTTTCTAAAGAAAGTTCAGGTTTCCCTGCAGCACTATCCCCAGAAGTCACTTCGGCGGTTGTCTCAACATTCAGGGGCCTCGTATTTAGCCTGCCAGTGGGCTATAAAACATCTAAAGTTATAGCTGTATAGAATATGAGGGATGGGAATTTGTTTCAGCGAGAAAAAAAAAAAAGGTTATGAATTTTGCCACCAGAGGGAGTTTTACATTGAATACCTCTAGAAAAACGTAAATTTATGTCCTGCCTGATCCCCAGACCTCGCTCCATGTGACTTTTGGCTATGGAGACATTTGAAACATCTGTTAAGTAGAACAATCTAAGAACTGTACCTGATCTTAAAGAACCACTTCACACCACATGCACAATATTTTGCAACACACACTTTGGTCAGCTATGGAACATGCCATCTGGCGATTTTAGATGGTATCTGAAAATGATGGTTTCGATGCTCTAGTGGCACTTAGATATACTGAACCAAACACGCCTTTGTATTCTCCAGCACTCGAGGGATGTTGTTTTCCAGTGGCACAAATTTTCAATAGTGATCGTTCTTTCTTGTTGATTGTAATGTCTGTACAACCACCCCTTGTAGATCTTGGTTTAATATTCATAGTTGAATTACCTTATTTTTTGGTATAATGCGCACTCGTATATAATGCACGTTTAGTTTTTGGGGTTTTGGGGGAAAATTCCAGTGTATAATGTGCACCCAGGTTATTGTAAACAAATAAGTGCCCATTGGCTTAGAACTTTGCATACTACGCAAGTATTGCACTTGGTATGATGACTCACGATAGCGTGTATTTAATTTTGAATTAAGAATTACCTATTTTTTTTTAAGAATAAAGAAATTTTCAGATAAAAAATCGGATTATTACGCGCACTTTTTTATAATGCGCAGTGCAGATTTTTTTAACCTTTATCTTGTATAATACGTGCATTATTTAGGAAAAATTACCAATTTTCGCATCAATAACCCATGAATGAGAAAAACCTGCATCCCTGAATAACCCATGAAAATTTCGTTTTTATATATAAAAGAAAGAAAAAAAATTATAAGCCTGCACCCTTGTATTCCCCGTAAACTAAACTCATGAGAATATACTGAAATAATGGCATTTCATTTCCCGTCACCATAAACTGATACTAAAGTATCATCTCAAAAAGATGGCAACTTCAAAACTTCTTCGATCTGACGAAGTTACATTCTGTCCTGAATGGTTAGTCTTGATTGGTAATACATTGCATGCACTATATAAACTCTGGCAATATGTTGTGGTGCCAAGGCTTGCTTAGTATATGGCAGCTAGAGCGGTCTGAAAAGTTTAGAATCCACAGTCATTATTAAATAAAATAAAAAAAATAAAACCCTGACCCACTTAAATTCCCGCATCCCCGCTATTTGGGATGTAAAAAAACTGTGTACTCCACGGGATATTGACGTGAAAATACGATAAAAAAATTGTCTAAAAGTTCAGAAAACCCAAGCTTAAAGGCAGTTCACATTCAGCGACTTTATGGCATGTTGAAACGTGGAGCCATTTCACATTCAGCGGGAACGAAGCAGGGAGCCAGTCGAACTTCCTTCTCTGCTTTCAGCCTGCATCCTCTCCCCCCCTCCCCCAGCTAGGCGAACTCTGCTCCGATTGGATGTTCGATGAGTTGTCCCTCTGTTGCTTTTTAGACATCGTATATACGAGGTGTGGTAATTAAATAAAGAGACTGATGTCAGAAATGGGATTTATTGCAAGCAAAGTTACAACTAACTTTTATCCCCTTCAACATACTCCCCTCCCCTATATATACATCGCTGCATACATGCCTTCCATTGTTCAAAGCAATGCTGTCGGTCATTCACTGTCACCCTCTTCGACAATTCTGCCATTTTTGCTTTTACCTCTTCAACAGATTGAAAATGTGTTCCCTTCAATGCACTTTTCACTTTTGGGAACAGATAAAAGTCACAAGGAGCCAGAACTGGTAAATACTGAGGATGTTCGACCACAGGAATACTAAAAACTGTTTCATAGATAGGGCAGTGTGAGCTGGTGCGTTGTCCTGATGCAGAATCCATTAGTCGTTCTTCCACAAATCTGGTCTTTTCGTCCTTACTCTTTCCCTCAGCTTGATTAGGACTTTTTTGTAGCATTTCTGATGATCACGGAACTAGTAAGGTGCGTTGCAAAAATATAAGAACACCACTGATTTGCTAGATAACATTTATTCATAACATAATTTTTGTTTGGAAAAAAGATAACTGCTATGCCACATGTCTAACATAAGAAAAACAAATAAACAAATGCATCGATTTCGTATTGCAAGTACATAAAAAATAATTTATAAAAAACTATGGTTACTCCCACTGCAAAATTATAAGAACACCCCTCTCGAATTGAGTGTACATGTTCTGGATTTACATATTTAAACTCAGAATGTGTCATGGATATTTAAAAATCCTGCTTGGAAGGTTTTTCTTGTAGAAAATACTGTTAATGAAACAATTATCAGCAATTCGTCATGGCTCGCAAAAAAGCCTTAACAGAACATGAAAGAGGACAAATAACAGCATACAAAGGCCAAGGATTGTCGATGAGAGCAATTGCGAAAAAATTGAGACGCTTAGTGACAGTGGTGTCAAATTTTCTAAAGTTTGGTAAGCTGTACAATACGAAGAAGGCAACAGGGCGACCACGGAAGATCAACCCCAGGCAGCTGCGCAACATTTCCCGCAAGCTGAAGGCGGGTGGAACATCCCTACAGAAGTTAGCCAGTGATCCAAACATGCAAGTTCACAAGTCCACATTGTCCCGTGCCATCCGTCAGACAACCAACCTTCATTACAGAAAGAGGAAAGTGCAGCCACGACTTCGAGCGCACCACAAGAACAAGAGGCTGAACTGGGCAAGGGAACATGTCAACTGGGGCAACCCAGTGGTGTCAAGTTGTGTTCAGCGATGAAAATAAATTTAATTTAGATGGACCGGATGGATTGTCCTGCTACTGGTATGATGTGAGAGAGCCGGAACAATTCTTTTCAAAGAGACAACAAGGAGGTGCATCAGGGATGGTTTGGGGTGGGTTTGGCTATAATGGCAAAACAAAACTTGCTTTTCCCACTGGGCGAATGAATGCTAGAGATTACCGGGAACTGCTTGATGAACACTTGTTGCCGTTTGGGGAACGAATTGGAGGACCTTTTTGAACCTTTCAACAAGACAATGCTTCCATACATGTGGCAAAGTCGACTTGGGAATGGTTTTTAGACAACGGTGTGTATACGATGGATTGGCCTCCATGTTCTCCAGACATTAATCCTATGGAAAATGTGGGGTATTCTCTGTAGGCGTGTATACGAAAATGGAAGACAGTTTAGCAATATTGCAGACCTGAAGATGTTCATCATTGCTGTGGTGCATGAACTAGTAGATAGCCTGCCTACACGGCTATTCAAGTTAGCACTTCACAAAGGAGACTTTTATCGGGTACTGAGAGTCTTATAATTTTGCAACGGGAGTAACCATAGTCTTTTATAAGTTATTTATTTATGTACATGTAAAACGAAATCGATGCATTTGTTTATTTGTTTTTCTTATGTTAGACATGTGACATAGCAGTTATCATTTTTCCAAACAAAAATTATACTTTGAATAAATGTTATCTAGCAAATCAGTGGTGTTCTTATATATTTGCAACGCACCTTACAGAATGTCCTCTACAACCGACGCTCAAAAGGAAACTAAAGTAGATAAGAGAGATGAAACGAACGGTGGCTTCTCTTGAAGGTTGAAGGTCAACTGCATTCCAATACCAACCTTCCCCGATGCGGCTGTACAATAGGACGTGCACAGTCTCGTTATTTATGGTGCCCGGCATGAAAGAAAAAGGAAACTGGCGCATCTGTAAATGAATAAAACTGTTTCAACCAATCAGAAACGGACTGGAAACGAGGTATTGCTTATTCCTGGCATCAGTAGTAAGTAATGCCCTGATTACTGACGTTTCTGATCGGTTAAATGAATTTTATTCATTTCCACATGCGCCAGTTTCCTTTTTTTTTCATGCCGGTCACTATAATTGCCACACCTTGTATATAAACAACGAGGCACACCTGCATGGAAAACATGCTATCGGAGAATTTCAATATGACCGACTTGAGTGGCGGAAGTGGGTTAGGTTAGGTTAGGTTAGAAACAGTTGCTAAGGATTCTGGGACTGGAGAGGTGCTGACTGGCTGTGCATTCAGGGCGACTTATGAAAATTCCAAGTCAGTTGGAACTCCAAAACTCGCACCATTGTCGCTTCTAACCTGCTTTCTGCCGCGAAGTCACTGAAAGTGAACGACTCTTTATTCAGATAAAAACCAGTTTTTTAAATCATGGGATTAGACATATTCAAGATTCAGATGTTAAAAAAAGACAAGGCTGAAAACATGAAATAACAAACGAAAGACAGTACCAATTATTTTCTCACCTTTAACGGAGACATAACTTTGCTGGGACTTTGCTCGGTCTTAATCTTCGGCTTTTTATTCACCTTATTCTCGACATTACGCCCCGGCGTCAAAGATAAATTGGGATGATCCGTAATATAACCGCTGGCAGGGACAGCTGTCAGCACAGCCGGGGTGGAAACTGTGCTCTCAGAACCTTGTTTCGACGAACCAGGAGGCCGAGACCAAATTTTAATCGGTGCTACTTTCCTACTTCCATCCGGTTCAAACTCTTCCGTCGGAAGAATGGCAGTCGTCGCCGCTGCCGCCGCCGCCACCTTCAGTTGCTTCTTTCGATTCTTGGAATCCATCTCCGAGTCGGCTTCTGGCCCATCCAGATCTTCCATCTCCATCAGTTTCGCCGATTTTTTCCGTATTCGTCCTGAACGGGAAATGCCACTCACTGAATCACTCATGACTACATCTAGCAAGAAATGAAAATAAAACACAATGCAAAAATTGAACTAGTTCATGCGTAACTGATAAATGGAATTTCAACATGCTTCTAAGGAGAAAATGGAATAGCATCCAAAAACAAAAATGCAAAGAAAAATATCAAGATGCTTCTACACGAATAGCAATAACAACAAAAAGATATTGGTATCACTGGGCCTTAATTATTTTCATAATAACTGGTAAATAATCTAGAAAATGTGTTGCAAATATAAAAACAGCACAGTAATAGGGATCCTATATGATTTTTAGATAAACTAGAACATTCATATCGGAAAGTTGTCTTCACCTTCCGACTTTCTTGACTTCTTCGGCGTCGACGTCTCAAATGCCATCTCGAAGCTCATTTCATCATTTGATTTCCGTTTTTTGGACATTTTTATTCTCTCTCAAATTTTCAAGGAACAAAATTAAATTTCGTTTTAAACTTAAAATATCTTCCCTCATTGTAAATAAAATTCAGAAACCTGTCTTTTTTCTAGTTTTTCATATTTTTAATTTTTTTTAATTTCTTAAGATCATTAAAATCAAATCTTTAAAAAAACCTCGCAAAAATTTGAAAGAAAACCGTTAACAACAAGCAAGACGATCTGCCGTAAGTTTGGCTCTATAGAACGCTTTAAATTGGCTTCATTTTAGAGAATGAATAATAAAATGTTATTTATTTTTATCTAAGCAGTAATGAAATTGCAAAGAAAAATATGAAAACGTTATTATCATTTGAAAGAAAAGCGAAATCGTTTCACGGCAGGCAAAACCGAAGACGGCTCCCATTGCTCAGAGAGTATGCACTAGACATCTCACTATACTTGTAGTATCATTAATTTTTCGTTTCTCTCACTGGTGATAGTTTGGCGCTAACGTACCATATCATGTTGAATTCCTGTACTAATACAGGTCAAATTCCGTTATAACGAATATTAGTATAACAATTTTTTTTCTGGTCCCGATTATAACACTATATAACAAATCCCAGCTTAACGAAATTCGTTTTAGCCAAAAAATTCATTAAAAGTTATAATATAACGAACTTTTTTCGTGAAAAATTCGTTATTTTCTTTGGTCACAGGTGTTTGCTGAATTCAAGGAAAAAATATTTTGAAAGAGAAATGGACCCTTCCCCCTTTTCAACATACAGCATCAAAAAATTAAGCAAAAACTGTGGAATGGAACAACCAAAAAGGGGAGTGAGTCTCTAATCCCCAAGGAGATTTGAAAAAATGGCTACCAAGTAGCCATCTTCAGCGATGAGAGACTAAAGCCACTAGGGATTAGGTCAGGCAGGGCTGGGCAAACTGGGATCCAGCAAAAACCTCTGGGTACATAATCCCTAAGTTCAAAACCCCCAAAGTGAAAGCACAAAAGAGGGGTATGAGGTCGTTTCGGCACACTTCATTTTGTCATATTCACGTTTGGTCCCATTCACTTAGTCCAGGATCATTTTGTCACATTCAGAGCGTCACATTTACTTCATTAGGTTGGTAGGGGTGCCTGAGGGCCATTAGGAGAGGAGAATTTGAGGAACGGAATGGAGTAATGAGTTACAGACTATGAAAACAGCCCCAAAATGTTAATCAAAATAGGAAAAAATACAGTGTCCCAAACTGATGTACACACTCTTTCATCCATCCCTGATATAAGGTTTGTTATGCATGATCAGACAGCACTGTAAAAGCAATATGTTCAAGACGGGGCTCCATCTCACTCTCATGTCGTTGTCAGAACTTTCCTCGATACACATTCAATCACAGATGGATAGGACAAAGAGGAAGTGCCACGGAGTTCCCGCCTCGATCTCCCGATTTTACCCCTCTCGACTTCTACCTTTGGGGAACTTTAAAGAACACGGTGTACGCCACAAACCCACAAACACTGACGGAATTAAGAGATCGGATTGAACATTCCATCAATGATATCCCATTAGCTACAATCCATTCTATGTTGGGAGTGTACTGTGGCAGAAGGTGGACATTTTGAGCATGTACGGGTTTAAGGAAGTTTAAGGAATAAAATACAACAAACCTTATATTTCATCTCATTTCATTACTGAGTTATAACATTTCAAAGAGTGTGCACATCAATTTTGGGACACCCTGTATATGAGTAGAGGGCTGACGTGCATAAAACGTACACTTACGTGAGCGATTATGATATACTAGCTGATATACCAGGTATTCCTCGGGCTCTTTTTTTTTGTAATATCTGTATGTGAATACCTTGTATACAGAAAAAATGAAAACATGAAGAAAAGCATAGAATTAATATAGTAAAAATTCTTATAGAAGAATCGAAAAGAATTCTTTTATATACCATCTGTTTTACGAAATCGTATCTAAGACAGTTTTTTGCATGCGACATGCCATTTTTAGGGTTTTAACATCATCTAAAACCCTATTAACGACGGTACAGATGTATGTAATATGTATGTCACACGCCATAACTTTTGAAAGGATTGACCTAGAGGCTTGAAATTTTCTACTTACGTAGGCCGTATACAGAGGACGGAGCGAAAAATATAGCGAATCCTCTAGGGTGGGCCAAACCATGTGTTTTTGTGGTTTCCCCAACTGACTTCCTTTCATGTCTATGGAGTTTTGATCGCGTTTGAGCAATTTGTGACCTCAGAGTTTGACGTTTGCCTCTATTTGAAGTATAGCGAATCCTCCCGCTACTGCTCGTAACATTTTGTTGCCATAATTTTGGAAATGACTGGCCTAGAGGCTTGAAATTTTCTACACACATAGGCCCTAGGACCCAGGGATCCAATGTTCAGAGATATAACCTTTATTCTGACGACTTAGGAGGGGGCTGACCCGGTCCCGGTGAAGACTTTGCTGACCAATGGGAGACATGTTTCTGGAGTTTAGCAAACGATCCTGCTCGGGTTGCTGGACTCACAGCTGGTGTCCTTGGTGCCTTCGACAGAGTTGGAATGAGACTTTTTGCGAGCGTGACAGGATGACCTTGATGATCGATGCTTCGTTCGAGGTCGGCTATTCCTCTGGTCAGCAGCCTTAGGAGATACCATCTCAGCCACTGTATAAATTAGACGAGCTGCGTAGCCATTGGCCTAACAGTCAATGGTTTGTTAATTCCAACTTGCCATAAGTGGTCGCAATTGCCATCTTTGACTCTAACATATACGTGATACATCAGCCGCAAGACTGTGACTGTAGAGCGACAGCATTGGATTTATCAGCATCAAGTACCAATTTGATATATATGAATGCCTGGACCTTAATCTACTATATAAGGCACCAGCATATCAAACGACCAGCTTCTGAATTTCATCCTCATAGAAATCTGAATTGCTAACCACTCCAGCAGAGAGTTGCACAAACCTATTTGTTTAGCCAGTGCTTTGACTTTCCTCGAGAGATACCGTGTCGAAGGGGTTAAGGTTTTTAAGCCAAATTATCGCTAGTGATGAAACACGAGTTACTCACCTTGTACCAGAATCAAACAACATTCCATGAAATGGAGGCATTCGACATCACCAAGAAAGTGAAGTTCAAGCAAACAATTTCAGCCCGAAAATCATGTGCACTGTTTTGGGATATGTGGGAGTTTTGCTTGTGGATTTATTGCCAGGCAGCCGATTTCTATAATAATGGAATTCAGAAGCAGTTCATATGATGCGGTAAGTTCTTTAATATAAGCGGAATTTATGTTGAAAAGTATATTAAGGTCCAGGCTTTCATATCAAAATTAAGGTATTAAAAAAGATTGTCCTTGCTTTTTTTTATATATCAAAACAGTACGTATTTAAAAAACACGCCATTTATGTGTGTATCGTTTAGTAAGGGATCTGACTGGGTTCCAAAATGATTCGATTTATGGACAGGTCTGTATTTGGTAGGTTTATCATTAGCATCTTATTGATATTTATTGCAATCAGGTCGATCATGATGGAATCACTCCTGGTCTTCTGTCAAAACTCATGAGTGACTCAACGTTCTTTTTTAGTATAGCGATTCTTTCAACAGCGTTTAGAAGATAGTTATACATAACTAGAGTAATAAATTTTAAATCCAAAAATTCGAGATAATGTCCAGAATAAAAGAAATATTTGGCAACGGCAGATCTATTACAGCAACCGTATTTAAGATGAACTAAATATTGTCTCCATCTCGAGTGAAATGTAGGGAAACTATCTTCTAGATGCTTATGAAAGCATCGCTGTATATTACAAAAATGCGGAGTCATTCATGAATTTTGGCAGACCAATAAGAGTCCATCCTGATCGACCTGATTACGTCACATGCCAAAAATACAGACCCATCTATAAACTCTGTATATGTTGGAACCCATCAGATTCCTTACTAAATGATGGATGCGTGTCCAAAATATACAATTAACGAAGCATCTCCAAGTTCGTTGTTGCAAAATTTGACAATATTGTTTATATTTAAATGTATTCATGTGACATTTTCCAGTTGCATCTGATATTCTATAACAATGCCATGCCTTCATTTTATTAACAATCTTCATTATTCTGACATATCGTGAACAAGTGTAGACCTTTGAACTTTTAAGTCCTGGTACAGTAGAAACAAGACCTTCTAAGTATCTTTACAAAAGATGAAGCAACTCTCACCTCACTAATGCTTGTTGGGTGATTTTACTAACATAACCCATCATAGCTCTAATATCTCATGCTTGCACTTTTCTGTCTCAAGTATCTCATGGGAATGACAATTATTAGTGGGGGGAGAACGTGTCCATCTTCTTGAAGCATATGAAAGCTTTTCAAAATCTTTTTTCGCCAATCGATAAATATGGTTCATCGCATGAACCATTTCGAAGATGGTCAAAATTGGTAATTAACATGTGCTTTAATGGCATCATTCTGGTACCCTCTACAGATTTTCAATGCTAAGATATAATAAGTTATAAATCAAACAACTCTTGACGACAAGCTATGAGCAAATTTAACATAACTAACAAGTTTTGCTTTCACTAATTGATAAATATGGTTCAGCGAACAAAGATGGTCCAAACTGATACAATGTCAGGTGCTCTATTGATGTATGACATCCCCTAACATTTTCACGGTGAAGACATAGCAAGTAATATAACAACTCGTACCAACGAGCTATGAGTGAATATAAAGTTAAGTATGTTTTTGACAATCGATAAATGCACTTCGATGATGGTTGAATTTGATACTGTGGTACCTATGCTAATGATATCATTATGGTACCATTGGAAATTTTCAATGCTAAGAAATGGCATGTTATATATCAAACAACTTGTAATGACAAGTCATGAACGAACATATAAGTTAGTAAATTGAAGAACTTCGAATTTCTTTCAGTGGTACCTCTTCTAATAACATTATGGTACCATTGGAAATTTTCAATGCTTAGATATGGTGTGTAATATGGTTCGTTTCAATGGTTTATGTGATGATGACTAGTTTGGATTTTCGGTACTTGGCTATGTCATTCCTTAATGGTTTATTATATCAAGCAATACAATTATTAGCAAGATTGAGCTATGTTTCTCCGAAGTATAAAATTAAGGAAAATTCATTATCGTAAAGGTATGATTATTCAATAAACTGAAATTTATGTAATAAAATTTATTCACATAACAATGCTAAGATATTTATAGGTACAATTATTTTCACATATATTTTATCATATATATTCTCAACAAAGAATAAAAACATGACGAGAAATCCTATATACTATCTTTACATAATGCAACAGTAATAAGCAGAAACGACATTAAAATATTTTTCTTGGATTTATACATATCACATGTTTATTGATTGGCTTGTTCACAAGCATCAATCCAGTCACTATAAACATCTACTGCTTCGGACAAATCTGATATGAAATTAAGGAACAAAACGGTAAAGCTCTCTAAAAAACATTGAAATTATTTATACAATTATTGAAATTATTTATACAAACATTAAATTACTTAGAGGGGATACCCCATATTAGACATTAATCAAACATTAACTTTATATCATTTTGGGCTATTTTACGACGGATTATTATGATAAGCATCTTTAATGATCTCTTTTCTCTGTTATTAATAAACACTTTGGGCTTACTCATCTTCATGTAATACCAATTGCATCGCAGGATTATTTGTTATTTTCATTTAACGATACTGAAAACTTTGCAAGTTATATCCAATTCTCCGTTTCATGCTTAACTTTTGGAGAAGAGTGCACATGAACATGAATGAAAAGTTGGCAGTTATGTAGTAGTTATAGTATTGCCTCAAATATAAGCTGGCCCCAAATATAAGTCGATCCTTAAATTTTCATCACATTTTGGGGGAAAAATTATGTGTCATAAATCAATTTAGAAATTAAAAAAAATTAATAAAACAATTTCAAAAATAATTAATTCAATAAAATCTTTTATTTAAAAAAAAAAGTCTTGGAAATATTATTTATACCAAAAGTACAATATTGTAAATATATACCAAGCTATTAGATTGGTGCAAAATTAATTGCCGAAGTGTAGTGGCTACTTAAAAATGCAATAACTCATTTCAAACAACACTTTATTAATCGAAATAACACCCAGCAGATAATTTGTCAACAAAACGCATGAATATTTATTCCAGTGGCGTATAATTCTGGACTTCTGGAGGCGATGAGCTCTTGAAGGCAGTTTTTGCATCATCATGTTCTTGAAGCATCTCCCATCCAGGTAACTGTCAAGGTGCTTGAAAAAGTGGTAGTCAGTTGGCAAAAAATTAGGCGATTGTGCCAGATATTAAGAGTTTCATAGCCGAGATCATTTAATTTGATTGTCGTGAAGCAAGATAACCTGTCCGATTGACTAATTGTTGAAGTTTCTGATGCTTGTTGTTGATTGTTGAACATATGACCAGGCAGTAAAGGTTTCACCAGGATTCAGGAAACTGATGAACGAGTTCCTTTGCAGACCATCAAACAGGCACAACAGCCTTCTTTTGGTGAAGCTCGGGAACCCACTTATCGAGCTTTTTCACCTTACCAATTTGTTTCAAGTGGCAAAATATTGTAAAATGGTCTACTTTCAGCTCTTCAGCAACTTCTTGTGTGGAGTAATGTCTTCAATAGACAAGTTTCACAGCATCTTCGACGCATGCGCAGAAGAAATAGCGCCGCGTTGTGAGAGCATGGAAAAACGCCCAAGGAGATAGAAACCACGTTCTTCCCGTATGGAGAACACATACGCGAAGAAAGTTATAATGAATAAAATTTTGCTATGAGGAATCAATCTGAAAATCTTCTAATCTTAGACGATATCTTATATAAAGTTGTCCAACAACATAAGGCAACAAAATCAAATAAAATTATCAAGTTATATCTCAGGGTGAAACTGACAATCTAGCCGGAAAAAAATCATTTTGCGTACTTTTAATTTTAGACTTTTTTTCATGGAAATGTCCCTATTAGTAACCGATGTTACTTTAACTTGCAAACAAAATGTCATTCCAACTCATTAGCGTTTTAGAATACCAAATTATACATATTTGCCACATGGTGTCACATGGGATTATACATTCCAACTCGGTTATATCGCCACAAAATAATCGAAAACATCATAGAACATGGTGTCCTCTTCATTTTGAGTTGATAAGTGATAGTTGTAGTCCTTTCAATTGTTTACATACGCATGTAATACATCCATGTGAGAACTGGCAGTTTACACAGACTTTTAACACCCGTGTCAAGGGGTGTCACAATAACATCAACTGCTCTGAGTAGAGTGTGTTCTACACATCAGACTGTGTTAAAACCATAGTGCGGTAAAGTGCGGAAAAAACTTTATTACATTTTTTGTACAATGATGTAGACCACCAAAATGACTCATGGAAAACTCTGTGACGTGTGGATAAAACAGAGACAAAACTCTCGCTACCATCGTTTGTCATCAGGAAATAAGTTTGGAGAATTGTTCTGAAAACATTCTTGTGACTGTGAGTAAAACGGTTCGAACTTTACATGTAAGTTCTCTTTATTACTACATCTAGTATCGTTTGAATTATTTATCATTGATCATATCAATTATTGAATTAAGAATCATTTTTAAATTATCAGTTTATATGTATTGCAGGTTACATGTTTCGGGGAAAGTTCTGATATTAGAAAGGAAATGCGGTCTTGGTATGTGACTGATTTTTGCATCACACTGTACTTACTCATAATACGGTATAGTGTTACTTACAAAGTATGTATATGTACTTAAAAATACACCCTCTGCTCATGAATTATACGAAAAATATTTTTTTCCGGTTAGATTTGTCATTTTCACCCACCTTGAGACGAAGGATACACGCAAGATGTTGGGAATGCCCTGATGGGCAAGTAAAATGCTATTTAAAATGTACAACCTTTGAAGCCCAATAAAAAATGCTTTAATGTTAAAGCGAGTTGTTAGTACGATGAAATAAAACCTAGCCAAATGCATATTAATTGTGTGAATATTCAGAATATATTTTTTTGTTTGTTGTTGACAAAGGTTAATATATCTAAGTGCTTATGGAAGTGCCATTTCTTTATTTGCACGTTAAGTACAAACTATCATCATATTGATGCAGTCTTAGAATTGCATTATAAAGCAACACAACTGACTGAAATCCCTGATCAGAGCTATACTGGTGTTTTTTAAAATGCATTACTGTCTTAGCAGTCTCTTAGGGTTCCAATCAAATAATGATAAGACTGCTCTAGGTTTCAAATATTTATTGTGGGAATGCAAAAGCTGGCTAATATCACGGTCTTTGTAACATGAGCAGAGTAAACAACGCTCGTCCCTGTCACTTTAAACTTTGGCTCACCATCTTTATTGATTTAAGCTATCCACTGTTTCCTAAGTTCGTCTGATTTGGGACAAGGTGTCAAGTGATTCTAGGAGTGATTTTTTTCCATCATTAAGGCATCCTGAAACACTAGAAGACACGTTACGATGCATGGCAACCGCAACAGTGAACACCGAGAAAGGAGCTGGTGACCGGAGATCTCCTTCAGACGTTTGTTTTATTCTCATCAGATGGCGATGCTAATCGCTGAAACTTGTCTATTGGTTGTCATCAACTTACGATGGACGACTGCGACCATCTTTATTTTCAAGGGTGGTATTGCCACTACAGAATTTTTCAAACCATCTGCAGATTGCATGTTGAAAAGTTAACCCATCACCCCATACTTTATTGACATTTCGAGCTGCATCAGTAGCATGATACCAAGTTTGAATTCATGTAATAAAATGATGCCTATCTCTTGTTTAGACAGAATTTTCAAAATTGATCTAATCTTCCACAACATAAAGCATTTAAACAGTTTTTAGCATCAGCTTGAAGAGAAGAACTATAGCCTTAAGAATAAAATGATGTGTCACATGGCTGTATTAGTCTAGAAATAATTTGTATACCGACTCACCTACATCTACAAAATGCAATCGGCCATTAATTTTGCATCAACCCAATATAAAACCAAAATATGAAAATGAATTCAGTTTAATTCTCTCCAAAGTTACTGAAGTTTCATTTCATTTGATTTCATTTTATTTTTTATTTGCATAATTATTTCTCCAATGAATGATTCTGACAAAAGTTTCATCCAGACAGATCATACAATCTTCGCTCGCATTCATGATCTGCATTTATTACTGTATTATCTTTACTTAATAAGTAAATGATTTTCTATTAAAATTCACATGGTAAAAGAGTCAGAAAGCTGAGCAGCATATTTATCTTAACCGGCTTTGCCAGCCAAATGGCAGAGACACCCAGTGATGACGTCATCAGATGGAAAATCAAAAACACTAGGCTGAACAATGATATGATGTCATCACCTAGTATCAACGCTAACTAGTTGGCGAAGCTGCCAAAATAAAATACCCGCTTTTGCTTCAGTGAACATTAGCGACGGAAGGCCATATTGATGTGAACGTCCGATGGAGAATCATGACTGCCCATCACTAATGTTCGCCTACACCGAACTTTCGTGAAATTTTCTTTCCCCGTGTAAATTTCTTAATAAATAAACTGGTATTTGCTCTTAACTGGGTGCCACGTCTTTTTCATTGTTCTCGGAGAATGGTATCAAAGGTCTTAGAGATACCCGTTTGGATTACCATAAAGTTATTGCCTTTGTCAAGAGCAGTAGTAACCTGGATGTACAAATTTATAGGTAGCCAATTTACTCTCGTGTTATTATATCATCTCTTTGTCGATATATCAACACAAATTCCATTTGAAGATAAGTAGCTAAATGGACAACAACCTGCTATTCACCACCTATAAAGATCAAGATAACAATTTCATCATGAATAGAGCCCAACAAGATTTAACCTGGTTAGAAGAATGGTACTGTTTATGGGATATGAAATTAAATGCATCTAAGACTAAAAAATTAATATCTTGGAAAACGGCAACCTCCGACCAATTGACATTTTTTGGTTTTACTTTCGATAATGCTCTCCACTTCAATACCCAATGTAAAAAATTAAAAACGGGTCTTAAAAGTCGTAACTACTTAATTAAAAGATTGTGAACTATACTGTCTAACAAGGAACTTAAAGAGTGGTTATATTGACTAAAATACTTCAGTTTCTTTACTACACGGTAGTCATATGGGCAAGTATCTCCCCCACAACTTATCGAGAGTTAAAGTAGCCTATAATCAACAATAAGAACTGCATTCAAGGCATCTCGATACGACTCGATAATACTTTGTGGTCAATTAAACTTACCAACCTTGGATACAATATGTAAAATCTGATTAATTATTGAATTTACAAGTGCTCTTTGAAATGCTCATCATCCAGCCTCCTTTATTCAAATGTGGATTTTGAAAGCATTGAATTATCGTGCAACACGTATATGTAAGACAGAACCTCCTGGGATCATTTCCACTTTATTTTCCATTTAATTAGCGATGTTTTAGAGATTTTGTCCCGTTTTTTCGTTTCTTTGACTTATGGGCAGGAAAGTTTTGAATTTTCTTTTATTTGTATGATGAGCATTTCCAAAAGGAATAATAATAATAATAAATCCATTAAAGCGATGAGATTGGGTAACCGTTCTCCAGGAAAGTTAGGGAGCACAGCTCTCAGCTTTTATTCAGGGAGAAATTAACCTTAAAAAATAATCTGTTTAAAAAATATTTAGAATATCTTGCAAGCTTTTTATGTTTTAATCATTGCGATTTCAACTATTTCCAATCATTTACCGACGATCTTACTTTTTGGACATCCTTATTACAATGTTGTCCTAAACGTGTATTCATGTGCATCTCTCACTGTAATAAAATTTCGCATAAATGTGCCATAAATATGATTTAGGAAACATGCATTAAAGCTTAAAATTAACTTCAGTCATAATCTTCATGCATACGAGGTGCAGTCATAAAGTCATTACAATCAACATGAAAGAACGATGACTTTTGTAAATGTGTGGTGCCACTAGGAAATGACATCCTTCAAGTGCTGGAGGATATAAAGCGGCGTTTTGTGTAGTATCACTAAATGAAGCCAGAACGTCAAAAGAAACATGGCACGCCCGTTGGAAAATTGTAGATGTGAGATTTCTTTCATGAAATATTCAAAATATCCTCCTTTAGCATCCATAATTATCAACCCGCTGTCACATTGAATCCCAAATGCGCTGATGTATCCCTGGAGAATTGCGTATTATTTTTCAGCCTACGACAACATGGGCACGAACCTAAGAATTACACTTACATCTAATCAGACATAATCAAGAGGGCATTTTGAACATTGCAAATTAAACATTTCCAGACCCATGTCCATATAACATGATGATGTCTTATAAGTTGCCCTCTCATTCAGGTATGGGTTACTTGCATATGCACAGAGTAAACAGAACTATGGTCTCTGTTCTGAGCATTAATACAAGCAGCCGAACTGAAAATGTCGCAGTTTGAGAATGGGCCAAAGTGAAGTTCTGCCAAAAAATTAGGCAAATCAACTATTGAAACCTTTCAGATGATTAAACAAGTGCATAGTGATGAAGACATGGGCTGCTGTGTTCAAGTGGCACAAACATTTTGTAGAGGAGAGAGACAGTTTGGGGGATGATGTGCAAACTGGTCAACCAACAACAATCCAAACTGAAGCCACAACGTTGCAATGTTGGCAGGTGCCAATCGGTAGACGACTTTGCAGCACACGTAGCGATAACCCATAGGGCATGTCATACAAGTCTGACCAACGACTTGAGAATGTCGCATGTTACCCAAGACAGTGTTCCACGCATCTTGACACAAGACATACATGAAAATCACATGACCATTTGCCCGGTTAAATTAAAGCTTAACATTTATTTTTCATACGTAAATAACAAAATTGAAAATACAGAGGCCACTCAGCAAGCAAACACTAATGATGTGCTCAACATGTCTTCCATCAACCCCAAAACATAGTTGAGCACTTTTGTGAAACTCTTCAGAAAACGATCAAAACTGCATGTAGAAACCAGTTTCATTTTTGAGTGATCTAACATCCGAATATGATGAGTTTTTCTTTCTTATTTATTGTTTTCATAATTGAATATGGAACAAATTTGTAATTGAAAATTAGTGCATATCTGTTACGGTTTACTTACATACTTACTTATATACTTACTTTTCAAATCTGCTTATCCCTTAGGGTCGAGGGGAAAGCAGTCCTATGGAAGATTTCCAGCATTCGCGATCTTATGCCATCAAGTGCATGTCCTCAATGGTAATATCCAAGCGATTCGAACCCAGATTCTCCATGTACTCGAGCCACATGGTTCTAGGCCAACCCCTTGGAAAATAACAGCCTCGGAAGATCCATATCACATGGCCGTACCAACACGACAGAGACCTCTCAATGCTGAGAAGTAGCAGCTACATACCTAAAGACCCCCTTATTGTGCTTCTATACACTCTTATCTAGTAGGGAAACACCTGTCACACATATCAGAATCTCATTTCGGCCCTTATACCAGCGATCACACACTTGTGGTCATTATTCATGACGACAGGTAAGAATGGGGATAAATAAAGATTTAAAACGGAGTTAAAATGGCTTTGATTCCCAGCTCACCTTTTGTTACCACTATTACGATCCAGTTGATAAAATTTGTACATGTCCTAATTTGCATAACCAGGCCGACAGAAGGTCACCAACAGACAGCCCATCTAAAACCAGTGGCATATCTAAGGTTAGGCCATCTGGGACAGACTTTCAGCTTGCTACCCCTTCCCTGTTCCTAGTCCAGGGGACCACAAGACAAAACTGAAAGTTCTGTAAAATGAACATGAAAAGGATACAATTAATAGAAGTTTGAAAATCTTCTAAGCAGACTCTACAAGTAATTCTTCCTGTATTTCTTGTTCTATCCCTAAAAAAAAAAGTAAAATAAACAAAATTAATTCATATAGAGCCGAATCATTTTAACCCTGGAGCATCACATCTAATTTTCGCGATGTGAACTTCACACTTGGGTCTCTGAGATCCAACAAATCCGTTTTGTTTATATTCGTGTAATTAAAAAAAAAAAAAAAGTATAAACATTTTATGATTTGAATAGAGTATCTAATCACAAAAGAATTGATAAGAGAAATCAAATCATCTTTTTGATGTCACTGTATATATGAAAGAATTAAGAAGATAAAAGGTTAGCATTATTTATAACTACATGTACAAATATAAAATTTTTTAAACAAAAAAAAATAAACATACACTCCTTATTCTTAATAAGTAATATAACAATTAAATAATGTTCCTATTAACCTAAAGAAATACTATAATTCAACTAAATTAGATATAGTCATTCTTAGCCAGGACTTTTACAAGGTTTATCCAGAAAGTAAGTTCCAAAAGAATATTTAAATAAAAACTAATTGAAATACATGATACTGGATTGCCAGAACAATGTTAATTAAAAGCATTGTTAATGTATTCACAAAATCGGTCGTTCCATTCCCAATTTTTTCAAATTTTTGGATTTTGACTTCAGATTTGGAAAGACCATCAAAAAGCAAGCGAAGTTATAATAGGAGATGTGTACCCATTCCAATAAAATCCTGATTATCTGGCACTCGTTTGATCACCAAGAGAGAAGGCCTCATCACTAAAACCTAATACACTAACATCATCATCATCATCATCATTAGGAATTTTATTCGTATTTTTACCAATAATAAGCCCGAAATTCGCCCGAATGATGATGATGTTACAGTGTATTATGATAAAACCAATATTCTGTTTTATCAGCCATGGGGCTGCAAAAATATTAAAAAATTTTACAATTGGAAAAAAAAAAAAAATTGCCACGTTGCTTTGCCCCGTACAGTGATAT
Source organism: Rhysida immarginata (assembly GCA_023313115.1). Taxonomy (NCBI): domain Eukaryota; kingdom Metazoa; phylum Arthropoda; class Chilopoda; order Scolopendromorpha; family Scolopendridae; genus Rhysida; species Rhysida immarginata. Next base: position 308,441 of record JAHWFO010011261.1, read on the forward strand.
AAACAGATACTGTATTCAAAATTTCTTCAAACAACTCTAAATAATTATTTCTTTTTAACAGGGTGTCCCAAAGGTACACACCCAAAATGAAAAACTAAGTAGAAGACCTCACGCACACTTCAAAATTAGAAACAACATTCCGAATTGAATTTATCTTGAATTTAACATTAGAACTCTGGAATGTTCGAAGTTAGAAGCGTTTGAAGTACGAGGCTCCACTTTCAAAAACTGCAAAGTTAAGGGATTAGCTATTTAATTTCCATTTTATCCAACATTTTCGATTATCCGACACATAGCCTGCCTATTTTTCTTTAAATCAAAATCGGGACTCTACTGTAAAATTTTAATTACCCGAATCTGAAGTCAATTTTGATGCTCTACCCAAATCTGAAGTCAAATCAGAAAATTTTATAAAAAATAAATAAATAAAATGCAACAGAAAGACTGATTTCGTGAACTCAATTTTCGTTTTTAACATCGTTGACAAGAAGGTGCTTGCTGGCATTTTTAGAATACACCTTACACCATTTTTCTACATACTCATCGTCATACCCACCTCATTTTTTAATAATTTATTGTTGGTGGTCAGCATCATTTTCATGGTTATCGTTTTCGTCTGCATTTATGCAGAATTGAAGGAACATTGTTCCATTTAATTTGTAATTTTCAATTTACCACTACATCCGATCATGAGAGCTTGTTTACCATCTACAAAGAGACTCCAACGTCTGGCACTTACATCAGTCATCTTACCACCATATTCAACTGTGTTATCATCTGGACTTGAGGTCATCGAATATTAACATCTGCGTAGAATTTCTTCTAGAAAAGGCCTCCAACGTTTGGATCAACAAGGTCATCATGAGTTTTAACATCCGAGTGGTCAAAATTTCTTTCATTGAACTTAAAGTACGAGGGTTATTCGTAAAGTAAGGTCCATTTTGCAATAAAACAAAAAAAAACTACTATACAGTAGAGCATCAATTATCCGAAATAACTCTGAAATGAAGGTGTTCGGATAACCGATCATTTACGAAATAATATTGTACCACTGTCTTAGGTGCAAAATGATATAAAGAAACAGTCATATGAAACACAAAACGCTATACAGATTGTATCAAATTATACAAAAACATACATCATGTATACACAAAGTTAAGCTTACAGTTCTGTAATACATGTATGTAACATTAACACAGGCAGTTTATAAAGAAAAACGCTGCAGCGTGACAACTATCGGCTGCTAGTAGAATGGTTTCGGTTACAGCAACGTCACAAGACTAGTGGCGTGCTGTCTGGAACGCTTTTGGTTAACCGATGTTGCGGTTGATCGGTATTCGGATAATCAATGCTCTACTGTATATATTTTCAAATTTTTTTTCTTTATCAGACTTTATGTACCTTTAACTATTTTTCCACATAGTTTCCAAGTTTATTTAAGCACTTGTCATAGCGCTCAACATACTTCCGCATGATCGCTTCATAGAAGCTGCCGCCGGTGAAGAAAATCACGCAGTTTTCACTTGTTCATCGTCGCTGAAATGCAGGCTGCCAATGATCTCCTTTATCTCCCGGAACAGGTGGTAGCCACTGGACCTGAGGTTCGGACTGCAAAGCGGGTGGTCAAGTTGTTCCCAACTAATCAGATCTTTTGTTTGGGAACAAGTTGACCACCCGCCTTACATTCCAGACTTCGTGTCCCGTGGCTACCACCTATTTTCCAGGACCTAAAGGAGATCATCAGCAGCCTGCATTTCAGCGACGATGAACAAGTGAAAACTGCGTGACTTTCTTCACAGCTGCAGCTTCTAAGAAGTAATCATGCGGAAGTATATTGAGCACTATGACAAGTGCTTAAATAAACTTGGAAACTATGTGGAAAAATAGTTAAAGGTACATAAAATCTGGTAAAGAAAAAAATTTTGAAAATATATATACAGTCGAACCCGGATAACTCAAACGACATTTAAGTCCCATTCCCCAGAACATCTAATTCAATAGAAAATTCACTCATTAACTCAAACAAATTTTTTAATAAATCCTGGATAACTCAAAGAAATGTTGGTTTTAGTGAATAGGTATTCCTAAATTTAAGCAAAACATATCTTAAAAATACAAGCTTTGCCTGTTGAAACTTTTATTTTATTTTTCAACTTTAATTTTTATGACCACATGCAAAGAAAACTAAGCAGGAATCTTTCACAGTCGCTGGCAGCCATTGTGAAAATCAAAACTTAGCGCGAACACAAAATTGCGCATCGACCTTGTTGATTGCAATCGTTCAATGGAAGAATATTTAGACATAGTAAATGATGACGATTGGACGTTCATTTTAAGAGGAAATGTTCATGTTGACCATAAAGTTCATTGCATGAATGATCGCAAGTGAGTTTTTAGAAGCAGTCATACACTTCCGATTGGCCGTCGTCATTTTGGTTTCGAAACTTCATTATCTCATTGCCTATTTCTATGTAAAAGTAATGGAAATTCGAGAAAAAAGTGAATTCTCTGTAAAGTTTCAAATATAAAACATTTATACATATACAGTGCTCGCTCTAGATAATGGGACTCTACATAACGCCAAATTTATAAGTGCAAATCCATATAACTAAGTTTTTTTCTGGTAAATAAAAACTACAGACATCAATGAGTCAGAAGTTTTTATTTTCCAGAAAAAAAATACTTCCGTTATATGGACTTGCAGTTATAAATTTGGTATTATGTAGAGTGCCGCTATAGAGGGAGCACTGTATCATAAATGTCATCAGATGAAAAATAAATGGGCATAAATCGCCATGCCTTTCGAAAACTTTTACAAACCAGAAGTAGAATTCGGAAGCCATGCCAAAACAGATTTAGTGTTGGAACGGACCACATTTTACTGGGTCCGTACTGTATTTGTATATGGATCTCATTAAAACAAATCAAATTCATAGAAATACTGTGAGTATCATATAATCTTTGTAGTGGTCATGTAGCCTCGTTTTCAATTTACTGGTTAACTCCAAAACTTGATAAGTCAAAATTTTTATGTGGTCCGTTGACGATTTGAGTCATCAGGGTTAGACTGGCAGTAGTTTTGTTTTTTTTGCAAAACGGACCTTACTTTACGAATAACCCTCGTACCTTTTATTACATGGAAATATCGCATCATTACTTTAGATTAATCACCAGACAACTAAAGTTCAAAAGGGTACTGGAATGGGGGAAAAAAACCTCAATTACTGTCAAGCATACGCAAACACAGAAATATGACATACGTATCGTTTTTGACACCACCCTTGTGGATTGAGGGTTAAAAAACGGAACTTACTTTCTGTATAGTCCTAGTAGTTTCCTATATTTTAGTCTTTGTATTCTCAGCATAATGCCTTGGAGAATATGCAAAGCTTTTTTATCTGTCTTTAATCTTTTAAATTAACATTGACATTCAGTTTCTGATGGACTTCAATTCCAAGATATTACAAATTTTTTTAAGATAGATACCTGCATTCATTCTCATAAATATGCTTGAATTGGGGGCCTTTTCTAACTGTTTCAAAAAAACTTTTCCTTCACTTTGGATTTGCAAGACCAAAACCATTGCTTTTAGCAACTCGAATCAATCTGACTAGTTGCTACTTGGGTCGGACATACCCATTTGCATATTATTACATTCTCTTAGACTGCTGTTTCACTATTCCAATTCAGTTAACTAAAAATGTGAATTTACATAAAGTGGAATGGACAAAAACAAAAGCATTCCAATCAACGTCACATTGTAATATGTGAGGCTGTGGGTCTCTGAAACCCAAGAGTGCAGTTCCAGGGTTAAGCATACTATGCTCACATTTTAACTTCGCAAGATTTTTCGTGATTGCAGAAAGGACAATTGAATTGGGTATCGAGAGGTTGGATGGCCTTTCTTTTCGGTGGGGGCTTCCTTTTACTCTTCTTTCGTCCCATTATAAACGATCGCCACTTAGATTTGATAAACGCTCAGCGCAGGGCTCATCAAAACATAAACAGTGAGCGAGTAGGCGTAACTGCGTCTTAAAGAATCGATGGATTTTCAAACCAATTTGATTCTAGATTATAAATGAGATATCGATCATGAAACTTAGCGTTTCACTTTTTTTATAATAAGTAATTTTTTAAATGATTTTCATAATATCAAATCAAATTGCTAACTATTTATAAACAAAAACCCAATGTAAATAAACAAATCTTATCGTCCTTCTTTAGTATCAAGTATGCAGTGGTCCTTCGATTGGAGTTTTCTAAAGATCCGCTAGATGGCGCTATAAGAACTTTTTTTTAAAAATAAAAAAAAGCTTATTTATTTTAAAATAAAGCGTTTTAAAACAATAACATTTAAATACTTTAAACAATGCTCAAGGCTTAGCGTCCACAAGCTATGCCGAAGTGCGCCGATTGTTTTGTTTGCTTGCGTACGAAACTGACGTTGACCTGGCAATCAATAAAGCAGTGCATTCGAATGACATCATCATCATCATCATCATCTTCATCATCCACCGGCTGCGGAAAGCACGTGTGTTCGATTGCCATCAATCAGTCGAAACGAAGGCAATATGGCTGTCTATAAGTTGCGTTATAGTTTGCTGGGTCATTCCATGGACGTGCGAGCGGTGTCGGCCACATTGTGGATGGAAGGCGTCATCATTACGGGATCCCGAGATCGATCTGCCAAAGTTTGGATACCAAATGAGTTGCGTTTTTCGTTACTAACAGAGAAATCGACTAGATTGCTCTCGTCAATTCATCTTGATCACAATAAGGAGTTCACCTTCATTGCTTCTTCTACTTTCAGTTCCAGTCTCCCATTGAGTTTGGAGGTGACCTATTGTAAACAAAGGGGAGAGGGAATACTGGGAATCAATAGATAAATACCTTATTACAATTGAAATCTTGCTAATTTTACGTGTGGGAAAGGAATCCGATTTAGCATGTTTGTTTTGGATAGGAAATCTGCATGTATCAGTGTATTCTTAATGTTGGGATCTAAGAGCCACTGCCTAAAATCGTCCTCCAGAGTAATTTTGAAGTGTAAAAAATCTCTTCCAAAAGCTTCTAATTGATGTGTTACACCTGCTTTACTTACTCTCAACAAATCAGACAACTTTATTTGGTCACATTCTATGTCAGAGTCTAGAGCAGAAGAGCTATGGGATGATATCTCGAAAGGGGGCACAACACTCTGTAGCAGAAGTCGGTGTCGTGCCAAACGTATGTTCGAAAGTTATTCCGCGTGCCGACATTCTACAAATCTTGGTTGATAAAGTATCAAAATTTCCCGATTATACTGACCCACCGAAGTGATACCCGCCGATTTTGATGAAACTTGGTAGGGTTGTAGAGCAAGCCTCCCTGAATATAGTGATACCCCCTTTTACCCATAGATGGCCAACCGATTTTGAGATATTTGAGGTTAAAGTTCATCAATTGCATAAGTATAGTTGATTTAACGTAAATAAACATGAGCTTCCGTAGCATAGTGGATAAGGCAGTTGAATATGACGCCATTGGTCCGGGTTCAATTCTCGTTGGAAAAAATTTTTTTTCTCCTATTTAACGTCATATTTTTAAAAAGCATTTAACATTATTAATTCTGTCCATTAACTACCCAAATTAAAGTTTTAATTAATTAATTGTTACAGTTGTCATATAACACTTCAATAGATGGCGTTGTTTATGTTTTCGATTTTGATGACGTTATTAGTAAATAACCCGCCGCTAATTCTGTTTTTAATTGTTTATATATCGTATTAATAAACATATGTGGAAATAAGTTTCGATTTTGACTTGTAAAATGCAATTGTGTTTGTGCAGTGAACCACACAAATGTAGAACTAACTGAGAACAAGAGCTTCAGAATTCAGTGTTTGTCAAGAAGAGAGGAGGTGCCATAATTTGGAAAGTCCTCTAATGACCTGTTGGAAAACAATAGATTTTTATGTTAAATTTAACATATTTTTACTTATGTTAAATATTTTGTATATCGTAAAATCTTGAATACAGGCCCGGGCGTCTATTTGTCTGAGTGGGGGGGCCCCCCCGCCCCAGCATTTATTTAAGACCCGGCGTTAAGGGCTATTCCCAATAACAGGGTGTCTAGCCAAACGATTTCGTAAAATTCCCTGATGTTTCCCGGTTTTCCGGTCGTTAGTCACCCTGCAATAAATATATAAAATAAATGAAGTAACAAAAACTAACCTGAATGGAGAAGAATAATAACCTTGATAATGATGAGCTTCGAGTCCAAATGATTACCCTACCTATGAGAAGTTTGTAATGAGACCCTTCGAACGAGAACTTTATATGCAGAAACTGCGGCTACGTCACAGCTGAATGATAGTCAACTCGGCGATGTCAACTGGACGAAAACCAAGTGGACGACGATAATTTTATAATTAAAAAAAAAAAGCCAACTAAAAATACCAACTTTATTTTGCCGTCCGTTTTCATTTTAATTCTTAGTATTTTTAAATTTAACATTAATGTATTTTAATGGAAAGAAATATATTTACGGTATTTGTCGGTCATAATAATTTTTAATTAATTTTTTAAACTTTATAAATTCTTCAATGAAAAAATTCCTAATGATAAATGACTAATAAGTCGTGTCTGGGTTAATATAATTGAACAATGTTATCATAATTAGCTTTCTAAGCTAATTGGTTAAAAAATGGTTCTAAATACGAATTGTATCACGTTGTATTTGCCGTTGATAAAAATGCGAAGATTCTGTGGTTAGATCCTCATCTGAAACGATAACAATACTTTGCATTAGTCATTTTGCGTACTTTGCATACTTTCTTTTTCAAAAGTATTTTTATTGTATCATTTTACTGATCTGGTAGTATATTTATTAGAGTTGACTCTTGTCTCTCATTGCTGAAGATGGCTACTGGGTAGCCGAAATACGTATCTGATATTTCAAATCTCCTTGCAGATTAAATGTTCCCTCCGATTTTGATACTTAATTCTGTATATTTATTTTAGATGAATCCTATTTTAAGTCAGAAACGAGGACAAATATCCTTGAAATAAAATATTTATATAAAAAAAAACATAATAAAATGTCATGTTGCATTAGTTCATAGATATTAATATGTAATAATAATAAAATAATAAATAAATTATAATAAAATAAATTTTGTGAAATTTGAAGTTTTAAAATATTTCTATCATCCAAATGTCCAGAAAAACAGAATAGCAAAGTTTGTTTTTTTTTAAGTTATAAAATTTTCGTCGTCCACTTGGTTATCGTCCAG
>JAHWFO010011261.1:325714-369787 GCA_023313115.1 Rhysida immarginata
TTTTGTTTAAAGTATGTTCCTTAGCTGCTGGTAGATATGGTACAGTCATCAGCGGCTCGTGGGATGAAACTGCTAAAGTGTGGCTAGGAGAGAAATGTCTCATGACACTTAAGGGACACAGTGCAGCTGTGTGGGCTGTCGCCATCATGCCCGAACATGGTTTAATGCTGACTGGCTCAGCAGATAAAACGATCCGTATGTGGAAAGCAGGCAACTGCGAGAGAGTATTCACAGGTGAATATATTTGAATTATAGCTATTTTAAGGAAGATGTTGATTTGTCATTTTTCAGTGTTAAATAGTTTCTGGTTATGGATGTGTAATTAAGCTTTATTTAAATTAAACTGACCTTCTGATAATACATTAGAGCGTTGATTATCCAAACCAATTAAAACCAAGGTGGTTCGGAAAATTAATTTGTTCGGATAATTTAACTTATGTCACAGAGTGGCCAAAAAAATTAGAGATACCTCTTATTTGAAAGTAAATCAGTCCGAAAATGATGTAATAACGCAGCACTGCTTATATAAGGAATGCTCGACTTCAGACGCCGTAGTTATCACGAAAGTTAATGTCAAAACGTGTAAGACGAAAGAGTTAAGTGAGTTTGAAAGAGGGTTGATCGTCGGTGCAAGAAGAGCTGGTGCCAGCGTCTTTGAAACAACAACTCTTTTAGGATTTTCTCGCCCAACAGTATCTTGGGTGTTTAGAGAGTGGCAGTTGAGAAAGAAACTTGAAGCGATAAGAACTATTCTGGTTGAAAAAAACTGGTGAACGAGAGAGGTGAAAGGCGAGTAGCACGCATAGTCCGCAGCAACAGAAGGGCAACAACATGATAAATTAAATGCAGATGCATCACAAAGCATATCCCAATGCACAACAAGACGGATTTTGCAAAGGATGAGCTTTAGCAGCAGGAGACCATCAAGAGTGCCTTTGCTATCACAGAACAATAGGAAAAGGCCCAGGAATGACGTAATTAGATGGCAGGATCAGATTATGGCGCAAACAGCATGAGTTCATGGACCCTTCCTACCAAATGACAACTCTTCAGGCTGGTGGTGGTGGAGTTATGGTGTGGGGAACGTTTTCCTTAAGTACCTGAGTTTCTTGATATCTGCAGAGGCAACTCTGAACAGCACAGCTTACCTCACTCATCTACATCAGTTTCGGACTGGTTACTTTCAAATAAGGGGTGTCTCTAATTTCTTGGCCAGTCAGTGTATATCGACTCAGCATCTTGAACAAGTTGAAAAGCCAGATTTTCTACAATAAATAGTTCTCGATAAATTAATATCAGCAAGATTGTGAAAAAGTTCGGCTTCTAAGTGACTAGAAGAAAGGGCATAGTAGTGGTCTTCAAGAGCATCTTGAAGATGACCCAAACTTGATGCACTTTCCTTCTTTCCCCAAGATGAAAATCAAGTTCAATCGGTGAAAGAAAGGAGATGGAAGTTGAATCACGGAGAGTTAGGGTGTGTCTAAAAAGTTCAACCAAATTCAACCTCATGACGCAGACTGTCGTCCCAGTGTGGTTTAGTTTGGTCTGATTATTTTATAACGGGACAACGCAGTCATATGAAATAAATTCATTACCATCAATAAATTAATAAAAAAATTAATTACATTAAAATAAAGCCCTCAAAAATTGAAACAGTGTCACAAAATAAAAATAGCCTTTCAAATCAAGGCCATTCAGTGAAAGTGAAAGTATTTAAAAATATCTGGTTGGCGTTCTCAGTGATGGAATTTTATGGGTTTTGAATTTCACTGGTTTCGATTTTATAGTAAGTTTTCAATCAGTATAATACGAGGGACTGTCATTAAGTCATTACAATAAACATCAAAGAACAATCGCTTTTGAAAATGTGTGGTACCACTGGGAAGCAACATCCCTCGAGTGCTGAGGATACAAAGTGGCGTTTGATGCAGTACCGTTAAACACTGCCAGAGCATCGAAAGCAATATGGTGTAGCCTGTTGGAAAATTGGAGGTGCAAGCTGCATTTGAAGGAAAACAAAGCCAAACAAATCCATGGGGAGTTAGTGGCCTATAAACAAATCCATGTGGCGTCGACATTTCCAGTGCGGCCAGACAAGCGTTGAAACTCGAAGCAGATGCCCCCTCCATCTGTGACGAGCCACAAATTGAGAAGTAGGTAGAGATGATAGTCTTCTCATACCGGTGTATCCCATGGAACAGATCAAGGTGTCCAAAGGGGGTCAGACTTCTGCACGACAACATGCCAGCACATTCCGCACATGAGACCATGCTTATTGGGGATTCAAAATACTGCCACCGTGCAGCGTCACCCCATCTCTAGTCTTCTGGCTGATTGTAATGACTTTATGACTGCCCCTCATATATAAACACGTGTAACTAAACAGTTTTTATTTAACATAAAGATTAATATCACTTGTGTTTCACTAAGGAAATCTATACTAAACAATGATACTAATGCAAAGTTCTCGTGTTGATTTTTGTGTCATCGATGCGTATCGCCATGTTTGATCATTTTCGACCGTAGTGAACCGAGCTAGAAATTGGCGACCGTTCAGTCTTCTTAGACACACCCCTAAACACACTAACCAAAAAGAACTTTAGGATGCACTCCATTTGTGGGGTGTGTTTCCAAGGAGACTATAGTTTAGGTTCTTGTGATGTATAAGATCTAGATGTGGGATAATTTTTCTGTTTAATGAATTTCAAGAACTTTTGGATACAAAGATTAAGTAGTTTTCAAGCGTCAGTCTCTTCATTAACTGTGTCTTTTAAAATCTGTTTTCTCCACAGGACATGCAGACTGTGTTCGTGGATTAGCAGTGATGAATGCTGATGAATTTATATCGTGTTCAAACGACGCCACCATTCGGCGCTGGTCTATCACAGGACAATGTCTTCAAACATACTATGGCCATTCGAATTTTGTATATAGCGTGGCAGCACTGTCAGATAAGAGTTTTGTTTCTTCTGGTGAAGATAGATCTCTTCGAATATGGATTAACGGAAGATGTCATCAGACAATTCGATTGCCAGCTCAGTCGATCTGGTGTGTTGCTGCTTTGAGCAATGGCGATATTGTTGCTGGATCCAGGTAGTTTAGAACATTTAATACATTATTAATTACATGACTTTTGAATGTAGTGACCTTACAAGATTTAATGAAGAATTATCTTCGGGCAGACAAATAAAAAAATACAGTACGGACCCGGTCGAACATGGTCCGCTAGGAGCACGCGAAATTGTGGCTCCCAATGACCGCGTTGGAGCGGGTCTATACCGTATGAAGTTCAATACAGGGCAATCTAAAAAAGAACGTTCTGAATTTAGTGAAGTTTACTCAAAGGTTTTAGCTAGGCAATATGGTTTAAGGTAAACTCCACGAAAAAATTCGACTTGATTTTTTTTTGCATCATAACATTAATAAAGTATATATCATTTAACATTTTTTGATTTATCCTAATATTTTATTAAGAAAAATGCCTCGGAAAATTGAAAATTTTGGCCATCTGATCATCCATCCCTTCTCCAGAGGACATGGCGAAACTTGATTCAGTATCAATTCAAACAAGAAATTCACTGAAGCTAGATGACTGATAAGGTGGAACTAGATGCTCTTCCAGCTCTAAAACAGGCCCGGCATTCTTCAAGAACAACAACTGTAACAGGCCTGTGCTAATCGCCAAAGGAATGAGGTAGAACCAGCGCGGCAAACGGAAGATTCCGTTTCAACAGTTTAAAAGGGGAAGTTGAGTGTCGTCGACAAGATTAGACGTGTTCCATTCTTCAACAATGGGTAAACGACACGATTTAACAGCTTTCGAACGTGGGATGATTGTAGGTGCTCGGAGCTATAGAGCGAGTATCAGCGAAACAGCAGCATTCGTGGGGTGCTCAAGAGCAGCCGTCGTTAAAGTATTTAAAGACTGGACAGTTAGCCGGAAGATGGGGTCTGAACGTTCGCGTTGTGGCCGCCCGCGGATGGTTGATGATCGGACAGAACTGAGACTGTCACGACTGGTAAAGGATAACAGAAGGGCAACTGTGCATCAAATCACTGCTGACCTTAATCAGGGGTCCTCCAAAATGGTCTCTGAATGCACTGTCTGTCGCACACTGCATCACATGGGATACAGAAGCCGAACACCTGTCCGCACACCTTTGCTGTCTGTTGCCAACAAGCGGAAATGACTCCAATTCGCTCAGGAGCACAAGAACTGGACTATCGAGCAGTGGAAACAAATCATGTGGTCTGACGAGTCACGATTCCAGTTACATCATGCAGATTAAGTTAAATTTACTCATTAATTTTTTTTAATGCTATAATTGCCAAAAAAAAGTAAAACTTGTGTGAATATCTCGAGAAGTCCCCTTCAAATCAAAAAGAATCCAATTTAATTTGATTCCGGAGACTAATTACTATGAGTGCAGTTCTCGTAATAATGGACGAGTGAATAAATTCAAACTTGGTGCGAATAAATTCCCTGGTTTCCTAAGCAGAACATAGCAAACCGTACATTTCTATCGTCTTCTGTTTTTTGTTAATTGATTTTTCAAATTGTCGCTCATTTTTGGGACAGCCGGTATATCTTAAATGTTATGAAATGTAAAATAAATGGTGAAAAATCACATAAAGATGCCGTTCGCAAAACCGGAAGTGTATTTCGGAGCCATGCCAAAACCGCTTTGGAGTGGATTTCGCATTGTAGCGGACCACGTTCGACCGGGTCTCTACTGTATACTTGAGAATTTTTACATTGAATTTTGAGTGGTGCAACGTATTGAAAACACTTTTTAATTAATTTTTCAATTGGAACCAATATGGAAGTTGGCAGTGGGGAAGTTGTACTTTAGAGTTTGCCTTTTAAAACGCATAACTTGCAATCAGGAACAGTATTACCTTTCGCAGAGTAAATCATTGAAATCGGCTACTCCTTTTAACTGAATCTGTAATAGAAATTTTATGTTTAATTAGCTAGTTATTCAGTAAAACCGACCAACGTGCCCATTCAAAGGACCTAGGGATAACACTGTAATTATAATTTATGCAATCATTACTTTAGAATGTTTTCTAATTCTTTTTTTTTTCCATCTTTTATTGCATAGCGATGGAGTAGCTCGTGTTTTTACTACGGATGAATCGAGGCATGCAAGTATAGATGAAATGAAAGCTTTTGAAGAGGAAGTTTCGAAATCATCATTAAACAGTGGCGAAATAGGAGATCTAAAGGTGGAAGAACTCCCTGGAAAAGAGGCTCTATACGAACCAGGTTTCTATTCTCGTTATTTGCCGGATATTTAGTATGTATAGAGATGCGAAATCGTGATTGTGTGAGTCAATGCATTTTGAAAAGAGAATGACATCACCAGTGAGGTGGTCGTAATTTTTTTCGCAAGAAGTATTCCTCAACACATAAAGTTTAAAATCTTGTGTAATTGTAATTCATTATTTTTTTTAAATTGAAATTTGAGGGCAAAAAAAGAATCTGACAAACTTAAATAAAAAAAATATGAGGGTCTGTGATTGAGAATACAGAGGCTGATTCTTGTTTTACGAGGGGCAGTCTTAAAGTCATTACAATCAACATGAAAGAAGAGTTGCTCTTGGAAATGTGCCGTGCCACTGGGAAAAGACATCCCTTGAATGTTGGAGGATACAAAGTGGTATTTGGTACTGTACCGCTAAATGCTGCCAGAGCGTCGAAAGCAACATGCCGCAGTTCGTCGGAAAATTGGAAATGCGAGCAGTGAAAAGGATCTTGCATTTGAAGGGGAACAACACCAAACAATTTCACGAGGAATTAGTGGCAATGCCCCATTGCATGAAACGGTCAACATTTCTAGGGTAGCCAGACAAGTGTGGAAGTCGAACCTCGGAGTGGACGCCCCTCCATCTGTGACGAGGCACAAATTGCGAAGCAAGTGGAGACAATAGTATTCTGAGACTGCCATATTACTGTGGAATAAATCATGGGGTCAGACTTCTTCAGCATTGCGGCAGAGCTGGGGTTCGAAATACTACCCCATCCTCCATATTCACCCAACCAGATCCTGAGTAACTTCTTATTCTTCACTCGCCTGCTTTATGGCCTTTATTCTTCACTCGCCTGCTTTATGGCATGTCCAAGACTACAAAGAGCTCATCTTCGAGGTGGAGCAGTTCCTCAACAGCTAAAAGGAAGACTTCTATAAAAGTTGCATCTAGCAAGTCATCCATCATTGGGTAAAGTGTGTGGCCCTGGGAGGTGCATATGTGGAGAAGGACTGACACTACCACCGTTCAGCATCACTCTATCTCAGTCTTCTGGCTTATTGTAATGACTTTAAACCACCCCTTGTACAGTGGCACTTGCATATTAGTAAGTGGTTCAATTGCAGTCATTGTTAATAATGGCTTGACATCTCTGTGGCATGCTTTGTACTAAGCTAACAGCAAACTCACCTAACCTAACCCCCCCCTCCCCTTACAGTACACAGAACAGATGACAGCATATGGGATTTCAATTGCCGTACAAAGCATTCCAATTTTATTCACGTAAATGTGAAATAACCTCTGTATTCTCGCCATTAAGATTATTTGAAAAGCAAGATGGCAACTGTATTTTGTATACAGTTCAGGACAGGTTATCCTTGCTACGAAGGAACAAGTATAGCTATGATGCAATTAGGAGTTTTAGCATTGCTTTGTTATAGATCACTTATTATTTTCTTATTTTTTTTTAAAGTGTATTAGAATATTCATTTGATTTTCCACCACTGAGATCTGAAGGTATCTACAAGGGTTGGGCAAAAATGTGAACACCCGCTCATAATAGGATCGTCCAAATAATCATAAGTTAAGAAAGCTCATAAAAATTTGCATGTCTCACATATTATTATCAGTTCTCAACCTCTCCTGTGTTGCATTTCAGTATATTACAAAATTGTTCAGTTTGTGTTTGCAGTGAGTGCTTCCTGAAATGGGTGACCTCACAGACTTTGAAAGGGGGCAGATTGTTGGCTCCCGAACAGGGACATTGTTGAACGTTTTGAGAGCAACGGTCCAGTGTTATGAGTGCATACCAAAAATACGGTAAGACGTCATCGGCTAAAAATAATACTGAATGATATGGACTGTCAAGCACTAACAAAGATTGTGTGTCGAAACAGCCAAAAACTACTGCAACAAAAGTGACTGCCGAACTTAATACCCACTTTGAACACCTCATTTCGGTAAAAACAGTTTGCAGAGAGCTTCACAAATGCGATATTCATGGAAGAACTGCAGTTGGAAAAACTTTTCATCACAGAGACCAATGCTAAAGCTCGTGTGAGATGGTGTAAAGACCATAAAGCCTGGACACATGATGACTGAAAAGGAGTGATATGGTCGGATGAATCGTCTTTCACATTATTTCCGATGTCGGAGTGAATTTACATTTGGAGAAGCCCCAAAGAAGCCTCTCGTCCAGACGATCTCATTCCTACAGTAAAACACGATGGTGGATCTGTATGGTTTGAGGGGCCATTTCTTATTATTCAGTTGGTCCAATGATTACCCTTACTGGTCGAATTACTGCTGACCGATAATGTGACATCTTACACGCCAGGTCCATTTCGTGGTCAAGATTTTGTTCCGTGACAACAATGCCACTTTTAAAGATGACAATGCACTCGTACACATCCGTGGAACTGTGAAATCTTGGTTTGAAGAGCACTGTGACGAAGTGCAGCATCTTCCATGGCCCGTTCAATTACCAGATTTGAATATAATCGAATCTGTGTGGTCAGTTTTGGAGAGGCAACTCGGAAGCAGATTTCCTCCCCCTTCAGGTCTTTAGCAATTGACAAGTTGTTTGGTTGAAGATTGGTATAAAATCCCAATGGGGACCTATTCAAGGATTGTATGAATCAATTCCAAGAAGGTTAGAAGACCCAAGACCTTATGTGCTCACATTATTTTGTCCAACCCCTGTAAATGGATTCTTAAAAGCATCATTATCATGTTTATTGTTTTTCTTCTCAAGGTAAACGAGATGGACAGACAAAAATGGTTCGTGACGGAAGTATTGTGTCTGCATATCAATGGATTGCCAGTGAAACTCGGTGGCAAAAGATAGGAGATGTCGTTGGCGCAAGCGGTTCGACACAAGCTACCTCTGGAAAGGTCTTATACGAAGGCAAGGTATTTAAGAGGAATAAAAGTTCTAACGCAAAATTGGAAAACTGAAAGTACTATTTCCGAATTAAGTTTGTTTTAACGTGATTTTTGTTTTCCATCACTTGAGGAATACGACTATGTGTTTGATGTCGATGTAGAAGAGGGAAAGCCAGCTCTGAAGCTACCTTTCAATATCACGGAAGATCCGTGGCATGCAGCACAGAAATTCATACACAAGAATAACCTTCCTCAGTTGTACCTAGACCAAGTAGCTAACTTCATAGTCAATAATACCAAAGGCATAACTCTTGGCCAAGGAGCTCCTGTTGGATTTGCAGACCCATTCACAGGTGATGCTTTTATTATAATTGTGACTGTATGTTTCTTTTAATAGAGTGTTGTCTCTTAACTTGTGTGCAATGATGGATTGTATAAAATATACAGGGTGGCGCCAAGCCAAATGGTGATAAAAATGGTACGTAAAATAAAACTGTTTGATAGACCGAAGTACACTCGTGTACACAAGTTAAGTATAACTGTAAAAAAATAGCACTTAAAGGTTCACATCCAGAAAAACAACAAACATTTGTATGTAAATATCATGTAAATCAGTTAGACGGTTAAACCTATGTCAGTTCACGGTCGGGTTATCTCTGAAATGCAAATTTATGCAAAGTGATCTAAGTGCAATAAATGTAGTAGAGTAAACCATAGGGTCACATTGCATGCTCTTGCTAGCTACGTTGGGAGAACTCTTTGTTTTCGTTGCGTTTAATATGGACCATAGAGAGCACATTAAGGGGTTCTAAGGACATCAGAAAATAGTACCAAGAATGCAAAGAAACATTTTAAAAATTTTTCATGGTCGTGGCAGGATGCAACTACAACAGCAAGGTATCTTTACACAGAGTTGAGTCAAAGGCCATAGTCAGTGCCATTCCACTATCAGATTAGCGCTCTAACCCGGCCCTCAAGGCCATTAAATCCTCTAAGGTATCTTCTAAACTTACCTTGAAATGTCGATAACTCATTGCAGTGGGTACCAGACACAAAGGCATAGTTGGTAAGAGGTTGCTGATACCTTAGCCAAGCAAAGTGCTAAATCGGCATCTTTCAGTCCTGAACCTTTCTGCGGAATCTCTAAGCAAACCGCAGTCAGAGGGATTAATAACATCTCTTAGAAATAGATGACGAGAGGGGTGGGAACAGACCATTGTTCAGAAACATTGCTAGGCTCATGATTAAAAGACCCTCTATAGTATATATATCTGGTATTCTACAACTCAGTAGAAATAAATTACGGGTTATCATGGGATTTCTTACAGGTCACAATTTACTACGTAAACATTTACTTAGAATGGGTATCCTTTGAGAAGAGTCACTATATACGAAATGTAATTTGGTGAAGAAACAGCCCATCACATTCTTTTTGAATACGTCATTCTGGCACATATTTGAATGTTTATCCTTTCTTGAGGATATTCACCAAGATCCAGTGGGCATTCTGGCTTCTTGTAAGTATTCTTGGTCCTTTTGGGTTTTGGCGCAAAATTCACTTGTAGGAATATGCCTAGGTAATCTTTGGATTCACCATCAATGACCTATCCTAGCCTATAAGACATAACGTTCTAACCCACATATTTACCCGTGACATGCCAGTTTGTATGGTACAGTTGTAAACAAGGTATGGCTGCACAAAGACAAGGCGTCGAGTCACACAGCTGCTTCCTGGAACACATGCAAGAAGATACCGGAATCTGCTCTATTCCATTCAGTGGCGGCCAAAATAGTTGGAACTTTTTTACATATTTCCTTCACACCATAGAAACTAAAAGATATTTCTCAGATAGCACTTATTTTATTCATGTCTGAAGATGTTTTTAGTACTATATCTCGAACGAAAATAAAATGATAATGCAAACTTCGAAGGAAATAAAGACAATTAGAAATGCTTGCGAGTTTGTCAGGGGACTAAATTGTTGGAATACCTGCCAAAAACAAAAATATTGCAATATATTTGTTGTTAAAGTACCGGTACACTTATTTACTTCAGAATCATCAGTATTTCATTGGATAGCCTTTTGACCGTATAACAGCAGCACATCTATGCAGCATAGACTGTATATTAGAGCCTGGCATCGTTGTAATGAAATGGAGTTCCATGCCGCTTCGATTGTTGCAATTAACTCCCATGTTATTCTTGGGTTTTTTGGCTCTAATGTATTTATCAACGTCATTCCACAGGTTCTCGATTGGATTGAAATCCGGGCTTTGGGCTGGCCAGTCCAATTTCTTGATTAAGTGGGAGTCGAACCATTCCATGACTACACATGCCATGTGTTTTGGGTCATTATCCTGCTGGAAAATCCATTTAAGCGGCAAATTATCATCAGCATAGGGTAGCATGACGTCGCTAAGGATGTTTCTGTACACGAAGCGATCCATTATTCTGTTGATGTGGTGAATAGGGCCGACTCCTCGACCGGAAAAACATGCCCATACCATCACTGATCCACCACCTCCTTTGACAGTGGGAACCAAGAACTTAGGGTTAAACCTTTGACCATTTGGGCATCTTATGTACTTCGTACCAACTGACCCAAACCTAATGAATTTAGATTCATCACTTCATGAGATGAGAGACCACTGTGATGGTGTAAGGTTCAGGTACTTAGCGAACGCAACACGAGCACGACAGTTCTTTAATGAAACAAATGGTTTTCGTGCAACAAGTCGACCAAATAAGCCATAATCATTCAGACGCCTTCGAACAGTGCAGACATTGGCATTGGTGCTGTTCTCATTCGCAAGATCACGGTGAATGTCCCGGGCAGTGCGGAATGGATCACTCGAACTCAGGCGTCTTATCTTCCTGTCCAGTCGAGCTGATGTCTTCCGTGGGCGACCAGTGCTTCTTTTGGTTTCTACTGTGCCAGTCTGACGGAATCTCTTCACAATGGGGGAACACGTGCTCTTGCTGACAGAGAAAGTGCTTGAAATCTGTGAAAACGATTGTCCTTCACGGTGCAGTTTGAGAATGCCCTGACGCACATTATATGGTAAATGACAATTTTTGCCCATCCTGATTTGTTGTTTTGGGCTGTTGGAATGGATTACTAATGATTTGCAGGTCTTTAAATACCCCAGAAGCAATAAGAAATGCAAATTACTGACGGTTCCAACCATTTTGTCCACGTATAATTGTAGGGGGGATACGAAAAAGTTGAATTTTACATGCTAAATATTCAATCTTTGGAATTATTTTTTTTTCAGTTTCTAAAAACAAAGGATTCTAATTGATGAATATTTTAGGACACCTTTTATATAAAACATTTCCAGTTATAACTTTTCAAGTACAACTTATGCTATCGTTCCAACTATTTTGGCCGCCACTGTATCTGTCAAGTCGCTGGATGCATCGCCTTTGGATTTTTGTGGCTTTGGCCTTCTTATATGGGTCCTCGGAAAGAGACCACCATGAACAGTCGAGGGTCTTTTGGAAAGCGTGTTAACAGGAGTGGTTTCGGATTGATCTTGGTGTGTTGTATACTGGCGAAAGCGGTTTTCCACCTTTTCTAGCACTCTGTAACTTGTTACCATAGATCACTAACAACCCTCTGTATACGAGAGTTGGAACTTTAATAGTGGCAACTATTTATTTACAACTGAGATACCTGGTTCGAAGTTTTACTGTTCTTCAGTGTAGTCACTAGCATTGTGAACAACCTGTTTCCAGCGATGTGGAAGTCGAAGGATACCTTTAGTAGCTTCTTCCTCACTGACAGTAGGACAATCTAGACGACGCATGTTCGCTTCATTTTGGTGCCCCTCGTTTTACCCACCTTGCCACTGTTCTGTAAGGCAATGCTGATTCCCCGCAGGCCTCTTGCAGATCTTGATGACACTGTCTTGTTGTACGACCTCTGGCACATTCAATCATTATCCAACTCCGTTGTTCATGTTTTGCAAACATTGTTGCAACACTACATTAGAACTGCCAGCTCACACGAGGCTCTTTTCTTCCTGTCACCACATGCATGTGTTGAGAGAAGGGAGAGTCCTTCGCTCTAAGATCAGGCAGAGACGCCCTAACGTGTGGTGTTGGTGGCATTCTTTGCTTCCGTTGCATGGCGTCTGTACAGCAGTGTTGCCACTATGAAAGTTCCAACCCTCGTACTAGTAAGGATCCATCGTAAATTGAATGTTTATGATTTTTTTTTTTTTTTTTTTTTATGTATGATCCTCATTTATATGATTACCAAAATCTCTTCTAAAGAAATATTTAATCTTTTCGTCAGGTGGGTCTCGATACATTCCACAAAATGGTTCAGATAGTTCTCTCACAGGATCTGGCGTTGATCCATTCACGGGTAGAGGACGATACATCCCTGAAGCAAATCAGATGGATCACAGTGGTACAGAATAATTTTAATTATTAAGAAAGGTTTCTGATAATTGAAATGCAACTTTTGTTTAGAAAGAAATTTATTTTTCTTTTTTTTATTATTTTTAACTAATAGCAGTTACCCAAGAAGGGTATAGCATTCCTATTGGGGATACTCAAGACCAACATGGATCTTTTAGTAAATATTTTCCTCAACAAGATTATCTGACGTTTGATACCGCAAATCCATCGGCAATATTAAGCAAGTGAAATATCCTTAATAATATTTAAAAGGATTTGTGAGGGAACGTCACTAAGTATCTGCACGTGAATTTTAATGTTCTAGGGTTGATGTGTGTAAGTACAGTCGGACCCAAAATTTTTTTTTAAATCTTTTGTAGATGGCACTGTAAGTGTAAGAAGTGCATATACACACACAGGCCAATGAATTAGAAACCTTCGTTCAATATGGCATTGACCCTTCTTTGGCTTTAAATACAGAACATACGCGGTTTGGCATGGACTCTACAAGGTGTTGCAGTAATCGCAGACCATGCATTCGTCAGAGAGACCTTCAGGTCCTGCAGAGTAGACGGAAGCGGATGCCTTCGACGAATGTCTTTTTCCAACATGTCCCAAACATTCTCGATCGGATTTAAATCCGGACTTTGCGCTGGCCACGGCAGATGTTCAGAAAACCACTCCTGAATAATTCTTGCTCGATGGGCAGTAGCATTGTCGTCCATGAAAAACCCGTCATCATTTGGGTACAAATGCACCGTTGCAGGATGGACTTGATCTGCAACAATGTTCAGGTAGTCTTTGGCTTTCACCCGACTGTCAAGGAATATCAGGGGACCTTGCCATACCAATAAAACATGGCCCATACCATGGCACCTCCTCCTGCAGTTTGAACTGTGTTCACAACACATGAGGGGTCCATCGCTTCATGGGGCTGCTGCCAAATTCTCTGCCGGCCATCAGTGCAAAACAATGTGTAAAGTGACTTGTCTGACCACATCACCTTTTTCCAGTTGTCTACTGTCCAGTCACACTGTTCTTTACACCACTGCAGGCAAACTTTCCGGTTTTTTGCTGACACCAGGGGCTTCCTCACTGGCATGCGATTTCCCATCCCTGTTCGCTTAAACTCTCGGCTCATTGTTCTGGAAAGAGATAGGTTGCGATGATCCTTCATTGAAGTCTGCCGTCAGTTGCTCCACAGTAGACCTTCGGTTTTGCCGCACAATCCGTCTCAGACGATGTCGGTCTCTGTCTGCGTTGATTGTTTTTGATCCACAATTCTGCAGTTTCCACGCATTGAACACCTTGGAGACCTGACCTTTTGAGATACCGGTCAGTTGTACTGTCATGGAAATCGTAGCTCCAGCTAGACAGGCTCCCACAATGACTCCTTTTTGGAACTCAGACAGGTCTGCTGTTTTCCACATTTTGCTCAACTTGAGCAGCTGCAGCTTGTTCCTACCCTGTACCTGCAGCTTGGAATGAGCATGTGCCGCACAAGATTGCATTCATTTGCATATCAGTCGTTTCTGACCTGTGACCCTGCTTTACATATCAGTACAGTAATTCATCACAGGTTTCTAATTCATTGGTCGTGTGTGTATCTCGAGATGTCCACTTCAAATCAAAAATGCATCTATTATTTTTTTGAAAGCTGCGTTTTAATAGTGCTTAAATTAGCCCTTGCCACCTTTCAGGGGTGGGTGGGGGCAACTTTGAAATTTTAAATGGGAACCCCTATGGGTAGATTCAGATTCTTCAAATTCCTTATTAGCAAAAGATTTTGGTATAAAAATTTTTTTGTAGAATCCGAATCTGCAAAAACAATTAGGGTTTCCCATTTGAAACTTCAAAGTTTCCCCCCACCCCATCCAACGAGGGACAACTTTTTCGAGATATTAGACTGTTGCGGGACTTTTTATTCACCCAGTATATGCCAAAGAGTGTATTTTATTCATACAAAATTGGATACACAGATGTAGAAAGGGTTGGAGAACATGTTTATTCAATGCAATTGACATTAACTGCAATGACTGCTTCAATGCCAGAACGGAAGTGTTGACATGCCCGAATTAAATGGTCCTTCTGGATACCAGCCGTTTTACTCAGCCAGTGGCGGCCGTGGTGGAACCAATGGTATTGTGGGAATGTCGATTAGTTTTCCGTTCAACAACTCCCCTGTAATAGTCCAGGGGATTGAGATCTGGTGAGTTAGGTGGCCAAAAATGACGTGCGTTGCCATCCATTCTTGTGTTGTGACAGCTTTATGTGCAGTTGCAGAGTCCTGGTGAAAGACGCACTGCCTACCATTGCAAATGCTGTTTACAATCGTTTGTAGCATCACAATGTAGCCAACAGCATTTGTTCGAAGATCCTGTGGAAAGAAGTGGGGTGGCACGACGTGTCATTTGCTACCTACCGCCCTTAAATCCATAACAGTTGCTGTGTGTATAACACATGGGAGATCCGATTGATCCGCATATATCCGCATATTCGAATCAAAACTTTTGCAGTCGTCGTTTTCGTGATTTCGCTGATAAGAACATACGACTGATAATAGGTCCTCGTTCACCTCTGTGCGGATTGTGCCCTCGGAAACTTGGAGATCTCGAGCGATGGCTCTGATGTATCATTCCTGGGTTCGCAGTGATAATGTTTTGCACCTGTTGTACAGATTGTGGTGTTCTTGTACAGTTCAAACGTTGTGCGTGCATTTAGCACTTCGCTACAGGAGACACACGTTTGCCTCAGGCTTCCAACGCTTTTCGAACTTTGTTCACAAACGATCTGGCGACTTTCAAAAAGTTTCAATTTCAACAGCACTCTGCTGTGTGCATAGCGCAACAATCGCAGTGTGTAGCAACTGCGTAGTCGAATAAGGAGAGAATGGAAATCAATAGCACATGATTACAGTAGAGTACAAGTGACACCACTAGTGTCTGAAACGCACAAACTATGCATGCTCAAACATTTCATATGCAATCGAGACTTGAAAACAAGATGTGGAAAGTTCAGTATCGCCACACAGTTTAGTTTTTTGCTCTGAAAATGTACCAAGAGTAAAAATCCATCAAAAACTTTTAACACAATAAAAACGGATCATGGCATGTTGCTCATCCTTGGTGCAAACGGAGAGTGGTGCAGCCATTTAAGTATCACACAGCAAAACTAAAGTATTTGATGATCGTGAAACTTTCCATAAGCGGAGACAAAAGTGCCTAAATGTTGGCATGTTATCTCAAAGCAGTATCTATCAACCCACAGAATATTAAATTGCATGTGCGGATACTTATTAACTGGCCCTCGTATTTCTCAAAATTTAAAAAACATTTGAGAGACAAAGCTGAAATTCTTATAGATTTTAAAATATTTTTCTTTCCCCACAGATAAACTAAGAGAATTCAATACCAAAACAGGAGATGGTGAACATAAAATAGATGACCTACTCTTGGAAGAAGTTTGCAAACTGATGGATCCATCAGTGCATTGTAATGCTCTGCAAATAACAACCTTAGAAAAGTTGTTACAGTGGCCTCATGGTAGGAAGTTCTAGAAGAGAATTGAATTACCTCTTTACAAATAGAATAAGTTATTTGAAGGTATGGTGGTACCTAAGCATTATTCATGTGCTCTTGTGGTGAAAAACGTGTAAATCTAATGGCAGTGGTTGTAATCACTCGAGCTTAACTAATTTTCACCAATTAAATGCAATCACGAATCGAAAATAATATTTCAGATAACCCTAATACTTTTTGACATAGAATCTAATTTGTAATAAAAAAATGGGAGTTCGCATTTGAAATGGCCCCTTTGGAAACTTTTTACATCGGACTTTGCTTTTGTATGATGCATACCTTTCAGAGATAGTTCAATATCTCTGGTTAATTACCCCGAGTCTTTCACACCAATTTCATTCGCTGTAGCCTCCTGTATATGAGGGGGACCCCCCAAAAAAAACCGGACTTTTGCTCTGAAAAGTTGATTTATTAAGTTTTTTACAGATTTCTTTGTCTCCTTCAAAGTAGTTTCCATTAGACTCGATGCACTTGTCCAGTCTTCTTTCTCACCGTTTGAAGTACCTCTGGAACTCATCAACTTTGATATCGTCCAGTGGCCACTATGAAGCTGTTTTAACAGCCTCCACATCATCGAAACGCTTCCCTTTTAGATTTTTTTCCATTCTCGGGAATAGAAAAAAGTCACACGGGGCTAGGTTTGGCGAAAACGATAGTCCATCCCTGAGAGCCCAAATAGCGGTTCTTGAAAGCCTGTTGAAGCATTTGGTAAGCTTCCGTTGCTGATTTTTCAAGCAGGAAGCAAAATTTCAAACACACTCTTTGTTTCTTTAAATCTGCCATGATTTTGCAGGTGGCAAACAAGAACAGTTGAGAACAACAACGCTATGATCAAATGTTAACCTCCTACGCAGACGCCGCTTGGACGACTGATTTTGGAAGGGCTCTACTAGAGTCACCTAGCGGGAGAATTCTCTACTATGCCTAGAAACAGCCACGCACTTTCAATCCGGTTATTTTTGGATCCCCCCCCTCGTATATTAAACCACCCTATACTTTTGTAACATTTTTAACGACAGTTTGCAACAATGTCAATTAAAATGGGTCCACCTTTCAGTTACTTAACGATTGGTTAAGTCCTTTAACCGGGAAATGTTCCACCAAGTTTAGTTAAGTCTCAGGTAGTTAACTGGATGTAATATGAATAACGAGGACTGTGATTGGTTCGTTTTGCTCCAATTAAACTTTCGGTCAACATGGCCGATTCGTTTTCAATTAGCTGTTTGATAACTAGATTATCCAAATAGCTATTCAAATGGCTCATTAGTTTGATAATTAGTTTATCCAATTAGTCTAGAATATATTTCTGTTCCGGAATACCATTTAGTGTTGCTAACCATGAAGCTAAACAGTCGCCATCTGGTGTTGAATTTGATTACTATTTAACATCTGGTTAAGTCCTAATCTTGCTTGGTGCAACGCAAGAAACTTTAACTGGGACTTTAACGAATAGTTATTTTTAACTGGTGTTGTTGCAACCAGCCGCAAGTCAGTTTTTCCATGCATTTAGCACGTTTCCCAATAAAACTGACCAGTGTCTAACAGGTAACATGATTGGGAACCATTCCCAATCGTGTGGTTCTGTGAGTTTGTACTTTTAGACAGCCGATGGAGATCATTCGATGCTGAAACTATGCCGGTAGAACTCTAACTACAATTACGATAAAAATTCCATTATTCATATTTTCGTAACTCTTATGTCCTGCCTTATTACTTAAATTATGGTAACTTTATTCTTTTCTTGCTTATAGATATGTACTAGGTACAATAGCTCTTGCTGTTTTTATGTTGCCATAAAAGGAAGTGATAGAAGATATGCAAATGAGTGTACAGTGTGGTCCAGAAGCAGGAAGGTTAGCCTGAATAAATACAGGGCTGTTGGGCATTCATATTAATCACACCTCGTGCAGAAGTGAAGGCAAATGGAGGTATCGAAGGAGATGGTTAGGTCGTTTGCTTTACGACTTCAAGGTGGGCTTATCAGCATCAAGTCGCCGAATGTGTCTTGTGTTTGGGGATGTGCTGTGAATGAAAGCACTGCAAGGCATTGGTTCCAGACTTTGCCATTTCTGATGAACTCCGTAGTCTAGACGCCAAATGCTTCACTACGAGCTGCTATCAACTGGTCAAACCATCACTGGGGACCTGTACTCGCAGCAGTTGGAACGTGCATTGCAGCAGCAGGAGCCAGCATTGGTGAATCGCAAAGGGGTACTCTTCCTTCATGACAATGCCTGGCCACATGTGGCGCAGGTGGCCAGAGAAACCGTAAAGCAGCTTGACTGGGAAACTGTCATCCACCTTATTCACCAGATCTTGCTCCAACGGATTATCACGTTTTCCATTCTGTGGACAACCATCTTTGTGAATAATCCCACATCAATGATACAGATCCGCGAAAGGCACTCACGGACTTCTTGGAGTCCGAGACCATTAAGTTTTACAGTCAGGGGATTGATCAACTGGAGACACGTTGGCAGATGATGCTAGATGCCAATGGGGATTACTTTGGGGACTAGCAATATGCTACTTTTTGTGTACATAATTTTGTTTTCCAGAATTAAAAACTGCAAGAACTTTTGTGGTTACCTAGTATTTAGGCATCCTTTACTGTTGGAAAATTTTTAACTTGCACGAGTCTGCAAAAGATTTGAATTTCTTCAGTTTTGTCTGCTATTTTGTTTCACTCTACCAGGCAGAGACTGAAGTGGGCATTACTTTTAGAATGATCGGACTTATTGTAAACACCCTTAGTGATTGCTTGGTTTTATTAAATGTGAATTCTGAGAACATTTTTTTTGTACTTTTATTTAGGTTGCTGAAATTTTTTTCTTGTTACAGATATTCTTTTTCCCGTTTTGGATGTATTGAGGCAAGCAGTTAAATTAGAAAAGATTAACACACATTTCTGTTCTGAGAACAATGCCCCACAGTTCATCGGCTTCCTGTTGGAACACCTTACCAGCAACGCCATGTCAGCTAACCAGATGATGGTGCTGCGTACACTATGCAACATGATGTGTTTGCCAAAGGGGGAACAGCTTGTGCTAGCAAACTGGGATGCAATCATGAACCACGTCCTTCGAATTCTCCCAAACAGAAGCAGATACGTCGACGTTGCAGTCTGTACCTTACTATTAAACTATTCAGTCTCTCTGCAGAGGAACTCTGTCATCGACAGTAAAATACAGTGCACCTCGAGCGTGGCGACAGTGATGGAGAGGATTTCAGACAGCGAAGCTCGTTTTCGTCTGCTCGTTTGTCTCGGCACGCTGATCTTTAAAGACGAAGTGACTCTTACTCACGCTAAATCGCTGAGTTTTCTCATGCACTTACAAGAATTAAAATCCATTAAAGAGCCTGCAAAACTCGGTCAGTGTGCAATAGACTTAGAACGATTATTGTGATAACGCGTTAATATTTACGGATTTAATTTTGCAGCTGGCTGGTTGCGTAACATTTCTTTTAAATACATTTGTGCCTTGCGTAAAACATACAAAACCATACGTAAAAATAAAATGCATGATTACTTTATAAAATTTATGCAAATGTTCTGTTGATGTTTATTGTTGCCGTTTATTATCATTTACATAAAGTAAACATAGTGGAAAGAAAAAATTTAATGGCCTACGTATATTACAGTAAAAAATAACATGTATCGCTGGCATGACGAGTTTATTGATTGGCTTGTTCACACGCATCAATCCAATCGCTGTAAACGTCAACTGCCTCAGACAGATCTTCAGCTCGGTTAAGGTTGTGGTACATTTATGCATTAATGTTTATATTAGGAGAATAAAAAAGTTTAAACTTTATGCTTAGTCTGAATTTAATAGTTACACGACTTATCAATTTGATAGGAACATGCTTTTTCAGCCTTTGTGTTGTGGCATGGACTCCAGAAGTTGGTGAAAACCTATCTAAATTTCGGCAAACTATTCGAACTAGGGACCACATGTATCTTATTTGTTGTTACTGCAGACATGATATGGTAAGGCAGATTCCAAGTGTCCTAAAGACACAAAAGAAAAGGAAATCGGAACATGCATAATAGATATGCTTATCAATTGTAATCGTCTAATTCGGCATTTCTCAACCTGTGCCTATGGACCCTTAAGGACTCCACATGCACTTCCCTGGAGCTCCACAGCCACTCCCGGAAAATAGATAAAAATTATTGAAATGCATAAAAAAAGAAATTAACCGTGCAAAGAATTAAGGAAGTCATCCGTGCAAATTGGCATCTCGGTAAGATGATTGCATGAAATCATTCCGGCAGTGTTTACATGCACACTACAGTGGAACCTCGGTTCACGAACTTAATCCGTTCCAGGAGTCTGTTCGCGAACCGAGGGAACATTCTCCATTCAAATCAATGTTAATACAATTAATCCGTTCCAACGATCAAAAACACATTTTTTTCCGTTAATTTTAATATGGGTGAGGTACAGTAATTACTTTAATTAATTTAAGAATGACATTAAAGACAATTTGTACAGCCATACTGTCACTAAGTGTCTTAAAGGCAACCAGGTTGTCAAGACATAATGCCCAATGGAAGGTGGACAGTCTGTTCACAGACGGGAATTTCTCCTATCCAAACCATCAGAAAGTTTGATGAACACGCAATAAGAAATAAAGAATATGAACTGGAGGAGCAAACTCGCAAATAAATGATATTTGAAAAAATTCTGCGACCTGGATTCGAACCAGGAACCTCGTGTGTCATGCTCGATGCCTCTACCAACTGGGCTATCGCATGCGTCGAGAATAACATCAAAGATATAAAACCTAAATTGCGAACAATATTCACTCAAATACAAAGTGACACTATCTATCTGTGCATGCGTACAATGGCAAGTTAGTGATGCGGCAGTTCATGAACCGAAATTTGGTGCGTAAACAGAAACAAAAATTGTTGTTCGTGAACAGAGGTTCCACTGTATATGTAATTCTAGCAGCAGGCGCCAGAATTTTATGACTGTGGGATACAGAAGCTACTACCTAGACTTAACAAGTGTTTGGACCATGGCAGCAATATTATGTTGAAAAATAATCCCCATAACACTAAATAAGTGGACATTTTGTCAAACATTTTTTGAAAGAATACTAGCCAATGTAACCTTACTTTCCAGACATGTCTCTTACATTCTGCATGCATCAATTTCCTTTTTCTTTTGTGCCGGGCACTAGAATAAATTAGTTAGTACACTAATTTATGTGGATGTTAGTATTCCAAGGCTCATACTAATTCAGGGTTCGTTAATTCTTCCAGAAAATAAAGCTAAAACTTAATGAAATGTAAACTCACTAGTAGCAGATACTTTTAGGCTAATTTCTTCTGCACATTGTGGTTTATCTATTGCTAAAAATAATAAGGCCATATTGAAAGTTGACATCTTAAGCTGAAAGAAAAATCTGACAGGAGGCTTTACGGAAGTAGAAAACATAAGATATGTTGATTGGCTTACATTACAATGCTTTCTAAATCATTAATGGTACCTTTCTGCTGATTTGAGACTTCTTTATTAGGTTTGCAATCAACGTAATTTTAGTGTGTCATCGTGGCTCTTCTCTGCTCCCATGACCATAGTGCCCTGTCGAGTTTTTTGCATAAGCCATGTTGTGCTTAAGATGTCAACTTACTGTACAGGGATACTTTTGCATGCCAGATATATGGGAATTTGCATAAGAAATTAGCTTGAAAGTACAGTCGAACCTCGCTATCTCGAATTTTTATTTTCCTATTTAATTTACCGTAAAAGCGCAAACAAGCGCCATGGTGGTCATTCGCACTCTTGCACGATTGTAGGCTTAGCCTGCTATCTTGTTTTGGCATTTGGTGGAGAATTTTGATAATCATCGCATCGCTTATTAATTTTAAGATCTAATTGGTACGGCGGTTAATAGGATGCAGTGCTTATTTACGCTTTTACGGTAATTTTCCCGCATTCTCTCAAAACTCCTTGCTTTGTCGAATTTTGATGTCACTTCCATTAAAGAAATTCTTGTTTTTTATGAAAGAAATTCAAGAAAAAATTTTTCGATCTCATTGGGAAGTCTCGGTTGCATATGAGATGATCGAGCATGCGCAGTTTGTACGTTTCTGATGTTAGTAATAAATCCACTTTTACTTGGCATAACTCTCTATACTCGTGTCATTTTATCTCTTGTTGTTCTCCATATTCTCCCAGAAGCTGTAACCTAAACATCTTGATTTAAAAATAACCCAGGGTTAACGTTAATGCTAAATTTAGTGTAAAGTACGCTAATACTTAAAAAGTGTCTGGTCAAATTAGATTACAAAATTCCCTACGATTGGTGCTATTTTTAACACCAAATGATGTGCTTGGCCTTCAGAACTTCTTTGCATCTCTTCGCAACATCCACATACGAAAAAATTGACGAAAGACTTAAAGGAAAACTATTCCTCCATCGTATATGATGTCTTCAATGCGATCAGGTCACACGTTACCCTTCTCTATTCGCCATCTTGAATTTCGCGGGGCGACACCTATAGGGGCTGTTTTTTGCGAATATTAAATCTGTAAATGAGGAGAATAGCAGCAAGATGTGGCCCCCGCCTCATTATGCTTTGGATGTCTGTGGATCTCTGAATGAAACTTTCCCCGAAAGGTGGTTGGGCACTTCTTAAGGGTTTTAAGCACTGTACAAACCCAGTTTTCTGCTCCCACGAAATTTGAGATATCTAGGTTTGACTGTACAGGGTGTGGCAGGTATTTGAGAACAAAACAACGTCCACAGGTAACTCAAAATGCATATTGTTATTCAATAAAACCACCGTCCGCCGCAATGACAGCCTCCACATGCTGTCAGAACCGCTGGCAGGCAGCAATGGGGTGGGTCTTCTGGATCTCTGCCATTGCCTCCACAATAGCTGGCCTGAGAGCTTCAACAGTGTTGTGTGGATGGTTGTTCGACTTCCTCTCAACGACGCCCCAGACGTAATAGTCCAAAGGATTGAGATCAGGGGAGCTAGGAGGCCACATGTTGGGAGGGATGTGGTCCTCCGGATGCTTCAGCTTGTCGAGGCGGTACTTGGCCCTGTCCAGTCCATTCTTCTTGGTTGTCTCGGACACGAACTGTTCCCTCCGCAAAACATACAACTTGTAACAGAGCTCTTCATGCACCACACGTCGATTGCAGCTTGGGCAGAACGGATGAATTCTGGCGTCCTGATAGGGTCCGAGCGCCGACCATGTCATTTCCTCTGTGAAACGGTTGGCACATCACCACTGGTAGCGTCCAGTTCTCACGAACTTTGAACACTGATGAATGGGGAACTTTCAGGAATGCAACAATCTCGGAATCAGAGCGTCCTACAGCATGTCGCTTCATTTGCTGGGTTATTTTTAGATCCGCCATGTTTATCTGCCTCGTTTTGGAATTGTTAACTATTATGTCATACTCACGTGTTCTCAAATACCTGCCGCACCCTGTATATGCTTAGCATTTACACTTCAGTAAGTTTTTATCTTTATTTTCCTTAAGAATTAACGAATCTTGAATTAGTATGAGCCTTAGTATACTAAAATCCACATTTACCTGCATAGTGTATTTAAAGGTAAACTCTACAGTGAAGATTTTTCATTTGCTACCTACATGGGATTTGTATTTACATTAAAGACAACAACTTCCTCGTGAGGTGTTCCTATTAACTTGATAAAGTAATGCATTGTTTTTGCTTATTTTAAATTAAAGCTAAATTAATGAACGTTGATGTAATTTAGGTAAGGATACAGTTGATTGATGTTTGAAAATCTTCAAGACAAACCCGACAAGTTATTCTTCCCGTGTTCCTCGTTCTATCCCTAGAAAGTATTTTTAAATGCATAAAAGATTTGTAAATATTAATAACAATAATAAATAATCAAGGATTTTTGCGTTTGTTATTATGAGAATTTTGTTTTAAATTACTGACATTTTGACTTCGCACGACTTCTCATGATTGCAGAATGGGCAATTGAATTGCGTGTCGAGTGGCTCGATGGCTCTCCTTTTCGGTGGGGGCTTCCTCTTACTCTTCTTTCGTCCCATTTCTGATTGAATAAGGAATGTCGACAATTATTGTTATTGTTAATTATAGGAACACACAGAACGCCTTATTTCAAACTCTCGAAAAGCGGGAATGAAGAAGGCTACGCTCAAAACAGTAAGCCGCCCATTCCTGTTTTACGTTCTTTGCCCATTCATTGTTTAGAAGCCACTTGGAATGTAGAAGGTTTTGAGAAAAAGTACGTGGTTTTAGAAATGTTTGTGAAATTTATGAATATGAATTTTGGTTATTAAATAAATAAGAAAATAAATAAATTGAAGCTTGAATAGGGATTTTAACTGGAATTATGGCTTAGAATGCGTGGCTTAGTTTAGTATAAAGCGTGTCATTTTGTGATTTCGCATTTCGTCGCCAGACGGTGTTGCCAACTTTTGGAGAAATTTCGGGAAGTAAATTCGTTTTTATTTTTTTTTTTTAGTAAAAAGAAAAAAATCTTTATAGGAAATACTTCTATAAAAGCAAGACATAAATTGAAATGATGGAATGGTACTTAGCGCAGGCCTCCTACTTTTTCATGAAAAGAAAAATAAATGAAAAGAAATGTTCGTGTAAGGGAAGGGGGGGGGGCGGTGTTCAGGCAAAAAAATAAAAAGAAAAAACGAAATAAGAAAAAAAAAAGCCCTTTATTTCTCAAAATTGGCTCACCAAACAATTCATTTACAAAAATTATTCATCTCAATGAGAGAAGTGCGAATAAATTTGTGGAATTTATTGACTTTTGGACCTGCAACGCCATCTGGTGACAGCGCTTGAAGTCAG
The DNA here is from genome assembly GCA_023313115.1 of Rhysida immarginata. Classification (NCBI taxonomy): domain Eukaryota; kingdom Metazoa; phylum Arthropoda; class Chilopoda; order Scolopendromorpha; family Scolopendridae; genus Rhysida; species Rhysida immarginata. The sequence continues at coordinate 350,673 of JAHWFO010011261.1, forward strand.
GCCGCGTTTTGACGACAGTTGATCAGTTTAGATGCGGAAAAGCAGACGAAAACGAAAATGGACGGTAAGGAAGCAGAGATTGAGCGAGTAAATGCACTCTTCCAATAGAAAAAGAGCGAGAAATTTTGCAACTGAAATGTACCATCATTCAAGGAAACACAGCAGCCAGTTCTTCAACAGCGTTAGAATGGTCAGAGAGAGTGCAATGCGAGTTGGGGGGCGAAGAGAATCCACCACCACTGAATTCAATAACATCTGCTTCTTCGTGTGGTGGATGCGCAGGACGTGAAGGCCGTCTTGAAGTTTATGGTGCAGCACGAAATTATAAAGCCTTCTGCTCAGTGCACCACCTGTGGAAAGATTTGTCTTTTGAACACTGTCAGAATGGAGTATCGTTGTGGGGCAAGTTCGATGCTACCCAAGAGCGGCGGACGAAAAAAGATAACAGAAAATGCCAGTTCAAACTCTCTGACAAGTCTGTCACCTTTTTCGCCGTGTGCGATTGTCCACGGGCAAAGTGCATGTTTTTGCATTTGCCACCCCCGCGCCAACAGCTAATTATGATACATCACATACATTGACAGATTGGTACAGTTTCATTCGAGAAGTTTTCATAGACGATTTGTGGTGCAAGCAACTGGCACGGGGGAGAAAACTCGGCGGGCCAAACAAATTCATTGAAGTCGACGAGACGAAGGTGGGAAAGAAGTTTAATTGTGGACGGCTAGTGGAGGGACAATGGATTTTTGGGGAGACCAACAAATGCTTCATTATCCTTGTGGAGAAAAGGGACGCCGAGACAATCACGGAGACGACTGTTGGCGTGCCTATCAATCAATCGACCCCCAACAATTTCGCCACCTGCAAGTGAAGCACTCTATCAACTTCGGAGACCCCACCGCAGGCGCTCACACTCAAATCATCGTCCCTGGGTGGTAGAATTTCTGTGGAAGAGGCAGATACCAAAGGAGGATCGCCTCCACACATTCTTTAAAGCGGCATCACGCATGTACCACGGCAAAAACATTTCTGCAGGACGCCCCCAACGTCGCCGGACCCTCCACTGCAACCTAGCCGACATGAAGACACCCCAGCCACAAACGTACAATGCATTCAGCTCTAATTTTCCTCGCTTCACCAAAGATTTTCCAATCACGTTAAAATGCTTAATTTCCCCCAAAAAACTCAAATTCTATAAAAAAATTTTTGATCCAATATTTACAATTTCATTTTAATAGGCGCTAAATCTTTTTCTTGGTGATTGAGCTGCTGATTTTTCTCAGAAATCACTTTTCAAGAATCTGAACAGAAAATGAAAAAAATAATAAAAACTAAACAAATTGATAAAAAAAAAACAAAAACAAATTGATAATTCAGAGTAGCGTCCTCTAATTATCAGGAAAGATATAGAGCAGTCCTGTCGTGTTTATGTTCTGAATTTATTATTGTAACATGTCTACTGAATAAGTGAGCAGGCCTCATTGGTCACTATTTACCGTTACTCCGGGAGTTACCTAAATATACATACCCCAATCTGTTTGGTCACAGGGGGCAGTTACAGGAGGTTAATGGTCAGTACTTATTTTATTTGTCACAGAAATTGGTGAGTAGGAATTAGCCTAACCAAAATTAAGCTAACCTAACATCAACTTAACCCAACACTGTCCGAAGCTAATCTAATCCAACTTAGTCGAAGATTACATGGCTTTGGCTCAGGTCATGTTGGGTTGCGTTTGGTTCAGTTAGGCTAGATTAGCTTAGATTAAAAGGTTAATTTTTACTATCCACACAATCGCGCGATGACTGATTCCGCAAACTGAATTGTAGCGATTCCTATAATCGGCCAGGGGGAACTAACTGCCCCCTGTAACCAAATAGGTTGGGGTATGTATACTTAGGTAACTCCCGGAGTGGGACGTCGTAGACGGAAAAGAGTGACCAGCGAGGCCCGCAGGGCCGAGAGTGGGAATTGCGTTTATGATTATGCGCAGCGCTGGATTAATACATAAGCCGACTAAGCACGTGCTTAGGGCCCCGCTAAACTACGCATGTGAATAGGAGTCCCCGAATCCTCAGAAAAACAGGATTTATACTCAGGAAGGTGTGCAATCCTTAGGGCCCCTAAAGGTACTAGTCCAGCCCTGATTGTGCGGATAGTAAAAATTAACCAAATAAGCTCCCGTAACTTTCTGGCAGCCATTTCTGTGACCAATAAAAAAATACTGACCATTAGCCTCCTGCAACCGGCCGGGGAGAAACCAATTGCCCCCTATGACCGTACAGGTTGGCACCAGCTGTTGTTATGTCACAATCGCAAATGCAAGTCTCGCTGGTCACTGTTTTCCATTGATCTACGACGTCCCCTCTGGGGGCAAACTACTGATATATACAGCAACCTATTTGGTTACAGGGGGCAGTTGGTTTCCCCCCGACCGGTTACAGGAATCGCGACAATTCAGTTTGCGGAATCAGTCATCACGCGATGTGCAGATGTGAAGATTAACCATTTTTTATTCGCCAGCTGTTGTTTTTCATGTCGGACTTCACTGGTTTTGTCAAGAGATGGCGCTACTTGTGTTGAGAGCGTAGGCTTCAATGGTGCCATTAAAGTTAGAAGAGATCGCTTTCGAGTGGAAAAAAAAAACCCAATGCTCCCACCATAAATAAAAACGGAATTTTTCGTCCACCCCCTCAAAGAGACAAAGCAATCTAAGATTTATGTTAAAAAACAACGCAACGTAGGAAAAAACGCAAATTGGGGTGGAGGCCCATATCTACATAATTATTTAATAAGTGATTTATTAATTGTGGAAACTGTTTTTTATTATCTCCATGGTTTTATTATTCCTTAATTTATAACTAACAACATTTACAATGTTAAATACGTTACTTACGCCATTAAATTACAAGTTTTATCGGTGGGTAGTCACCAAAACCGAGCAAAGCGACGATTCAATATGGCTACCACTAAACCGGAAGTTAGTAGCTATAAAGCCAGAAAATTAACAAAAGCAGGGGGGAAAGTGGGTACTGACTCACTTTCAGAAAAGTCACTTTTGAGACTTTGCTTTCCTTAAAATGACGTCACTGAAAGAAAGCAAGCTTAAGCTTAAGGATTTTCCAATTGCATGCGTACCCTTAAGGATTTTCCAGAAACTGCCTACCAGGAACCTTTGAGTCGTGGAAAAGCCGCTGGCAAAAGTGTGTCGACGCTCAAGGGATATTTTCCAAAACTTTTCCCGATATTTTTTATACCCACCCTGTATATAAGTGCTTTGGTTTCCGCATCAGGCCATTCGCTGCTGCGGTTTCGCTTGACTGCCGTGTTTTATTTTCCTATAGGTGCTAACTGGGATATGACGTCATTAGCCAGTTTTCTGAAACACGGTTAGTTAACCGACTTTTAACCGAACTATAAACACGGTTAGGTAACTGAACCAGGCCGCACGGTTCTGCTTGATCGTGATCAAGAGTTAACCATGAATAAGGCGCAGTGCGAATATGGGTTTAAAAAAACCCTACGAACGAGGTTTAAAAACTGGAGGAGGCGCTTAACAGTCACGTGACAAAAAAGCGTGAATAATTATGTTATCCTTTTATCCAATTAAGCCGCACATTCATTGCTTCAAAGAACTCAGGAATTAGAAACGTTAAAATGTTGAAAAGTACAGAAAGAGATTCTTAAACTGAAGTAAATAAATGAAAGCAGAAGATAAGTTTAAAAAATTGAAGCTTTCGTCATGGTTTGTTAATTGCTTCAATTAACAAACCATGCTTTTGTTATAACAAATTTGAATCAGAGAGGTCATTAATTGGCTACTTTTCATAAAAAATAGCATATAACTAAGATTTATATTTTAAATAATTAAACATGCATTTTAGTCTGTGATATTTCTTGTTTCTATGGCATTTCTTTTATTTTATAAATTTTCATTTCATTCGAAATCTGCGGATTAGAATGTGTGGCTTATTTCCGGGTTATAAAGTTTCCGTGCGTTTGTTATTGTTTCTCATTTCGTCGCTAAGCGGCACAGCGGTCGGGATGTAGCGTGAATTTGAAATGGTTTGGGGTGTTGAGCACAACGCAATAAGCAAGATGATAAAGGAAGCGATTTAATAAGCTCTTCCTGTTGAATAATAATGAAAATACTCAAAATTTTCTCATCGTACTCGAAGCACTCGTCGCAATAAAAAGTGAGAACATCGACGTCGATCGGAATCCCTTTCGCAGGCTAAAAAATGTCGCAAATTGCTCGCTCCTCCCGACCAAGCAGTAGCAGTACCAGACCGAAGAAGCAGCCGCCGCCGCCGCGGCCAGATGTTCACGTCCCGATCAAGGCTCGCATCTCCCCAGTGTTTCAAACGCAAGAGATTCACAGCGAACTCCATCCACGAATCGTTAAGCAGGCACGGCAGAGTGGAGTGCTCAATCTAACTAATCGAGGCTACGTCACGGGTTCGTATTCCCCTCTCGCTATATACCCTTCCCCTCCCCTCACCCCGAACTCACTTTATGGAGAAATGCCTTAGCTCTTTATAGATTTTCCTCTATAAACGCCATTCAGCCATATGCTTATTATTACATAACCATCTAATCACTTCATCTTGTTTGTTATTCAAGGAAGGAAATCGCCAAATTGTATAACATCATGAACTTTGAAATTTTAACATTTATAACACTAAAAACAATCACATGGTCCCATTATATATTTCTTTCCACAATACCCATTTCCATAAAAGTTGGGACAACATGAAAAATGCAAATAAAATATAATGGACTAAATATACATATTAGCAAAATAAAAAATAATAAATGATTTGAAGTCACTGAAGAAAATATGTATAATTTATAAATACCGATCTCTTTTTTTTGGACGTACATAATGTTTTAATGAAATTGCCATTGGCAACATGCACCATAATAGTTGGGACGGAAGGAAAAGACCGCACCAGAAGCCATAGAAGTGACATGAATATTCTCGAAACTTCCGGAGAACATTACGTCGTAACGTTTCCCCACTTTAAATGCAAACTGCAATGAGCGGCCAGTCATTTACATGATAACATGGGTCGAGACAAGGCAGTGGATCAAGATATGAGCAATAGAATAATCCAACAGTTTAGAAGCAACGTACAGGTAGATCCCGTTATACACGATTTCGGTATCCGCGATTTCGGATATACGCTATACATCAGTTTGGACAAGATCAGCGGCGTTGCCAATCTGTTTGCGAAAAGATTTATTTTTGTAGGACTTAAAATGCCGCCGAAACGTAAAGAAAGTATTATTACCAAAGGAAGAAAGCGGGCCCGAAAATCTTACTCGTTAGAAACTGAGTTGGAGGTCCTCGATGAAGATGAAGAAAACGTTACAGCCGACCATCAAGCAATTTTTAACGAAACATCCTGCCAGTTCAAACGATCCCTTAACATCCAGACCGAGCACCTCTTCCAAACTCACTTCGGGATTCCACCGGCACTATTACAAGAAGGAGATTGTTGGAAACAGCATCAGTATCTTCTGGTACAGATGAATAGTCCCAAAGCAATATAAAGTTTAGATTGTGGACACGTCTTTTTGTTGTACATGTATTTTGAGTATTTTAGTGTATCGTTGAGTTTTATAAAATAAAATAAGGTGCTATTTTAAGACTAAAAAATTGAAAACTGTTGTATTACTAATCCTATACTTAAATAACGCAATTATTTACGTTATATCAGGAAAATAATTAATGCTTATGAGAACCAAACTCTATTCAGTACATGTTAAATGGAACCCGTTTTACGCGAATTCGGTATATACGGCAACTTCGCGGAAGATATGTATCGCGTATAACGGGATCTATCTGTATCTTAGCGTGAAATAGCCAGGAATCTTGGACTATCGTCATCTACAGGCTGTCTAAAAAAAATGTACTAACACTTTGAATGACTATAAAAGCATTATTTATGAACATAGAGACAAGTTTTAAAGCTTGAATTACAAAAGACAAATGTAATTAAAGAATCATGTTCGCAAATGTTCAAATTGATGACCGTCATTGTCCAGACAAAGCTGATAACGCACACCATTGGACTGGACGAAGGGGTAGCATTGATTGAATACCCTGTGCGTTCCCCAGACCTCACTCCAATGGACTTCTTTTTATGGGGATATCTCAAGGACAGAGTTTATCGCACAAAACCAAGAACAATTGATGCATTGAAATTGGAAATTGAAAGACAATGTTGCTATATTCCAAATGAACTGTTTCGTGATGTTTGCAAATCCATTGGTGCACTTTATCAGCTTTCTGGACAATGACTGTCATCAATTTGAACATTTGCGAACATGATTCTTTAATTACATTTGCCTTCTGTAATTCAAGCCTTTAAACTGGTCTCTTATGTTCATAAATAATGTTTTTATAGTCATTCAAAGTGTTAGTACATTTTTTTTGAGACACCCTGTGCAGTTCATAATATGCAGATAATTGTGACAAGCCCAAAACAACAAGGAAATCACTATTCCACACAAGGAGTTTATTATCTCGAATGTACCTTTCGCTGACAATCTCTGCTTCTTCAGCAAGAGTTTTGGAGCATCCGAATATTCAAAAGTCCTAGTATGCATATGGAACAATTGAAGATTCGAAAGTTTGTTTTGTACAGAGTGAAGCACGAATTTATATACAGAGGTAACAGTTAACAACCAATAAGATTACATTATTGTGGCCAAATGGGCAAATAAGCCTTTGACATGGGTTTTGCCTTTTTTAATTATACCAATGCAAATGTTCCATGTGCCCTAAGTTCTATATCCTAAACTCACGAAGACCAACCACAACAAGGATGAAGGAACACATGGCTTGTGTTAGACATGCAAGATGGGGCATCTTAGCATTTGCTGACCACATATTAAGAGAAGGGGATGACTACGTGAAAGAAAACTTTAAAACCCTACACACCTGCAATGACCCCAAGTCAATACCACTGTTGGAATCCCTCGAGATTGCTAAAAATAAACCCTCAGGAAACCTACTCAACAATGTTGATAGACCTATACTGGTAACAGAATGGTTGCTGGTAGTAGATACTGTATTACGTTAAAGTCTGTTTCGTTTTATTATTCTATGCTAGCAATTTTGCTTTGAAATTCTTTTGACTTTGTAGACGAAATGTTACTATTTTCGGATTTAGATGAGATTCCGGTTCCCTCCTCAATAATAAAGGGGCACATGAGGCTTTTGAGCGTTAAGTTATGTTTTATTGTTATTTTGATTTTTATTTTTATATCTGAATTTGAACATTAGTTGACTTATGTAAAAGAGCTTAGCTCTTAAAAAAAGATAAAACCTGTGTTAAAGACTTATTTGCCTGTTTGGCCACAATAATGTAATCTTATTGGTTGTTAACTCTTACCTCTATATATAAATTGACTTTCGAATCTTCAATTGTTCCATATACTTACTAGGACTTTTGAATATTCGGATGCTCCAAAACTCTCGAGAAATGTACATTCGAGATAATAAACTCATTGGGTGGAATACTGTTGTCCTTGTTGTTTTTGTTTTAGTTCATAATATTATTAATAGATACAGGACAAGCGGAAATACCACCGTTCGTCCTTGCCCTTTACAGTTCTGACTGCTCATGATCTTTGGATTTTCAGACCTTTCCTCACGATGGCTTCTCTTTTCTCTGGATGGACGCACCCGTGTTTCGTCCAACGGTGAAAGCACCTTGTTCCTTCTCAGGTCTGGCTGGGCACTTACGAGCACTGCTTGTTTGTTGTCTTCCCAAACAGCCTAACCGTATCAAGGTTCTTTTATCTGGAACATCCTCCTTCTCATTAGTGTTTGTGACAGAATGCTTATTCAGACTCTGTCTAAAACGGAGGGTTATCAATTTCTTTTATGTCGTTCTCATGTAACTGCCTTTCTCAAACTCGGTCCATAGGTATCCCAAAAAGATGGCATCATTGCCCTTGAGTGTTCATATCAATTACTCATCCACAAATGTCAGTGCTTGCCTTTGTTATGCATATTTGATCATCTGACTGCACCCCATCATGGAAAACTTAATTTCCTTCGTGCAATCGCTCTCACGCTCCCTGTTCCTCTGTGTTCTGTCTCGTTTCTATTCCCCTCACATCATCTCCCAATCCTCCCCTCCTCAACTTCCCACCAGATGTTGAGTTACGTGGCTCAGCAATAGGTGAGCAGATTGTTTGCTTCCCACTGTTGCGTATGGCATCTTTTAAGAGCAGTTAGGTTGAGGGGCAAAAAGAAACTGTACGAGTGAATGTGATCTTTAAATTGAATTGGAAGAAGGGACTCAATAAACGTTTTTCCCCAGTGGAATTGGGTTTTGTGTTTGCTGTAATTGTGCAAGCATTTTATCTTAAGGTGACAAAAATGTCACAAAAGAGACATTGTGGGAACTTTACATTACACTGTATAGCCTTTATTAGTGAAACTGTCTTTATACTAGAAGAATTGAGTTTATAATTAATTTCCATTCTTAATTATCATTTATTTTGTTTCTCTATATCCAGTTCCAACGCAAGTATGGAATATAAACAGTCTTACAGAGAAGGAAGTGAAAACGTTATCAGTGTCGATGGATAATACGGATGATAGGTGGTGGGATCAAGTAGATTTAACAAAATTAAATTTAGCTAACAACGTCATCACAGAAATTTCCAATGAAATTGGCATCTTGAGTTGCTTACAAAGTTTAGACGTAAGTCTGAGCATCTTCTTTTAGCCAATAAGGCATAAAATACCTAAATGAGCTCCTTGCCGAGTACAGAGGGTTATTAGGGATCTATGGTAACAATTACCATGTATTCATTTCACGTGAGCTACCACGTGCAGTTAGAACGGGTATTAATACAGTTAGTATTCGAGCAGCGAGCTAAAAACATCGAGTTATGCAACTAAAAATTGACAGGTATAGGGAGGGCTACATAACAGCCCTTTCTAACGTCAGATTCAGCTATTCTGAAATTATGAAAGCATGCAAGAGGCGAGGCTTTGTAATTTCCAAGAAAGGGATATCAAAATGTAGCACTAGAAGTGATGCCAGTCCTGAGGGTAAAAAGCAAGCCAACCCGAGACCATCCGCTAGCTAAATTCCTGATGTTGCCGGGAAAGTTCGAGCTCTCGTAATGGGATGTAACCCACCAACACAACAGACCATTGCAAGGGACATCTGTCTACACGGTAAAAACAATTATCAACTGTGATTTACAACTGGAGAAGCACACAAGAACCACGTTCATAAGTTGTTGCCGTGCCAGGTTCAAGAGCGACGGACCAACTATATGAACAATACTTGGTGGATGGAAAAAGAAATATATGGTCACATTAGATGAGGCCTGTGTTTATTTAAGTGACTTCAGCAAGAGCTGAGCCTCTTTCTTTTTTTTTTTTTTTTTTTTTTTTTTTTTTTTTTTTTTTTTTACCACTCAAGGGGTTCTAAGGACTTTAGAAAATGGTATCATGATGCAAGGAACCATTTTCAAAAGGGTTCATGATCGTGGCGGGATACAGCTACAACGGCAAGTTAACTTTACGCAGATTCGAGACAAAGGCTGAAGTCAATGCCATGAGTGATATCACCAGTTTGTACAGTACAGAGGTAAACAAGGTCACACCGCTGCATTAACTCGCTTGTTCCTGGAATGGATGGAAGAAGATACTGGAATTTGCTCCATTCCATTCAACGACATAACTTGTCAAATCGCTGTTGCATTGCCTATGGATTTTTGTGGCTTTGACCTACCTAAATGGGTCTTCGGAAAGAGACTATCACAAACAGTGGAAGGTCTTTGGAAAGCGTGTCAACACAATTGGTTATGAATTGATGTTCTGCATTCCAGCCTCGTGTAGTGGAAACTGCAATGCAGGGCAATAGCAGCGATGCATGGCTACCACATTGAACACACTCGATGGTTGCGAAAGGGGTTTTCCACTTTTTCTCGCCCTCTGTAACTCGTTACCATAGATCCCTAACAACCCTCTGTATCTGTTATGTAATATTTTGGTTTGCTTCTTAGCTTTGTTATTTCCTTATTGTCCTAAGAATCATTATCCATCTGGTTTCATAATATTTACATAATAGTAACAAAAGATGTTTACTTTTATTGTTCATTAAAATAAATACAAGATCTTTACAAAAGAATGACAGGGTTTCATAAACTGATAAAATGGCCATTACTCACTGGTATAAATTGTTCCATTAGAAAGAGCAACGTCCAAGTGTGAGAAACATTATTTATTGTCCTTCAGTGTGTATACTCTGGCAACGATAATCAAATTCCTCTCTTACACAATGAAGTACGAGGATGGATGAAATATAAATGAGACACTTTTTTTTATTTGTTGTTAAGAAATAATCAAACACATTTTCCCCAGCGTGTTGGTAGGTTTTCGATGCCATATACGCTCTCCATTTACTTGCTTCATCAGGTATGGAAGGAATTTGATTATCGTGTTGATGTGTGCCATGTGGCAAGGGTGCATACATTAAAAATCCTTATCATTCTATTATAAACACCTTGTATAGGAGAATAATATATTAGCACATGTTACAGTTAAATGTTGGAATGGTTTATGATGACAGTCATTTAGGCCTCTTATCCACTGTCGACTTGTTGCTGGCAGCGGTGGTTGCAAACAAGACTGAATGGATAAATAAACAGCTGCTACTGTTCGAATAACTCTCGTTCGTTCTCACCTTTGTATCAACGTTCAGCATTGCGTTGGCTACCTGTCAAGATGAATGTGGATGATGTAGTTTCAGTAGCTATTTTATTTTAAAAAAGTGAAAAAAAAAAGAAATAATGGGTACATGCCTCTTACACGAAAAATAGGCATGTTTCAAATTTTTTTTGAGGACTTGCAAAAACATGAAAATAAATTAAAATGAAATGAGACAAGAGGGAGAATAACCTCCAAGAAAAAACTGATAGGCAGGCATTCCACGCCACAGTTTATTTTTATTTTCAACGGGTTTAAATTCTTTACTGAATTCTATATTTCATGATACATAAAATGACTGTGTCTTCTATCGTTGATTGCGATATTCGATAGATGCTATTTTGGGGCTGATACTTAATCCAAGAGCTCTTGTGTGGCCTATTTACATAAATATTTGTATCGTGGAAAATCAAGGTGTGTGGCCTTCAGAAATGCAGGGCCTCATGAAGCCACATTAGCATCTTCCTCGGGCTGGCTGTGATTGTTTATTTCAAAGATATAAACAAAAAACTCAATTGGGAAGCGATGGTTGCTGCCACTTTGCGATGACGTTTGTAGAAACAAGCCACCCTAGTGGTTGCGCAACTTCACAGTTGCCGAATATGTTGATTTTCAAGCTTCTGGTTGCCGCAGCCATATGTATAATCAATAACTATTCTAGTTATGCTTTGAGTTTGCTGGTAAACAACCACAATCCTAACACTGGAAAACAGTCGACAGTGCATAAGAGGCCTAAAACTGCTTCAGTTGATGGGGTCATGCTCTCAATCCTTCAGAAAGGCTAATTTTATTTGGCAAACAATTTTGCTTATTTACAATTCTGAATCACAAAAAAGTGAAAACTGTAATCCACAAGGAATAAAATTGAAATGCAGGCTACGTATTTCAGGTACCAGGTATAGTCGAACCGTAAGACCTAGAGCCTTAAGTGGAATGATTGATTAACCAAAAAGAGAAATAACAAACTAAATTAACAAACTAAAATAAGGGAAGTTAATATGACTTAATATCATATTTCCCCCATCCAGGAATTTTCACAAGTATTGCCCCCCCTTTTTTTTTATTAATCGATCATTTCAGTTAGGGCTCTAAATCTTGGAATTTGACTATACCCATTATTAGCGGAAAGACAAAAATGAAGAGAAAAAAGAAAGAAGAAGATAAAACCTTAAAGCTAGACTTTACAAGGTCCTTTTAAAAAGCTTGATGAATGGATGAGTATCTCAAAAGCAACGTGAGGTAAAAATGCAGCCACGCGCATGCGCAGGGAGAGACCGCTGGAGAGATGGCACATAGCAAGGAGTGCAAGAAAACTCAAGTCAACTGGAAATGGAGCAACGAATAAACATGAAGTTTTGTTACAAATTGGGAAAAACGGCCACAAACGCATGCAGTGTTGGTCCAGGTGTACGGAACATGTTCGCCCACAGATGTACAGGAATGCAAAGTGGAGTCCATCACATGATGACACACGCCTGCATACTGCAATCCATGTACGCAACTTCTTGGCCCAACCTCGTGTAACTGTTATCGCACATCCACCATACTTATCTGCAGACTTCTTTTTGTTCCCTCGCCTCAAGGGGGTCCTGAAGGGCACATGTTTTGCAGATTTACCAGACATCTGATGAAGTGTGACATTTGTGCTTCGATCGATCCCAAAAGAGGCCTTTGCTGACTCATTCCAGCAGTTTTATCATTGATGTCGAAAGTGTATTGTGTCCAACAGATGTTACTTTGAGGGTGAATAAAGGTATTTTGTTTCCATGTCTTGTTTCAGTTTTTTATGCTTCCATTTACAGAACATATAGATGCACCTTGCAGCATATAGAGTAGGAAGGGGTGGGGGGGGCAAATTGCCAACAATATCTCCCATTGGGGGGGGGGGGGGGGCAGGGTTCCTTAAAACCTTAATTACTCTAAAATGACTCTTCTCAGCTAAATGGTTTCTTTTCAAAAAAGGTTCATCTGGTGGGCTTTCACTGAACATACAACTTCTGTGAAGTTAAGCAACACCAGGCACAGCTAGTCACTGGATGGGTGACCATCAGTGACACACGATCTTTACCCCCCACCTTTTTAACAGTCACACTTCGTACAGCAGTCGTTACTCCAGGTTCATCCAGGTACCCAACTCGTCGGCCTCTGGCCATAAAAAAAATATTTGAGATCACTTTAAGAACAGTGTGAGGGCCCGTGTTAAAACCACCTCGAATATTTTTAAAAATTAAAAAAATTAAATTTCTTCATTTTTAGAAAAAAAAATCAGTTTCTCTAAAATGGCTTAGCCCATTTCCATGAAAAATATGTCAATGCATAGTTTGTATATTATTACATTTTACTGTAACATTTTGTCTGCACCTTCCGGGGACCTAACTCGTCAGTCGTTTGGCAATACTGGCTCTGGGCAGATGCTATTGTATTTACTTATTAACTAAATAAATAAAAACCCCTCTAAGTTTTAAATTAGTTACATTAATTTAAAATAATAATCTGTCGATGGGGGGGGGGGGGAGATAATAACTCCAAAACTGCTCATCAGACCCAGATACGTCATTTACAAAAAAAAAAAAGTCACCTTGATGAGAGGAGTCCGTTCATAAATAAGTTTGCCTTAATTAAGATTTTGTTCATGTTTGAGTCCGTACATGTCGAGTTTATTGGGTACGGTGGATTGCTGGTTTGAACGGAACACCCATTTTTTGATATTTAGAAAAAAATTAATATCTCTGAAAAGGCATACCCAATTGACATATAAAATACACCGAGGCATAATTTAAGGTACACTCTAAGTATGTGTAATTTTCATTCGGCTCTGCTATGTGCCATTTTGGAGGAGTTAGCTGCACAAAATTGGTCACATATGTGCAGATGGAAATTTTTTTTTTCCAAAATTTCAACATATCTATTCATATCATGAGTTTTAAAGTTTTGGAAAAGAACACATAGGCCTTCACTCTTACTGAGTGGTAGGCCAATGAAAAAAATAAAAGAAAATAATAATAATTATAAAAATAATAATTAAAATTTGTAATAATAATGGAAATAAATAAATAAATAAATAAATAAAATAAATTTAATAATAAAACTAATGTGACCAAAAAGAAAAAGAAAAAAATAAGAAATAAATGATAAATGCCCAATGAGTAAACAAAAAACAATAAGGAAAGCAAACAAGAAGACCGTCAATTCAGTCAATAAGTCAAACTGTTGGAGATCGGCCTTTGTCCATTTTTAATACCTTTGTAGAGTCCCCTTTTATAGATTTCTAAACTCACAAAGTTGTCTTAATTGATTTCTTGAATTTACAGACCCAACTAGCTTAAAATATCAGAACTAATACCATAAACAGTTTTCAAAATGCAGTCGAACTTCGATATCTCGAATTTCAGGGGAGCAGAAAAAAACTTCGAGATATGGAGGGTTACTTGTAATCATGATTATAGGTTAGTAAAACTACTGTGAGAGTGCAGAGAACAATAGCATATAAAATGGTACAGGGTTCATTTTGGACTTAAAAAAAAAGGGCAGGGTGCTAAGGGCTAAAAAGTGCACGACTTAATCAAAAAAGGGCACTTAATTTTCAAAAAAGATTTTTTTCTATAAAAAATGCATAGTACTTTTCAAAGTTCCTTAACCCTTTACAAGATTTTTAAATTTTTCTTTGCGGGTGCATTTTCAGGTGTCAGAGCGCACGATCAGGATCAAAGGGCAATGGGGCGGAAATTTTTCATCAAAAGGGCAAACGGGGTGGTGCTTCCTGTAAACCCGGCCTAAGATGAACCCGGATGGTACATCTATATTGAGTTATGCCTTGTCCATGTAACACTACGAGCATCAGAAACTCAACAGACTTGTCAATAATATCGAAAAAATTTTTTTGTGATTTTTTTCTTTTTCTTAATGCACAAGAATCATCTTCTCTGCGCATTCTTTAATGAAAGTGACGTCAATTTTTTTTTAGTTTTCATATGAAAAAGTCTTAAATACTTTGTATTTCGCTGGCACACGAAGTCAAAATTCGACATAGCGAGGTTTTCCGAGAAAATTTTTTGAGATAACTAGGAAAAACTACATTGAATCAATAGTGAAAATGTAGGGGAAATAAAAAATTTTCGAGTTATCGAGGTTTTTGCAATATGGAGGGTCGAGATATCGAGATTCGACTGTATATTTGGTGATGCTTGATTTCTTAACCAATGGGAGATATTCCTGGCAATTTGCCCCCTCTCGCCCTCTTAGTCTGTATCCACTGTAACTGTAAGGTTTCACCACCACCTTTCCATTTTCTCTTCACGTTGGTCTTTCCGCTGAAGATGGGTCCAAAATAATGCAGACAATTCAGAGACATCCTTTATATAAATGTCACTTTTTAACACAATTAGGCTTATCATACGGATTTCTTTCATTTGTGTATTAAGCATGTCACTTACTTGCCTGCCTGTTATACCTGAAATATGTATCCTTGTGGATTAGAGAGTTTTCCTTTTTGGTTTTCTCCATTCCACAGTATTTGTTTAATTTTTGTACTATTCTAAATGGCCATTTTACAATCATTGGGGTTGTGTAAGTACCCCATAACTGAAATTTGTAAAAATTCAAGTTGCTAGCAGCTACGCTACGCTGAGGGAAGTCTTTTAATGTTTCAACAGACGTATTGCCTCTAGGCTAGTCTTTAACATGGTAGCAGATGTGCTAACTTCAGGCAACCGCCCTTTATAAGCTTAATTCATTTACAAGTACAGAAAATATTAGAATTTATTTATTTAAGCAAATAAATAATATTTTCTAATTACTAATAATTTTATATATGTTATAACTTATCCAAGCATGTTTTGAAATCTTTACTATATGTAAAAATTTTGGATATGCAGTCTTCAAAGGATATCCCAATATTTTTTTTTCATAAAGTAATTGTTTCATTGGTTGTTTAAAAAACTATTTTGAGAGGATTTAATGGATTGTAAAATAAAATTTGTCATGGCTTGGATGTAGCACAGTGGGGGTGGAAGAGTTTATGCAACATCATAAGAATAAAACAACGTGGTGAATTGTTTTTGTGTGGTTATTTATCCACAGTTCTAAGCACAATATATCACCAAGATAACATGTGTTTTAATTGTAATCAAATGGAATTGTAGACCATCTTCTTTTGGACGTTGAGGAACTGTTCCATCTTGAAAATGACCTCGTCATCTTAAAATGCCATCCATGAAGTGGGTTTTTCAGGCGAGGGAAGAGAAATAAGTCACTTGAAGAACTCACTCATGGTCTCATGTGCGGAATGTCCTGGCATGTTATTGTGTAGAATTTAGGTGTGATATTTCTTCCACCGTGATATGGCGTTCTGAGAGGACTATCGACTCCACTTGCTTTGCAATTTGTGGCTCGTCACAGATGAAGGGGCGTCCAAACTAACGTTCACCTTACACGCTTGTCTGGCTGCACTAGGAAGGACGAGGCCACATGGTGACCGTCGCATACATCATAAACAGCCATTAACTCCTCATAGATTTGTTTGACGTTGGTTCCCCTTCGAATGTAGGAACCTTATTCCAAAGTGCTGCACCTACGCTTTCGACACTCTTGTGGCGTTTAGTAGTACCACACCAAACGCTGCTTTGTATCCTCCAGCACTCATTGGATATACTCATTGGATGTCACTTCCCAGTGTCATCACATTTTCAAAACCGATAGTTCTTTCATGTTGATTGTAATGATGTTATGACCACGCTCGTATGTCAGTTCTAGAGTCCATTCCCAGTGACATTCAAACTGTTACTATAGGAGACAGAAGTTTGTAAGTTGTAAGTTTGTAATTGTAAGTTGATTTTTTAGTAGTTAAAAATTTAATCTTTGGGATATCCTTGTTTTAGAATATTTCTAATGCTATATAATGCCCTGGAAGTCTAATAATAAAAGAAACTAATTATTGCTCAATTGTTCTTAATAGCTTCATGATAACAAACTTACAGATCTACCAGAAGGTGTGGGTTCACTTGCGCTTCTAACAAAATTAGATATCAGGTGAAATATTTTACGAATTTTTTTTACATTTAAGTTCTATAGGTGAACTAAATTAATAAAAATGTAAATTTAAAAATTTTTATAATATACAAAGTATGGTTATTAAATAAGGAGAATTTTTCTATATATTTTAATCTTATGGGAGATTCTGTTGGCTATCAGAAATTTAACTTTAAACTTCATTTTACTTATACAGGATGGCACAGTGGTTTGGGCACTGAAAATTCTTTTGGCACTATTGTCTTTTTAATTAAACGGGATGTAAATTAAATGTTGGGTGCTACTTGGAAAATCGTTTCCTAAGGACAAATAAGATGAAATTGTTCTTGGACATTTTTTAATAGATGGCTTACGTTTCAAGAAAAATGACTTTGGAATGTGATGAAAAAGAAAAACTCAACAAGTTTCTTAGCCCCACGTGGGTTGATAATGAAGCACGCAGTTGGCGCGTGGTACCATTGTTGGCATGTTGTTCTATTTTTTGCGAAACTCTGTAAACAATGGCGAGTGTTCAAGAAAAAGCACAATGCATGTTATGGCTTGTAGAATTTAAGTCAATGATTACAGTTCAGAGAAAGTTCAAAACAAAGTTTAAAAAGGATCCTCCAAATCATAAGTCATTTAACTTATAGCATGAAAATTTTTTAAACACATTCAGCCTGTTACACAAAATGAGTGCTGGTAGACCTTCAGCGACACCACAGAGAGTGGAAAAGGTCAGGGAGGCGTTCGATCGTAGTCCCCGTAAATCACTTCGCCAAGTGGCTCGTCAACTGGATATGCCAATGACATCCATGCATAAAATAGTGAAGGACTGCCTTCGTCTTACACCCTACAAAATCCAGATGATCATGAACTGAAGCCAGATGACCGACCGACGCGCAAGAAGTTTGCTGAGGATATGCTCCAAAAAAAAGGACAATGATCCTACCTTCCTTGAGGACATTTTGTTATCCATACATTCGAAGCAGTAAACAGACACAACTGCTGCATTTGCAGCTCACAAACCCCCACGTTCTAAGGGACCATATACGTGACAGCCCAAAGGTTAATGTTTGGTGCCGTTTAATGCATGATCGAGTAATTGGACCTTTCTTCTTTGGCTGAAGACACCATTACTACTGCAACCTACCTAGATATGCTGGAGAACTACCCGATTCCACAGGTGGAAGAACTGCAGCCCAACATTGTCTACCAATAAGATGGAGCACCTCCTCAATGGGGCCTGCAAGTTAGGCAGTGCCTTGATACGAACTTTTCAGGACTATAGATTGGAAGGGATGGCCCTATCACTTACCCGATGTAAACCCTCTGGATTTTTTCTTCTGGGGATATGTGAAAGACAGTGTACAAGACCAATGTTGATGACATTGAAACTCTCAAGAACAGAATAATTGAAACAATTGGTGAAATCACCCCCGAAATGCTAGCCCGAACATGGGAGGAAATCGCTTTGACGTCTTTTACACCATAAGTGGGAGGCACAATGAAATTTAATAAGGCATGCTAAGAAACCTTTTGAGTTTTTCTTTGTGAATAAAAGAAATCATCTTTAAAATCTGTAATAGTGTTGAATAATAAACGTATAATACAGGAGATAATTTAGAAACTCCCTGTATTTCAGCGAAGGATCATCCTGTCAAAAATAATGCTTGAAATGAGTTCTTCCTTTGTATGAGAATAGCATGTATATTTATGGAGTTATAAAGTTTTTTTTAAAAAAGTCAAATGTTTACAGCATGCAGGATTTTCAACCCAATGCAGTGCCATTTTCAGGAAAGGTGACAAACTAGAGACAACACCCTGCACCCAGAATATAAAAATATTAAATATTTGATGAAATATGAGCATTTTTACTAAATAATGTTTAACTGCGCATGTGCAAGTTTACACTGTAACAAAATGTCTTTTGCATAATTTATTAGCCACATGTACGGATGTACTCTTATAAAAAGCCCAAGCAAATATCGGGAAAATTCAGAAAGATATTGTTTATAGAATGAGTTAAATCTCAGTTACTTTAAAAAATAAGGGGTTTCCCGAAGTTTTTAAATTTGGGCCGGACATCAGTATCAACTTCTTCTCCTTATACTAATATGAAGGTGTACTGACTTTATATTGATTTCAGATCGGCATATTGACTTCATATCAGCATAAGGAGGAGAAGTTGATACTGGTACTGTACTTTTAAAAACTTTAATTAATTCATAAATTTCGACGAAACATTCCATGAGAAAGCAAATCGAGCTCCATATTGATGATCCCCGTAGTAAAAACACTATTAGTCAAAAGTTGTGTGGGGGGGGGGGGCGCGGGGGGGGGGGGGGGGGGGGGGGGGGGGGG
>JAHWFO010011261.1:369887-388211 GCA_023313115.1 Rhysida immarginata
GAGAACAAAGCCTTTGCTGAAATATTTGAGGTTTCAGGAGAATTCGCTAAGTATTTTTCTTGATATTCAACAAAACATCTGAAATCAACGGTGTTCATATTATTTTATCCAATCCCTGTAAGTTCCCTGAAAGAGATTTGGTAATGTTTGTTCATAGAAGAAAGATGGTATGACCTTAAGGCATACTAATTCTGTTGAGCATTTAACTAGAATCGTTTTCAGATTTATAAAAAATCATTCTTATTATTTACTAATCATATTTGTTTGAAAGCAACAGATTTATAAATATATTTTTTTTTTATTATTGAATTCCAGCCACAATAATTTCAAAAAAATTCCTGCATCTGTATTTTGCTTAAAAGAATTAAGACATCTAATTGCCAAGAATAACGAAATTGAGGACTTTGATGGAGATCTCGGTGATCTTAACATGCTGGAAGACTTAGTAAGATTCACAGAGACATCTTTTGGCATTTGCACTAAAAATTATTGTGTTTTGTTTAAATTCTTAGATATAATTTCAGAACTTATCGAACAATCATTTGAGTTCACTTCCGATTGGTGTAGGATTTCTCTCCAGATTAATGAGATTTGATCTGTCGCAAAACAAAATTAAGGAACTCCCAACTGAAATCGGAAATTTAGTTTGTAAGTTTTTGTTGTTTATATATTTTTTTAAAGTTTTCAGAGGGTACAATGACGTACCAAATAAACAGGATAGCAAAAGGCAAAGTTAGCGCAAGCAGACTGTGATGTCATGGAAATTCCCAGACTTGCCTCAGTTGTGATCTGACATCTTATGGTAAATAGGAGAGAACTGTTTTTTAACGAGACATGATAGTGGATGGCTGGCGGATTGGACATCCATTGTACAGGATGATCCAAAAGTCAGTTCATCCAAAGTGGCCCCATTCTCTTCTTGCACAAACTAATGCAACAGCACTTATTTTGGAAATGCGTTGCATCGCTGTTAATACGAAACATTATTGCAACACATTTGAACAATTTATAAAGCATTTAGATGAGATTGATGTTTTCCGGCAGCGGATCTTTCTGAGGAATGTTTAGGATGATGAATTTGCTCAAGTTTTGAAAGTTCCTTAATAATAAGTTGATCTAGCATGATTCTACAACAGGGCCACTGTAGATTATGTTTACTGTTACAGAGCTTTCGTGGGTATTGTTCTGTGTTATTTCTCAAGAAATAAATTATAAAAAAAAAAAAAATACTTATAAAATTATAAAAACAAGGTTATTATCAACGGGACAGAGCTACAGCTCACATCCCGAAACTCAATGGAATGAGTGCAATCTGTTTTTGAGGAGAGAGTATAATTTCGAAGGAAATTTAGCCTCCTTGTTCATCGGACCTGACTACCCAGGATTATTTCCTGTGGGGCTATTTAAAAGTTCTGATGTATGCCAACAATCTACTGAAGGCACTGAGAGCAAACATTCACTTGGAAATCCGTGCCATTCTGGAGGACAATCTGCAATGCATTTCCAAGAATGAGCTCGACACTTGTTTTGGGCTAATTTCAGGGTTCATGTGTGTTGCAGACTCCAGTTGTCATTAAGGCAGTTGGTCTGGGATATGTTCATATGGGCTTAGGTCTGCCAGTTTACCTAAGACCCATTGACGAGAGACTGCTACATTGCACTGCTTGATGACCATTTGCCACCTTTCGTGGATTTTATGTATTGCCCTCTTTAATGGCAAGATGTTCGAGAAGGATAATGTACACTTCATTGGCAGGGCCCGAGTTGCCTAGAATTGGTTTAGGGCACATTCTGGAGGGTTCTGAAAAACGAGTGGCCACCATGAATTGAGCTTTTATGGATCGGTTGAAGAGGTCCTGCATCCACAAATGTCATGGAGCTTGAGTAAATTGATGACACGTCGATTTACTTAATCTCCCCAAACAAGGGTGGAGTTCTAATGAAACTAGATGCCTGTCCTGTGATGTTTGGCACTTCATTGTATAAAATATATTTGATATTATATAAAGGTAGATTCCAAATAGAAAAACACTGAAAATTTATTATAATAACATGTTTTTCCTTTTAATTCAAATTAACTAACAGGAAATTTTATTCCTTCCTTGCCCTTTCACTTTCCTGGAACATTTTGAAGTATGTTCTTTTTATTTAATCCTCTGTTGGTTATGTGGCATCATCCGGATGCGTTGTCATTTTTCTTTTATATATGGCAAGTATGCAAGGTCAGGGGCATTCTTTCTATGTATATTATAAACAATCAAGTCACGTTAACGGGACTATCTACTATTTTTGATGAGAGCACTAAATAACGAATCGCAGAAGGCACTAAATGACGTGTCATCAGCAGATTGGTTGTGTTTGTACCCTGTGTTATAGGCATTCAAAAAAACATTTCAATTGTTGCAATGCAGAAATGGAGAGATTTATTAAACATACACAATAAAATGATTATAGGCTTTGGAGCCAACAGTGGCAAAATTTCAGAAACTGTATAGTTTGTAAACTGTTAGTGTGCTACTGTGGTTAAATTGTACTGCACTAGGTAAAATGGCACTGTAGAAAATAATAAGCGAAGTGGAAATTGTAGTGTTCTATGGGTGAAAGAGGGGAACGGCAACTGCGGCAGGGCGTTCGGGGAATCGACGTGCTACAGTAGAGAAACTTACTGCCCAAATGAACCAAGCAACTACTGCAAA
Source organism: Rhysida immarginata (assembly GCA_023313115.1). Classification (NCBI taxonomy): domain Eukaryota; kingdom Metazoa; phylum Arthropoda; class Chilopoda; order Scolopendromorpha; family Scolopendridae; genus Rhysida; species Rhysida immarginata. Next base: position 372,584 of record JAHWFO010011261.1, read on the forward strand.
GTATCCAGAATGACAGTTCGTTGAACGTTTCTGTGTATTGGGTTCCGCAGCAGACGGATGATGACAGCACCCATAGTAGCGACTGTGCATCAGCAAAAGAGGCTGGAATTTGCGTGGCAGTACCGATACTGGTCATCCACTGACTGGGAAAAGGTTGCTTTCTCAGATGAATCACGTTTTTTGCTCCATCAGATGGATGGACATTGGTGCATACAGCAAGAAACGTCAGAAAACAAACACCTTTCAACCATTTGTGGATGATAACAAGCTTGCAGGGACAGCTAAAGTCTGGGGAACATTTTTGTGGCATTCTCTGGGTGCACTCATCATTGTAGATGACAGTATGAATCGATTCAAGTATGTATCGATCCTTGCTGACCATGTCCACCCATATATGGACATTGTTTTTTCTGGGCATGATGGTATCTTCCAGCATGACAATGCAACATCTCATTCAGCTGGAATTGTAGGTGATGATTAGAAGAGCATGAGGAAGACTTTACTGTACTCCCTGGCCCCCAAATTCCATGGACTTAAATCCAATTAGGATCACCTCGATCTTTTTATTAGCTCCATGGATATTCTACCTCGCATCTTCCAACAGCTATCAACTGAACTCCAATCATCATGTTCAATATTCTTGTGAACACTTTCCAGCACCTCCTTGAGTCTCTCCCAGCCCATTTATCTACTGTCCGGGCTGCACATGGTTGTTATTCTGGATACTAAAAGGTTGTTGCTTTGGTCTGACTCAGCTGTTTATTTGTATACAATGGCCGTTAAAGCTTCTAATGCAAATTATTGGCACTGGTAGCTAAACACTGTCAATGATTCAAACCAAGGCAAGGGAACAGTTCAGAAAGACATTCTTTTAAATATCCCTGCTCGAAATTGAGTTATAGAACATGGATATAGCAAACTATTATGAAAATATGAATGTGCCGAGAAAAATTATATGCTGTATAATATGACATTGAGACTGAGAATGCTTTAAAGAATGATGCTACCAACAAAGGGTTAAATTCATTTTAATAAATTTTCTTGTTTCCATTGTTCTCCTTAAAGCTGGATTTCATCTTGATGCATTTTCTTTTTTATTATATACTACTCTTGTTTGGTATACAAGTATCTCGATAGCCTTTCCTTACCCTCTAGCTCTCAGAGTCTTTGACCTATCAAACAATGCTCTTACAAATTTGCCACATGGTGCTGGGGAACTCTTTCGTTTGGAGCAGCTATATTTACGTCACAATCGTCTCACTAATTTACCTGTTCTTCACAAATGCGATACTCTGAAGGTAAGAACTTGCCGTCCTCTTGTAGTTCTACATCCCTTCAAAAATTGCAACATAATTTACAACATAATTATTAGGGAGATACATTCCTTTGTGTAGATACAGTCAAATCTATCTTTAACAGCCAGCCAGTATTCTGAAATACATGGTGATCATTGTAAATAGATTACATGTGTTCAAACAAAAAACTGTATTTCAGTAAATGTTATCTACAATTTCAATGAAAACTTAAAATACAGTGCAGTAGTTCAGATTATAAAGATAGGGTGGGGGTGGCCGTGGCCTGGTTGTCTCGTCGGTTGGCTTGCCAATCGATGGAGTTCAGCAACTTCAGGCGCGGCCAGCTGCTGGTTGGGTGACGGCCAGGGCTTGAGGGCCACTGCTGGCGGGACAGCTATTTGGGGTGCGGCTGTTAGGGGACTTTAGTCTGACCCATTTGCCGATTGACCATAGCTGGTTTTCCAGCAGTTGGTGACAGCCTCTGGTTCGTTTATCCCCAGCAGCTCTTCCATCATGAAACCCCCCGTGCTTCGGAGGGCACGTTAAGCCGTCGGTCCCGGCTGCTACTGTCATCTCGTAGCAGTCGTTATTTACTGGGATGGCGCAAAACTCCCTCGTAGGAGTAGGTGCCGCAGATTATCGCTTGCGATAATCTACCCTCTGTACTAGATAGATAGGGTGATAATGGACATTTATGAACTGGAAATAATCACGTAGTCGCAAGTGCCAAAATTCATGGGAGCATCGTATGCAAAATTTCAGGTGTTGCTTGCATCAGTATCAGTGCTGTCAGTTAGTGTCATTTGAAATGTCTTGTAATGTGATTATGGCTACATGACGAGAACGCAGAATGATATTGGAGCTAGTTGCATGGTACATTCAAATTCTGAAATGGTGTAGGCATTCTACATTCCTCGATCCACCGTGTTAAGGGTGTACAGAGATTACCTCATTTCAGAATTTACCTCCCACCTTGGGCAGCACAGTGGCTGATTATGACTGCTAAATGCTTGTGATATCTGAGCAGAATGATTCTTTGTACCAGACATACATCAATATGTCAATCAGCCACATTCGATGAGGGGGATACTAGAAATTGGGCACTGATGGGATATGGCAGTGGAAGACTGACAAGAGTGCCTTTACTCACAGCACATATTGGAGGCTGCACCTCGCATAGTGGGTTCGTGAACATACTCATTGGACCTTTGATGACTGGAAACATACAGTTTAGCTTGATGACCAAGCTGATGGTAAGGTTCAAGTGTGGTGCAGATTCCTTGAGGCCCTGGACCCAATTTGTCATGAACCCACTGTGCAAACTGGTGGTCGCTCCATCATGGTGTGGGCATGCTTACATGGTAGGGTTTGGGTCCTCTGATCAAATTAAACCTACCATTGACTGGGAATTTTATGTCTAGCTGCTTTTTGACCATTTGCTGCCCTTCGTGTCCTAACAACAATGGGATGTTCCATGAGGACAGTGCGCCATGTCACCTGGCTAAAATTATTCGTGATTGTTTGAGGAGCATTCTGAACAATTCCAGTGAAAGGTAGGGTCTAGCCACAATGAGTTCTTACATTTTGCCGGGCAAAAGTTACACGATATTGAACAGGTACCCCATGACTTTTGGCACTTCAGTGTACATGTATTTTTAAAATAATCTTTTTTTTCTTAAACAATTCATTTGTGGTAGTTACATTGAATATCACTAAGTTTTGAATACAGATCTTCATTACCTAAGTTAATAGCGTTTTCACCTAACCTTCATCTAACCTACCTTCCATCATTTGCATTCAGGCATTTATCCCAGTGTTACACAAGTTTAAGGATGCTGTCATGATTTGTAAAGTACTGCGAAATATTGGTTTCTAAGGATAAGAAATTCTTAAAATTGCCTAAGAGATGGAAATCTGAGAGGGCCAGATCAAGACTGTGCAAAGGGTGCTCCAGTACTTTCCACTCTTGGTTTTTCAACATACTTATGTCTGCTTAGATACATGGGATTCTACTCCATCAAGCAACAGCCTGATGCCTGCCGTCAACCTCCTGGCTTCTTTCATTCTATGGCTTCACATTGTTTCTGTATCGTTTCACAGTATCTGTTTTCAGTGGGGCTTAGTCATGATACGGTTCATCAAGGACACGTTGAAGGTCCGTAAAGTATGCGTGTAATGGGTCCTGCATCAGTTGACGTCGGAACAAGAGGCCATGTCTATCCAATTGCTGTAGCTTTATAATGACGGTGGGGAAGACGTTCTCTCAGCAATCGTTGCCAGTGACTGAAGTTGGTGCCACCACTTTGACCAGAGTTGAAACTGCAAATCTTTAGTGAAGGCACACAGAATTCCTTCCACCAAAAGAGTTCAAGACCTTCCATACTAATGCCGGCAACATAATGCTTTTGTTCTTCTTCAATCACAAGAGACTGCTTCTTGTCGAATTCCTGGAGCTACGATCAGTGCTCAACAGTATTGTGAAACGTTAATAAAGCTTGGGAAGACATTCAAATTGGATTGTCCCAGTAAACTTTCTTGTGATTAAATCCTGTCGCATGACAATGCTAGCCAATGTAAAAAAAGAAATGTGTGCATAGTTCAAGTTCCCCTTGTATAGTCCAGATCTGTCCCATGTGACTTCTACATCTTCGGTGAGCTCAAAAAAGCACTGTGGGGATAACTGTTTCAGATGGATGATGAAGTCGAGGAGTACATGCGTAATTGGTTAAAACAGCAGCCAAAGGATTTCTACGAGCAGGGCATTCTGCGACTATTGTTACAATGGGAAATTATCTAAATAATTGCGGACAATATTTTTGAGTTTAGTTAAGTAATTATTGTGAAATATCCTATGCCTCCTGTTTTATTGACTGTAGTTGATACATTGGCATAATGGTAGAATCCATATCATAAACTGATGTTAACACGCTTGAAGTCTAATGTTTTGTCCATTCCGCTTTGGTTTACCTTGTGTTGCACAGAAACATATTCACGTTGTTAATCACATAAATACCATAAAATATTATGGAAAAATCATTAATGATTACAGAATACTCTATTTTAGTATACTTCTTAGCACGGTACTTTATACGATAACATCACTATCTCTTTCATTTTACTAATGCCTATAATGCAAAATAAATTTAAAAAGTTTTTCTTCATGTGTGTAAAACAAATATTTGCAGGAGCTGTATTGTGGAAGCAACCTTATAACAGAAATTCCCCCAGAATGCTTAGAACCAATAGTCAACGTTAAAGTTTTAGAATTACGAGATAATAAAATCAGCACGTTACCAGAAGAAATCACAATTTTACAATTTCTTGAACGTTTGGATGTAACTAATAATCACTTAACCAGGTAAAATTTTTCTCTTTAAAGTTTATCTTTTTGTTCTATTGGCTTGAATATAAGACTATTTTTTCCTTAAAATTAGAAAATAAAAACTTATTAAAGCTATACTTATTAAAACTGTACTCATCCAATACCGTAATTATTCTGCTATAATGCGAAAAATTTTGGACTGAAAAAGCACCTAAATTTGTGGGACCGTGTTATACAAGAGTATAATTTTAGCAACTACTGACGGCAAGCCGGGGAGAAGGGTTCATAATCCGTTCATTTGTGAAATGTTGCTGAAGTAACCATTTGACACATGTACCAATATGAGGTGGAGCCCCATCCTGCATAAAAAACGTTGTCTAAACTGCCACGTTGCTGAAGTTCTGGTATCACAAAACTTCTTAGCATCGGCACCATGCGAGCAGCAGTCACAGTGTATGTCACGAGTCCCTCTCTCGACTGCTCTTCAAAAAATACAGTCCAATTTTGACATTTGCTGTCATACCACACAACACTGTAACTTTAGGAGAATGCAATGGAATTTGGTGGAGAACATGAGGGGGACTGGTGGCCCAAATCCTGCAGTTATGGGTGTTGACATCCCCATTCAGGTAAAAATGGGCCTCGTCCATCCACAAAATGTTCCATGGCCAATGCTCGTCTACCTCCATCCGTGCAAGGAATTCCAATGCAAAGGTTTCTCTACGAGGAAGATCGTTAGGTTCGAATTGTTGGACAAGGTGGATTTTGTATGGGTAGTACCGCAGCACTTTACGTACGATCTTGTACACTGTACTCAGTGGTAAGTCCATTCGACGTGCAACAGCACTTACGCTGCACGCCCCTTGTGAGTTTCCATTTTTGCTTCCTCTACGGCTACTGAAACAGCCTCCACAGTTGCCTCAGAGACGGGTTTCCTTCCTCGGCCAGGTGCTACCAATAACAAACCTGTGGCTTCAAACTTTGTCATCATCTTTTTCAAACTCTGCGGTGTCATTGGCCCCCCGACGTACATGTATTCGTCGAACAGTACCATAATGTTGCAAAGCCTGCCGTACATTTCTATTGCATTCATAATAACATTTAACCAGAAATGCACGGTCTTGCATGGTAACAGGCATCGTCGACTAGTAACAAATGAGGCGTACTGACAACGAGGCTCCCTTTCTTATTTCTGAAAACCAAATGACTTATAAAGCACATGTGCATAAACCACATTGTTAACCTGTGTCTTCATGTCTAATTTCGCATACGAATATTCCATGCTGGTGGTGACCTTTTGAACTAATTTTTTTTTGGTGGGTATGAACTTCCCATGCCCTCTTGTATATTACCAAGTATGTCCCATGCTTTTGGTCCAGTGGTTTTTTTTATGGCCATGTCAAAATGGAACTTTTATTATAAAGACCTTGTACATCACAGTGCATTAATTATGCAGTATATACAATGTACAGTTCATTTGTACATTAATTCACTTTTTATTTGAATTTCCTGTCGCTAAAAGCTAATACAGTAGAGCCTTTGTATAGCGAAATGCAAGGGATCAACAAAATCATTTCGTTATATATATATCATAGCGACTATTTTTTTTCTTGTAGATATGTGAATGGATCACAAACTTATATGTGTCGTGTGGAAGTTCTGCAGGCATAGTGTGTGTGCAGAACAACAGATGGTTCTGTGATAGCTGGTAGTAGCGCAGCGAGGGCTGTGAAATCAGTCAGTTGGTGAGTGTCGTGCGAGATGGAAGTAACCCGTGTTGAGCAGCACGCTTACATCAAAATAGCCGTTCTCCGAGGGAGAAATGCGATGGAATGTCACAGTTAATTAGTGGAAGCCCTTGGGAATGATGCCCTACCATACCGTACAGTAGCACGGTGGGTAAGAAAGTTTCAGCAAGGACATGTGTCAACCAGTGATGAGCAAGGTTCGGGCTGATGGTATTCAGCGCCTCCCACATCGTTGGCAGCGTGTGGTGACAGTAGCAGGTGACTACTTTGAGGGTCTTTAGGCCCAGGTTTGTCATGTCAACTTTATGTGTATTGTGTTATCATTCTTTTGCACTGTGAAGGCCATATTGCCCTGTATACTACCGTAATAAATTACCGTATATATAGTATCTGCATATATTAAAGAGGACTCACTCATTGACTCATCATTGCATAGTAAAATCTACTATGGCCACCGACTCAAAACTCGGTTGGGTCATTGGACGGATAGCATGCTAAGATGGGATTTTTCGAAATTTGGACCCCTGCCCCCCTGGGAGTTGCATGTTCAGTCGCCTGGCTCCGCCCTCAATGAACGCAGGTCTTTGAAATTTTGCAGGAAGGTTTCTAGCTATTGTGCCAAAAAAGCAATTTCCCCGTCTTTTGATATTCGAATTTTAAGGGTGCAAAAACTAAAAAAAAAATCATTTTGGGGGGGGGGGGTCACAAAGTTTTCTGATTTTTGGTGCAACTTCGCAGGGAATAAAGATAAAGCAACGAAACTTGGAGGGAAGCTTCTTAGGCATATTTCACAAAAAAACAATTTTTTCTTTTTTTTTTTAATTTGAAGCTTTGTGAACACAAAGTTTGTCCCCCCTCCCCCTATTTTGTGTTTTTGCCACCTAAATCCAATGCGGAAATGCAGCGAGCTTCAATATTACGCATAAGGCTGTAAAAGACGTATGTAGAAAGGGAGCAGCCAGCCATCCACTGGAAAGGTGATGCTGACCTTGTTCTGGGAGGGACCACAAGGGTCTCATAGTGGAACATTACATGGATAAGGGCAAGGCTGTGACTAGTGCCACCTATAGTGAATTGGTGCGTGACATTCTGAACCTGCTATACGCACCAAGCACCGCCGACTTCTCTCAACAGGACCGTGTTCTCATCCAGCTCGTGCGACCGTGGCGACTATCCAGGACTTGCCTCTGGAGTGCCTCTCCCATCCTCCTTACTCTCCCGACCTCGTGCCCTCCGGCTTCCACATCTTTGGTTCACTAAAGGACTCCTTAGGTGGCCACAAGTTCGCGACCGACATGGAGGTGAAACAGGCGGTACATGAGTGGCTGCACGCGCAGCCAAAAGATTTTTTTTCCCGAGGTATCCATGCCCTCCCAACTTGATGGCGGAAATGCATCGAAAAACAGGGGGACTACATTGAAAAATGGTGTACTTGTTCCAACTCTGGTTTTCATTTGACTGATCCTCGTATTATAATTTTTTCTGTTTTCACTATTCTTGGCATTTAAAAGTTATACTGTCGGTAAACTGATTCATAAAATTGGTGTTTTGTTTTCTACTGTTTTCTGACTGTTTCTGATATTATGGAGATCCATCATCTTACTTTAGAGGGATTTTTTGAAATTCAAGCAATACCTGGTATATCAGCTAATATTTTTTTTAAAAAAATTTAGTATTTCATATTAATTTGAATGCTTCTTAACATTAAGAACAAAACTTTTTTTTATATTTGACATTGCTGCATATCTAAAGTCAGATCGATTGCTGAAAATTTTGTTTGGATCGGGATTATTTTTTTCTTAAATAATATCAATTTGAAAGCAGAACAGACTGAAAATAAAATTGTAGAACGTATTTAAAAGAAAAAATACTGATACAACATATCCATAAGCATATATGTTAAGGCCAAGGAGGGTTTTTTTCATTAGCCTCGGTAAAATTAGCATTTCACCAAAATATTTATGGGCTTAAACTTTCAATAAAATAAATTCATAAATTTGAACAAATATTAAAGTTTTGAAGACATTTCTTGATTTGTGAATTCTGTTTTTTTTTGTTTTTTTTACATAGAAAAATGTTGTAATTTTGTTTTTGCAGTTTACCATATTCGTTGGGAATAATGCCTCATTTAATAACACTTTCCCTCGAAGGAAATCCTTTGAAATCAATTCGCCGTGATATTATTCAGGTAAAATTTATAGTAATGAGAAAAAATATTGTGGAGGACTGGAAAGTAATATTTTTTAAAAGAAGAAACCTTTGTTTGTAACAGAAAAAAATTTATTTATTGTAAAATTAACATAATACAGGGTGTATCAGGTTCGATGGTCATAAAGTACCTAGCGTGATCCTTTGCATGATTACAAACTTAAAGTTCCTTATCGAAAATGTCAAAAACTCAAAATTTAAATTGCGTCGTTACATCATTTATGAACTTTCTGCACCAGCAGTTCATTAAATTCAAAGGGGCGATTACAATTAAATCGGCAGCAATTGTTGAGATTAAATGACGTTTTCGACAGGTTTTCAGCAAACTTTGCATGTTTAGACCCATAACATTTGAGTTTTGAACATTTTGCATAAGGAACTTAAATTTGTAACCATGCAAAGGATCACATTAGGTACTTTATGACCATTGAACCTGAAACACCTTGTATATGGTCTGGCCATTTAAACTTTCCGAAAAATCCTATCCTACATTATAAGTCACCAACACAGAAGAAACATCAACGAACCAAATCAAGACTGAATTTTATTTTTAATTATTTTTCTGCTGTTTTTTGTTCCTGTATATTTATTTTTATACTTACTTACTTACTTTTCAAACCCGCTTATCCGTTAGGGTCACGGGGGCAGCAGCCCTATGGAGGATCTCCAGCGATCGCTATCTTCCGCCATCAGGCGCATGTCCTCCCTGGTAATACCCAAGCGACTCGAACCCAGATTCTCCATGTAGTTTAGCCACCTGGTTCTAGGCCGACCCCTTGGTCTCTTACCAAATTGGAAAATAACAACTGCCTAGGAAGACCAGTTTGCGGCATCGGTATCACGTGGCCATACCAGCGCAACTGAGATCTCTCAATATATATCATGCTAATTTGCTGTAATGTGGTTACTTCGGGTGCCAATCAGTGATTGGCTGTTTCTAGCTTTTCTCTGATTGGCGGACAAAAACCATAAATTCGGGAGCCTCGGCTCACTTACCTTGTAGAACTCCATTTGCCCCGATGATGAAATTGTTTTGAAACGCATTGGCACCATTAAATATATACCGTATCGCTATTCCTGGAGCATCTTATTTCTTGAAGATCGTTATGTTTGACTGTATCAATGCCGTTGATTCAATGGTTGCAACACACGTGTTATGAAAAAGCGAAACCGTAACTTTCAAACCAAAACTAACGCGGCACCATCTGAGATAATAATAGTACATCTTCAAGCCAGAAAGTATTACCCATATTTGAGCAACTGCCAAGTCTTCTTTTACATATGTCTCTGATTACAGTAAATAACGCTGTTGTATGATTCATTCTTAGGTTGCTAGGTAATGCAACACATAAGCTTGTTGCGCTTGGTCTGCTATCATAATGTAAAAATAGACAGAAATACAGAGCAGCGATGCGGGTTGGGAAAACTGTAGCATAGACTGTTCCATTAACTCAGCATGCATGCAACTCTCACATCGTGAAATCTCGTGTGCCATATTTGCTGAAAGAGACCTCATGGAACATAACCCCTACTCTCCGAATGTAGCCCCATGTGATTTCTGGCTGTTTCTTATGGTAAAAGATGTAATTTCGGGTATTATGTCCCTCATTTTGTTATGGAAACCTAGAAGCTGAAACACAAAAGTTAAAGAAGATCAGTTAATTCACTTGTGCGTAAACGCCTCAAAACAGCTTCACAAACTTACCTGCAAGATATGACATTACTTTCTAGTCCCCCTTCTAGTTTTAGAGGGATACTTTCTGTTTCGTTAGTCACAGTAGATCTTTGAATATATTTTTAATTTTCGTAGTTAGCAAATGAATTTTTCCTTTTGATTTAGAGAGGAACTACTTTTCTTTTAAAACATTTACGTAGTCGTCTAGAAGAATCTAATCCCGAAGGTCTCTCTTTTCGACGGAGTCCCAATCGGCCATGCAGCGGTGAAGGTATAAAATCATTCCAAGAAGCTATCAACATAGATCCGCAGACGTTTCGACAAACGAAAACTTTTGATATAAGGTCTATTGGGTTTGAATCTTTCTAGTATTTTTAATGTCAATTATCTAAATACAGTACGGACCTGGTCGAACGCAGAATCGCTCCAACGTGGTTTTGGCAAGGCTCCAGAATTCTGTTTCCGCTTTTACAAACTGCATATTTTCACGGTTTTTTCGTTCCACAACATTTAAGATATACTAGGGTTGTAAATAATGTAGTGGCCATATAAATAATAAACAATTTATAATGAACTTACAAGTACAATTGCATTACGTTCCTGCAATATAATCACGAGCAAAGTTTTGTACCTTTTGCCAAATGTCGGTAAGCCGTAGGATATAGTTAACATTGTGTTGGTTGTGGATGATAGCGATGGAGGGCCCTACTGCTCGGAGACAGATGCCACATCAGAAAATCGGGTGACTTAGAGAGGTTCTTTCAACTTATGAAATGAGTCAAAGTCACAAGGACTCAGATGAGTATGGAAGGTGTTCCAAGATGCATTTTGCCATGGGCAACTTTGATTTTATTCCACAACTGCTGATCACCTTTTGTAAGAATGGTAATAATGACACTCTCCACTTGAACGCCGCACAGCAACTAACCTTCTACCTGGATCGACTGTTTTATGCACTCTGCACATCAACAAGAGCGCCACCTTTCACCTCCCATATCCTGTTTGTGCATGCCAGATCTTATGCGACTTTCTGGGCTGCATTGCCACTACTTTATTTACAACATGTTGTAACTTTTCGAAACTTTACAGAAAATTCAGTTTATTTCGTGAATTTTCATCGCCAAAGAAAGCCAGCGCGGTAGCGAAGTTCGAAAGCAAAATGGCGACAGCCAATTGAAAGTGTATGGCTACTTCTACAAACTTCTAAAACTATCATGATGGTTCACTTTCAACGTTAACAGTTCCTCAAATGAAGATAACCGTCATTTACTTCTTTTAAAAATTCTCCTACCTAGCCGCCATTTACTTGAATGCTGGCAAACAACAACATAGATTTTCAATTCTAGCATTTGTTTTCAGTTTCGATTTGAACAATTGCCAGCATGAAATATTGCTACAATGTTATCTTTGTCATAGATGTAAAATTAAAGTTAAAAAATGAATTAAAGTGTCCACAGGCAGAGCTTTTCGAGGAGGGCGGCATCTTAATCGACTAGATTTAACACGGTCGCTGAAATCTGTCTCCTGACAACAGTGTTCGACTGGGTCTGTACTGTAAGATTAAATTATCTAAGTATTTCTGGAAGATCAATTTATTTTAACTTGAAACTGTTAGAAGTGTTAAAATTGTTTCAAATCAAACTTAATTTAGCTAAATGCAAGTTCAGCTATTCCTACGGTATAACTAGTTAAACTGAAACGGATAATATTTTCATTTGAACAGTTTATTAATTATACTTTTTTTTTAATTCAAAGTAATCGACAAGTCTTAGAAGTTCCTCAAGATTTGATCCAAATGGCTGCTGAATGTAGTGTGACAATTTGCAATTTCAGCAAAAATCTTCTGACTGAAATCCCACCAAGGTAATTTTATATGACTGAAGTAAACACTGAGTGGTCAAAAAATTAGAGACACCCTTTAATAACGAGTTGCTACACCTTTAGCTCTGATCACAGCCGATATTCTTCTTGATATGAACTCAACAAGTAGCTGATACCGTTGCTGAGGAATGTTGGCCCATGCTGACATAATGGCAGTTCTAAGTTGGGTCAGATTAGATGATGGCGTTTTCAAGCTTTCGACTTCGTCCCACAAATGCTCAATAGGGTTGAGGTCAGGGGACTGAGCTGGTCATGGAAGCAGACTAAACTCTGATGTTCCTCAACTAATTAGTGACCGATCAAGCACAGTGGCAAGATACTGAAAGTGACCCTCTCTAGAAGGGAACATCATAGCCATAGACGAGTGCACGTGATTGGCAATGATGTTGAGGTAAGCTGTGCTGTTCAGAGTTGTCCACAGATATCAAGGGACCCAGTGTACTCCAGGAAAACATTCCCTACACCATAATTCCACTGCCACCAGCCTGAAGAGTTGTCATTTGGCAGGAGGGATCCATGAACTCATGCTGTTTGCATCATAATCTGATCCTGCCATCTGCATGATGGAGCAGGAAATGAGATTCATCGGACCAGGCTACTTTTTTACTCCTCAAGTGACAAATTACGTCATTCCTGGGCCCATAACAGGCACCTTTTCATGTGATACCAAAGGCACTCTTGATGGTCTCCTGCTGCTAAAGCATCCTTTGCAAAGTCCGTCTTGTTGTGCATTGGGGTATGCTTTTGATGCACCTGCATTGAATTCAGCTGTAATTTGTCGTGTTGTTGCCCTTCAGTTGCTGCAGACTATGCTACTTGCCTTTCACCTTTCTCGTTTACCAGCCTTTTTCGACCAGAATAGTCCTTATCGCTTGAAGTTTTTTTTCCCTCAACTGCCACTCTCTAAACACCCGAAATACTGGTGGCGAGAAAATCCTAAAGGAGTCTTTGTATCAGAGATGCTGGCATCCTCTCTTCTTGCACCGACAATCATCCCTCTGTCAAACTCTCTTAAATCTTTCGTCTTACCCATTTTGACATTAACTTCCGTGATAACTATGTTGTCTGAAGCTGAATGTTCCTTAAGTAAGCAGATCTGCGCTGTTACGGCACTCTACGTCACTTTTGGACTGGTTTACTTTCAACTAAGGGGTGCCGGCCAGTTGGCCGAGAGGGCTAGGGCGTAGGCTTTCTAGTTCTCGAATCTACCTGGTCGTGGGTTTAAATCCTGCCGTGGGCATGGATATTTGTTTGTCCCAGACTGTGTACAGATATAACTTGTGTAAAAGGCACAAAATGACCTTAGTAGTCGACGCCAAAAATTCTAATAAGCCAACCAATCAACTAAGAGGTGTGTCTAATTTTTTGGCCACTCACTGTATACAGTATTATCAAATATTTGTGAAAACATTTAGCCATATCGCGAATTAGCAACAAAAATTTAAAGATTTCCAAAAATACTTTCATTTTGGGTGGATTTTTTTTTAATATATGAATTACTTCCATTTGGAAATTATTAACATATCTTAAGAGACATTATAGCAATTTTGTATGTGAATGTAAATCGTAGAAATAACAAAACTTCATTTCAAGCATCAGAGTGGTCATCATTCAACAAGTTTATCTAATGATGAATTTTGAATGTCTATTCTTGCTGAACATGATGGACGTACTAAAAGTAAAAATCTACTTTTTGTGGACAAGAGTTTTGTTATTTCAACTGCTTGTTTACAAGGTGCGACAATTAATAAATGAGTTGTCACCTATATTCTCGTGCTTCAACCGCATGCATTCATTAGTTGACATTCCAGTATTAAGCATGGAACAAAAGGCAAACGTTAAGTTAGGTTTTAAACTTGGAAAAATTGCTATGGAAACTTGTAAGTTGATAGTGCATGTTCGCTAGATTTTGTGATGGCGGAAAGAGCTGAAAAACGACGAACACATGAGACATTCGAAAACTGCCACATTTCTTAAAGGATGAGCAAAAAGGAAACTGAGTGGATGCTTGCACGGAATTCATCTCTCCTGCAGATGCTAACCCGAGCTTTCTAGATTCAATTGTGACAGGGGACGAAGCCTGGCGCTATCAATATGACCACAAAACAAAACTACAGAGCATGTAATAACAGTCCCCAACATCCCTGCTAAAACAGAAATTCTGATTTGAAAATTTGAGAACTAAAATAATGCTCATCACTTTCTTTGACAGCACAGGCATTATCCATAAGGAGTTTATTCTGCCTGGACAAACAGTCAATGAGGAGTACTACAGGGAGAATTTGCAGCATCTGATTAAGAGAATCCATTGAGTACGGTCACAATTTCATGCAAAACGGAGTTGGTTCTTATTGCATGATAATGCCAAATCGCACACAGCAGTGCTTGTCAAGAGGTTCTTAGCCAGTAATGGAATTTTAGAGCTTTATCACCTCCCTATTCCCCTGATTTATCTCCACCAGACTTTTTCCTCTTCCCAAAGGTGAAAACAAGTCTGAAAGGACACAGATTTGAGGATATAGAGGACATCATAAAGAACGTTACATCCGAACATGGAAGGGTTAAGTCGGAGGTCTTTAAAGCATGTTTCCAAAAATTGTATGTATGTCGCAATAAATGTGTAGTCTCAGAAGGTAACTAATTTGAAAAATATTGAACAGTTTTGCCAGAAATATATCTTGTATTTGTTAAATTGCTCCAGTCTTGTTTATTAATTGTTGCACCTTGTATATCCATAGTTGGTATCTAATTCTGTGAACGCAGAGTTTACCTTTAAGTATTCATAAAACAATTCTTCTGCTGCAGAATACTTCTGAGAGAAGAAAGAATCGAGCTTCTTCTTTTGCTTTCTAACAAATGACATATTTGAAAGGAAGTAATCATAAATTTGGCTTATCTGCATTGTTAATGTTTTGCTTTGAATTATCTTCTCGGGAGAGGGAATAAAATTTGCAAGGAATCACTTCAGTAAAAAACGTTTTATGTTTCAGTTTAGAGGGAACATTTCCTCACCTGTCAGAGCTTAATTTGAGCTTCAATTTGCTAACATCTGTGGCCCCATTCCTTGGACTTGCTTCTCGTCTTACGTATTTGGATTTACGTTCTAATCAGCTACAAAAACTCCCTGATGAACTTCGAAATTTGAAAAATTTGCGAGAGATTTGTTTAGCCAATAATAAGTAAGAATTTTTTTTATCGTTTACAGTTTGTGTGTTGGTATTCATTATATTGAAAGCAATGTCTTAACCCTTCAAACACAGATTTACTGAAATTCCATCTCCAGTTTATGAAATGCATAAGGTTGAAATTCTGATTGCTAACGATAATAAACTCCAAACCATTGATGTGGAAGGACTATCAAAACTAAAACTTTTGGCAGTACTTGATTTGCAAAATAACGATATATCAGTTGTGCCTCCACAATTAGGGAACCTTACACAACTCAGGTAACTAATTTTTCTTCTTTCTTTTAAAGACAATAATAAAATATTTAAGCGTT
>JAHWFO010011261.1:388221-414248 GCA_023313115.1 Rhysida immarginata
TAAGCGTTTTTATTTTTCTTCTAAACTGAATTTTTACCAGAACCTTTAAGAAGGCAAATTAAATATAAGATTGTTCAAAAAGTTCCAGTAACTTTTGAATAGTGTGTCTATGGTTGGTTATGCAAACATATTTTGAGGTGTGTGTGTTGTCCTCACAAGATTCTAAAGAATAATCTTCTATTGTTTGATTTTTGATATATAGCTTAGTTTATGCTGATTGTTTATGTAAGAAATTTCCCGAACATTCTCCGATTGTTTAATGTTCATGGTAAGTGACTTGTGTGAAAGGTATTGTGCAGTGAAATTCAACATCAGACTGGGGAAAACATTCACAGAAACCCATCAGATGCTTCGACAAGCCTGAGCTGCATCTGGTGTTATGAATTGTTCAACCAGTTCAAAAAAGGTAGGAAGTCCAATGAAGATGATGGATATTCTGAATGTCGCTCAATGTAGATCTTATTTGTGTCAATTGCCACTTTCCTTGGGAGAGAGATGTTCAATTTTGTCTTCATGTTTTTCAAAACTAGATTGGATGCTACCTATGGCATGGATGTGAGACAGGATATGGGTCTGTTTTCAACGATCACTTTAAAGTGAATTTTCATCATCCTGCTGATGGGTCAGAAAAGAGGAATTCCTATACTACAAGCCAGGTGCATGTCCTATCATTGGGCTTCCACTATGTAGTCTCCACAGTGGCCGAATTGGTAGAGGCAATGAGCTAGACACTTGTAGTCCCTGGTTTGAATCCTGATTGCAGAAGTTTTCTTTTTTTTGTATTAATTTAATTATTAAGTGAGAAAGAATGTCTGCAAGATGGGGTAGCCAAAACAATGTCACCAACATCAGACACAATCAGCAAGGAGCATTTCTATTATTTTGTCAAAACACTGGTAGATGAATTAATTTCCTGTTCAGTTTATGCTGTATTTGCTCGACTATAAGAAGAGTTGTTTTTTGTTTTTTTCCAAATTAAAGGGGGGGGGGGGGGGCTGTCTTAAAATCAGAAATTACACAAATATACCGCGACAGATAGACAATAATCATTTACTGGTATTCTCGATCATAACGAGACCACACAAGATTTTACGATAGTGCTTGAGAGATTGGAAAAATATCTTCCCCATTCACATATCGCAGCAAGTTTTCAAGCTTAAGATATGGATCAACGCGGTTCCATTTTTATTTATTTTTTTTTGAAATCCAAAAGCATTTTAATTAAAGTTGTTTTAATTTTTAAATACGTATTTTTGTTTTCATGTTCATTAAAAAAAATGTTTCCCAAAAATTTATCTCAAAAAAGCAGGGTCGTCTTATACTTGAAGTCATCTTATAGTCAGGTAAATTTTTATCTAAAGGCTCATGCTCATGTCATACTACTTTGAAAGTGAAGATGCCAAGGCTTTTCCTCTATTTCCATGCTCCTCAAGGAATATCAATACAGAGTGACATATTGTAAAGGGTGATAGACACATATTGGGGGAGGCCGTGGCCTGGTTGGCTTTCACTGAAACGCAACTTTTGTGAAGTTAAACAACCTCAGGCACGGCTAGTCACTGGATGGACAACTATCCGTGATTCACGATCTTCACCCCCCTGGCTGCTGTGACCATCATACAGCAGTCGTTAATCCAGGTTCATCCAGGGACCCTACTCGTCAGCCTCAGCCCATACAGGTCCTGGATGGACGTATTGGATTACCAGTACTAATAAATAAATAAGTAAATAAATAAATACACTGAGCAACTTCAGGGGTGGAATATACTGGCTAATGATACCTTCTGTATCTCAGACTGAACACTTGCATCCAGGATTTCTTGACACTGCCAAGTGACTTTACGACAGTTTCAATGACTTTCCATTGTATTCGACCTTTTTTTTTACCATATCCCCTTCTTTTGTTACAAAAGTCACTTCCTGTGTGGAGGCCGTAACAGTTTGCGGTTCATGTCCACAGTAACTTAAATGGCATGGTCTCTGGTTCGAGTCCACGTCGCAGAATTTTTTCATAGTTTTTCTACTTTGCAGTTATAATACAGGGTGAGTCATTTCAGGGTTTCGGAAGTCAATAAAACAGTTACAATGATAGAGATCATGGAAACGCTTATCGATGATAGAAAAATAATCTTAACGTTAAAAAATAGTGAAAAAATCTGACCGGGTGGCGCAAAATAAGGTGTTAAAAAGTTTCTGTCTACTACAACAAAATATGAGGTTATAGATTCTTGTCATATTTATGCTATAACAGACATCCTGAAATTTAATGCATAAGGTTTTCAGAGTGATTTCCATCTGCTGCAATCTGTGTGTAGAGCCTTGAACTGAATTTCGGGTGGTGCAAAAAAAGTTTTGGAAAGTTTTTGTCTATTGTGGTTTAATCGTACGCTGTAAACTATTTTCCTCGTGATACTGTTCTATTGCAGTTCTGAGCATTCTATAACTCTCTCACTGATGTCTCTCATTACATTTCTAGAAAGATTCGTGCAGTCAGAAATAATGTTCTTCAGAGTCACCATGGAATTCAGTTCAAGGCTCTCTACACTGATTGCAGCAGATAGAAATTCCTTTGATAACCTTCTGCATTAAGTTTCAGGTTGTCTGTTATAGCATAAATATGATAACAAGAATCTATAACTTCATATTATGTTGTAGTTGACAAAAACTTTCTAACACCTTTTTTGTGCCACCCAGTACGTAATTGATATAGATGACCGAATCTATTACAGCAGCAGTTCTCAACTTTTTCACAACCCCACACCATTCACACAAAATAACACAAAACAACTAACAAAGCATTGCCAATGACCCTTCCAAATACCGCTAGTTAACCACTTGTGTACCGTCGATTGAGAACCACTGCATTACAGCAAAGTATACAATAAGAAGTTCAACATTTATAAGATAAAACGGGGATAGAAATAAAATCAAATAAAGAAATTTCTCTCAAAGTTTTGTATGTGTGTCACCCTTGATGGCAGCAGACGTTAACCTTGTATTCAAATAACTTCCACACACATCCTAAATTCTGATGGTAGACGCCAGAGACTACTGTCGGCACGCCACGAGAAAACCGCTGCGCTGCTTAATGTGCTCGCATGGTGTCACTGCAGTTGCAGATGAATTTATTCAATGTTGGGGGAAAAACAGCCAAACAGGGTCGATCCATGTTTCATCGATGTAAACAATAGGACTATTTTCTTCTCTTATTTTTTTCATATTTCTCAGGTATCTACCTCTCTATGCAAACGTTTTCATTTGTTTGGAAACACTGCCAGAACTCATTTTTTCATTACTTGATTTTAGCGCTTTTCCTCCCTTCCTAACTATAGAATGATCTGCATCTACAACAACACCATACGAGCATATTAAGCAACTCAGCGGTCTTCTCGTGGCGTGCGGACAGTACATCAGGAATTAGGATTTTCTCACAGCTGGGCTAAATCACACGAGCATATGACCTTTGGTATAATCCCGTAAGAAAAAAATAATATAGAGTTGGGTTAGGTGACTCTGGAGGCCACATAAGAAGAGGATAATCATTTCAAGAAGCTCGTCCAATCTGCATCTATCATGGTTATTGTTCGATTTCCTAAACCTGGAGTGACTTATGAATCACTCGTAATAATACAAAATTTTTATGTGATGAAATTACATAATTTTTATTATTAGTTTGTTCTTAGTTTCCCTTCCCATATTTTTCCCACAAATGACTGACCAGTTTTTTTGCATAAGCCACAAGTTTAAACAGTTTCAGTTTGAAAAAATGATTGATAAAGACCTAATAAGATGTAATGGTGCTTTATAAAATAATTTTTAAGGAGACTGCATATTTTTAGGTATTTATGCATTTATTTTCCATTGGCAGATCTGTTCAGCTTGAAGGTAATTTATTCCGACAACCTCGTTTGGCTATTCTAAACAAAGGAACCGACTGCTTGCTTCAGTATTTGCGTGATCGAATTCCAACGTAAATTTTAACGTTTATAGAATCCATTCCAAAATTAAAGATGTACACTATTGATAGATAAGCACGAGTGCTTTTGCAAGGTTTATTTTTTTAACAAACTTGATTGAGGCTTTATAATACAACATGGTGCAAATTGAAGTTTGAGTCGATTAGTTTCAGCTTTTATTCCTGCTTTTTTTCAGGTGTGCATAATAGATTATTTTATGCACACTTGAAAAAGATGGGAATATAAGCCGAAATATCGTGTTAATTTCAATTTGCACCATGTTGTATTGTAAAGCTGAATCAAATTTATTTTACAAGCAAAATTTGGAAAGACAAAAAAGAGAAAAAACATTTATGATTACAAAAATATTATTTCTTGCTTTAGTTATGATGTATGGAACTAGCAAGCTAATTTATTGTCCACAAAGAAAGTATGAATGCAAAAAAAAAAATTAAAAAGAAATGCTTTATGAAGACATTTTAAAAAAATAATGGTGTGTACCTTTTACGTTTGTGTTTGTAAAGTTTCACTCTGCTCACAAGTTATAATGTAATGTTTGACAATCGAGCTTATGAATTGCAGCTGCCATAAAGTCATTGTTTATACTTCACCCGTCATTTTGAGCAAAATATTGTCATTAAAGGAAAATTTTTATATTAAAGATGTAAACAAAAAAACAATAAATTTTTAACTGCCATAAACGAGTTATCACAATCATGTGTAATATTTTTTTAAAGTCCTAAGATTTCTTTTTTGTTTCGAGATAACTATTTTTCAATAAAATATAAATTATATAAACAATTGTATGTCATTTTTTTGTCACCATTCAAGAAAAATCATACACTGCTAGCAAAAAGGAATGGGCCGATTTATTTGAAATTTTGCACACAAGAAATGATTAAAATTGCAAGACAATACATCCAGAAGAAGGTTGTACAGCGTGGCTCCCATGCTCCAATAGACCAAATTTGTAGGTCGTAGAATCGCCACAACCTTGAATGCAGGCTTCGACTCTTGCATGTATGCGGTCATAAAGATGCTGGATGTCGTCTTGGGGTGGGTGGAACTGAACAAGCCACTGAACATGCTGATGCAATTGTGGAACTGTCCCATATGTCCCACTTATGCTCAATTAACAACAAGTCTAGAGATCGTGCTGGCCAGGGAAGTAGTGGTCCACATGTTGTAAGGTCTGCAAGCTACCACAGGCACTTTGTGGACTGGCGTTATCCTGCTGGAAGAACATGTTATCCTTCTGTTGCAAGAAAGGCAGAAGAACAGGTTCCACAATCTGTTAGACGTACCGAATGGTCTTCAGTGTTCCATCCACAAACATCAAGGGTGATCGTGAGTTGTAACTGATCGCACCCCACACCATTATGCTAGGGCTTGGATCTGTGTGCCATAGATGGATGCACTGTGGAAGATGGCGCTCTGTTGCTCTTTACCGCAAACGTACATGTCCATCACTGGTGTACAGGCAGAATCCGCTCTTATCACTAAAGACCACAGACCTCCAGTTGGCTCTCCAGTCTGCTCTCTCACGGTGTTCTTGCAGAAGTGGGAGTCTGGCTAGAGGGATCCGTACCTGCTTGCCTGCTGCTAGCAAACGGTTACCAATGGTCTGTCTTGACAAAGCTGGTGGCACTCTGGCCCTTATCTCTGGTGTGGATGCCATATGGTTGCTCAAAGCTTCTCGTATGATTCAACAGTTTTGGCGTGGGTGTCCAGAATCAGGTCTACGTGAGTGCATTCCTTTCATAAACCACCACTGATAACATCGAACCATCACAGAAACATTACAACTGATCTGCACTGCAAACGCCGATGAGATCATCCAGCCTCTCGAAGTCCCACAATTTGGCCTCTGTCAAACTCCGTGAGTTGTTGCACAGGAATACGGCGACGTTTGCGAGGCATTGCCGTCAAATGTTTCAGTACAATGCAGATGCCAAACTGACGATTTCATGCAAATCTGGTCGGAGCCACTCTGTACAAGTTCTTATGGACTTATTGTCTTGCAATTTCTTGTATGCCACCAATGCTTACATGTGTTCAAAATTTCAAATAAATCGACCCATTCCTTCTAGGTGGTGCATTTTTCCCCCCAGCAGTGTATTACCGATATAAGATTGTGGTACGCACTTCTTCAGCAATTACACCTTAGATATTCATAGGTTGATTTTTGCTTATAATGAGTAGTAGTATATACATTGGACTTAATTTACCCTGCAGACTTTAAAAAACTTTGCTATGGGCATTTGATAATTCCATCATATCAAGAATGCCAGTGAAATTTAACACAGAGGGTCATTTCTCTTTAACTTAGCCGATTTTGTATGATTGTCATTTCACATGTAGCCCGTTCTCTGCCACCATGTTCAATGTGATTCCCCCGGTTCCAGCAACAGCCCGGCAGCATAATTTCTATGCTAGCAGATTTTTTTGCAGGACGCCGAGAGGAATTTCATTCCATACTTTCTTGCACACTTTCCAAAGTCCACCCATGGTTTTGGGGCGACACCTTCCAAGTCTCCTTTTGAGAAGGCCAAAGCCAAGAAAGTCCATAGGGGAGACGTCAGGTGACTTGATAGGGGTAGCAGAGAAGGGGGACAAATGCCAGTGTCTTCTTCCATTTGTGCTATGAATTTTTGTGTTGAACGCACGTTGTGGCTGGACGCCTTAACTTGACGAACACAAACTTTGTTGTTCTCCTCTCCGTACAGTGCTGGGATCTCCTCTGTGTAAAGGAGATTTCAAAGTATTCTCCTTGTAGTAATTTGCATTCACCTTAGCGTTTTTCTCCACCTGATGAAGATGCAAGTCTTTTTGAGCAGTACCCCACCACCACCAAGAAGCCTTTCAGAAATGTAGTTTCACAACATTTGCGTACCCAATCAGTCTGACCTTTTGCATCTGCTGGACGGCAGGGAATTGCACGAACCTTACCACAATCTGTGAAGTAAACCTTCATCAGACGTGACAACAAACCACCATTTCTCACCTGCAAGATACATTCGTAGAATTTGCGGGTATCGATTTTGCCTTCACGGATGTGGCCATGGACTTCTCTGTTGGAGGGTTTTCCTGTGCTACCATCTTCTTGATCTTTTTTGACTGTATCAGGTGAATGGATAGGGTGGGGTTTCTTCCGAGGTAGCTTTTCATGGGTGAACTTGTCGGGAACGCCCGAATTACGTATGTCGTCCAGAATGGAGTTAACAGCAGCCTTCAATAACGAAATTCCTTCCGTCTTGCACTATTGCACGATGTGTACGGCACTAAATCCCGCCTTGGAAAGTGCTCCTATGTACCCTCTCCAAAAATCATTAATTTTTCTAGCTCATGCGATGAATTTTCTGCGCTTGTTTCCTGAACAAATATTTATGGAATGCCCACTGATACACCACCTGATTTACATCGGCTCGGGCGCATTTCATTGTTGGTGAGGGATGTTCAAAATCGGCTAAGTTATAGTGAAATGTCCCTCCGTAATGCATTGAAAGGTTAATCACTTTCTGGTCCTTTCAAGACTGCTTCCTCAATGTGCTCTGCAAGTTAGGGGAGCCCCATTGAGACAACTGAGGAAGTTCATGCATCTCAGGACTACATTTACGTGTGAAGTCCAACAGAACCAGAAAATAGGATACGATACAAGCCATGGCGATCCGTGTAAAGAAATTCGAGCTACGAAATGAAGTCACACACTTCTTTTTTTTTCCCAAATCTATCATTATCCCCATTCTCAATGATCATGGGTAATGAGCAAATGAATGTGATCATGGGTGCAAGAAGATGAAATGAGATTCCTAGATGAGAGTCCACAGCAACACAATAAGGGAGTCTTTTGATATTGAGCCGCTACTTCACATTGAAAGGTGTTAGTTGCATTAGTATAGCTACATGATATGGACATCGCAAACTGGTCTTTGTAGGCAGTTGCTTTTTTTTCAAGCCAGTGGATAAGAGACTAAGTTTAACCCCTTGGTCTCTTGACTAGAACCAGGTGGTAGACTACATGAAAATTTGGTTTGAGTTGCTTACGTATTACCAGTGATGATATGAACGGAATGGCATAATATCGCGATCAATGCAGATCCTCCATATGGCTCCTGCCCCCATGACCCTAAAGAATAAGATGGCTTGAAAGGCAAATAAGCAAGTAAGGATTAATCACATTCTACTACAGTAAAGTAAACATCTCCAATAATATGATCACAGTATAAACATCTTTAATTGAGTAACATCTAGTAATTGCATATACTGGGTGTATCAGCTATTTAAGAAGACATTTTATGACTCTGTCAGCAGGCTTTGTTTTTTAAGTGGCGTTGCTTCAAGCCCAAATGGTAAATTTTTTTTTTCTTCAGACCCAACATGGAAGCCTT
This sequence comes from Rhysida immarginata, assembly GCA_023313115.1. Lineage (NCBI taxonomy): Eukaryota > Metazoa > Arthropoda > Chilopoda > Scolopendromorpha > Scolopendridae > Rhysida > Rhysida immarginata. Next base: position 396,566 of record JAHWFO010011261.1, read on the forward strand.
AAATCTGACACTGGAAATGAAAAGGTATGCCATTCTCGTTGCTTTAGCTATTTTTGAACGTTGCCAGGTCCTTTGGCTTCTGGTGGGAATGTGGCCAAAAGATAAAAACATCAACATATGGATGCTGTCAGGAAAGTCAGATATAAACTTTCCAGAAAGTTCAAGGGATCATCAACAAGAAGTCCAGGAAGTCAATCAGGACTATTGCCAATCAGATGTTACGAGAAGAGGGTAAGTTCATATCTGAAAGAACTCGAGAAAGCCAGTCAGAACGCTTGCTAAACAAAGTAAACACTCCAAGAAGCCCAACATCCCTGGTTTTTCTCCTAGCTTACCTGATTTTAAATCCTCTGGACTACTATGTTTAGTGCAGTGTTGAGAGAGAGAGAGAGAGAGAGAGAGAGAGGTGAACAACTAGGCCAGTAATGCTAAGGACTCATTGAAGGTTGTCATCAGGCATTTTGGAAAAACGAACCTAGTTGGGTTTCTATTTAGGATTGATTGGTATCCATAGTACTTACGGTATTGTTTACCTTTTTATTACCTTCATTTCAAGGGTAGCTAGTATCTCTGACCACAAAACGTGGTTTATGAACGCCCCTTAGTGCCGATCGGCAACTAAAATAGCCATTTACGAACTCGTATTTAATACAGAATAGAAAATAGAATTTTTATTTAAGTACGAGGAGATATCAGAAAGTAACTGCATTTATTTTTTTCAAAGAAAATTGCAAGACATACAGGTAAACGACTAAGTGTAGCTGAAACCACACGTCTTTATCTACTTTTCCACATAGGAACCTTGATGATTATGCTGCACCAGTTTCAGAATATCCTTCTCGTAGAACTCCGTCGGCGGTGAATACAGTCACTGGCGCACTGCAGATTTGAGTTCTTCGTCAGCCTCAAACCTCTGACCACCCAGAAATCTCTTCATGGGAACAAAGAGTTAGTAGTCCGAGGGAACAAAGTCCGGACTTAGGGGCTGGGTGGTCCAGAACTTCCCAACCGAAACGGGTCACTTTTGCTTGGACGATGTTGGCTACATGGGGACGTGCGTTTCATCAAGAAGTCGAACATAGTTTCATCTTTCTGGTCGTTTATCCGAATAGCGTGCCGCAGTTTAGTCAATGCTTCACAATAGATAGCGGTGTTGACTGTTGACCCACGAGACAGGAACTCTGCGAATAAGATGCCTTGCATATCCCAAAAACTAAGCATAATTTTTCGAGCTGAAGGAGAAACCGACTTTTTTGCGAACAGGAGAATTTGGATGTTTCCACACCGTGCTTGCAGATTTAGGCTCAGGTGTGAAATGCAAGACTCAGGACTCCGCCTACTGTGACAATGTGAATCAGAAATGCATTTTTCTCTTGGTTATACAGCTGCAGATGTTGCAATCTAGACTGCACGCCATTCTGTTGCTGCCCGAGTACGCGGGTTCGATCCCGGCCGAGGACGACAAGGAGTTTTCAGGGGGAAATCCTGAGATCACGCACTTCCTTCGGAAGGGAAGTAAAGCTGTTGGGACCATGTACTCGTTTTCCAGCTGCACGCTAAAGAACCTTTGCGAGGCAAAATTTGCGGCCCCTATAACGCCGTCCTGAAATGACCATAGCAGTTGAAAAGGACGTTAATACCAAACAAAGCAAACCAAACCATTCTGTTGCCTGTCTGTTCTTGTGTGAGACCTTTTTGAATCCAATGCGAACAGACTTTGTGGTATCCAAGCTTATGCACTATATCCCATGCAGATCCATAGGATATGTGAAACGTTTCACTCACTTATTTCAAGGATATGCGACGGTTTTCTCTGATTGTGTTGTTAATGCCCTCGATAATAGAGAACATTAACAACACAATTAATGTTGTTGTTCAGATATCCTGCTATCACGGAATTACAAAGGCAACAATGAAAAATGTGTTAATGTCATATCTCGTTAGTATTAAGGATCTCTGGTTATGACCAACACCACTTCTACTCAAAGCCTGAGCACGAAAACGTCATACATTATTACATCACCTACGGTAGGGTATTTTTAATCATATTTCTACCAATAATAAGCCCGATATTGTCCCTACCGTACGTGATGTAACAATGTAATTTTTTCCGTGAGCAGGCTTTCTCTCTAGGCGATATTGTTATGACTAGGGCCAATCGTGAGGTCTTTCATTGATATTGAAAATGAAAGTAAAGTTTCTAACTCCCGATAGGGTGGCGCTGCAGGTGCAGTTGGACCGATTGTACATGCAGCGCCACTTTTCAATAGAGTTCACGCTCTATCGGGAGCTAGAAACTTTAGCGTCATTTTAACAATGGAGCTCGATATCCATTTATATTTATATACCAGAGATAAGTCCTACACGGGTACCACTGTTAACATCGCGTCATCAGACACTCCACCATGCATTTGCCACCAATCACATGAGACGGACACTGCAACAGTGGCGTAACGTCATATGGTCGGACGAGTCACGGTATGCTGCTCCATGCCGATGGGAGGCATCGTGTGACACAGCTCATGAGGTAATGGGAGATCTGGCTTGCCAATTGGGCGTGGTCCAGGGCGGTGGGGTATCAGTCATAGTCTACGGCGTGTTTTCCTGGTATGGAATGGGCCCCTTTTTCTTCTGGAAAACACGCTGAATGATCGTATCGTAAATTACTCGAAGACCATCTCCACTGTTTTTGGTCTTCCAAACACCCCAACGACCTTGCCGTCTTTCAAGATGACAGTGAGCCACCACATCGCTCCAATGTCACCCGAGAATGGTTCGAAGAGCATGCAGGGGAGGTCCAACGACTGAACTGGCCAACCCGAAGTCCTGATGTGAACACGAACAGACCGCAACTTGACACCGTTCTGCAGACCGCGTTATGTCATCTATCTCCGGATGTGTACCAGGGACTTGCAGATTCACGTCCACGCTATATCGCTGCAGTACAAAGGGCCAGAGGGGCCCGACCATATCTTAGGTGAGTTTTGCTCAGTCAGTGTGCTATGCAGTTCTTCCAAATTTAACTAATTACTCTTTTATATTGAAAAGACTTGCAGAATACAGTACTTACGTTGCATTTAAAAATATGTTAATAAATAGAAATCAGAAATAAAAGCAATTAACAATTAAACTACAATAACGATATAAATATTCATATGCCACTTCACATTTATTGGATCACAGATTTTCAAAATTAAAACATCTTAAAAGAGAAAAGTATGACTATGAACTTCAGAACCGCGTTCGACTTCTTCAACCAAAACAAAATTCTAACAGGAATGGATGAATGGAGAATTCCACACTAAATCATTTAAAAATACAGTAGAATTTATAATTAAATTGTCCCACGTGCGATCAATAATATTTAGGAAACATTCTTCCAGACAATTCGAAATAAGATTTAAGAACAGGTGTTCAGCCGTAATGGCACAGTTTTCGTAATGGCCGCCAAAGCGTCGAAGATGACCATCGGAGTGGCCGTCCATCAGCTTCAGTCAGTCCATCCACAATTAATCTTGTGAGCAACATCGTGCGAGAAGACAGACGCCAAAGTGTGTAGACAGTTGCCGATGAAGTTAAAGCTGCCGCGATATCCGCACTTCGCACCGTTCCGCAAACTGGCTTCGCAGAGTGTTTCCAAGCATTATGCAGACGTTGGCAGAAGTGTGTTACTGCTCACGGCCATTATTTCGAAGGAATTGTTGTTTAAATGTTTATACTTTTTTCTGTGTGTAGAAATAAAAATTAATTTCGTAAACTTTTTGAAGCTGCCTCGTATAGTGTCCCAACAATATACTAGCTAGTGGAAGGTTTGTAGCTACTGTGCCAAAAATGTAGTTTTTCCGATTTTCGATATTCACATTTTAGGGTGCGAATCTAAAAAAAAAAAACAACAAAAAAAACACCGATTTTCGGGGGTGTTTCAAACAATTTTCTGATATTTCGATGCAACGTCGCGGGGAATAAGGATAAAGCAACGCAACTCGGAGGGAAGCTTCTCGGGGATATTGCCAAAAAATTAATTTCTGGGGTTTTTTTTTCGATTTTTCGCTTTGTGAAGGGGGCCAGGGGTGGCCCAAAGATTGGCACCCCGTTTTGTGTTTTTGCTGCCTTACTCCAATGCGGGAATGTAGAGAGGTTCAAAATTGCGCACGAGGATGTAAAATACGTCTATAAAAAGGGGACATTCGTTGTATTTGAAAACCGATTTTAAGGGGGGCAGAAATCAAAATGGGAACCGGACATTTGCCACACTAGACATTTGCTCCTAACTGCTAATACTGCTTCAGTATCCTTCTTGTTCAGAATGTAATTCATAACTATAAAAGAAATACAACTAACTATACACATACAGGAAATAAAAAATTTTTATTAAGTAAAAGGTAAACAATAATACTAGAGTGTAAAAATTAAATAATAGCATAAATACTATGTGATTAATAAATATAAAAGAAATACGACAAACTGGTCACATACGTAAATTAAATTTTTATTAAGTAAAAGGTAAACAATAATATAAATATGATGGTGCAGGACTTTCAATTCAATCTGATAGCATGGCCTATACCGTTTAAAAATTCTGGCAATATTTTCCGACGGTTCACATAGTCCGAGCACAGGATCTTAACCCGCCGCTGATGATCTTGTGTGGCACGTCTAATCCGCTTTTGTGGAGGTTGTCCGCGAGATGTACTCAAGAAAGAAGCATACCCCACCAAATGGTTGGATGCAGGGTTTCCAGATTTAAATTATCATTTGAAACCAAACAAGCTTTAAAAAAAAGCCAAAAAATGCCAAACCAATTTTTAAAAAGCCAAAAAACGCCAACTTTTAAAATTCAATTTCAACTTATTTTATACTTATTTTAACCAAAACTTCCCTATTATGAAACATATTGCACAGTAAACACAGCAAGTTCTGAACATAACTTTAATTTTCACAACTTAGGCTGTAAGTAAAGACTGATACACAGATTGAATGAGATACAGTTAAACAGATTGGTCGATTTATAAATACAGAGAACTAATTTTATAATTATATCAAATTAAAAGGAAATCAACGTCATCGCTACTGTCCTTACTGAAACTGCCATGAATATTTTCTGAAGTGTAATTATTTAGCATTTTATCTATAACAGTAAAGTCTTTGCAACATTTTTTTGAAATTATTAGCTCTGATCTAATTCTCACAATTGCATCAAGAAGATTCAGCTGCATCCTGTTGGTTTTTGTTTTAACTGAAGATAAAAGAGAAAATACCCTTTCCAGTACAGCATTACTAACAGGCGTGATTAGACAAATAAGGACAAACATAGCAAGCTCTTTAAACGCTGGATGTTGAAGAACACCAATCCAAAACGGTTTCAGTGTCTGTTGGGATTATATCTTCCTTAAATGATTCTTCTTCTTTCCAATCGACAAAAATAATCTTTCTATACTGCTCTTCAATCGTATTAATATCATTTGCTGCAAGATGTAAATACGGCAGATTTGAAAACGCAGGCCTTGTAGCTTGATTTCAAGTTATTGATGGACTCAAATTTGACAGACCTTGAAATATATCTCTTGCTGATGGGAGTCTATACTTAACTTGATGAAGTCTAGCATTGTCATGCATCTTTCTTTAACAGTTTGTATTTCAAGAGGTATACAAAAATTCTGATCAAGAAGCTTCTTACATTCTGTCAAGAATTTGACACCAAAATCTACACGTGAAATATCTTTTTTTTCTGCTTATTGGTATATAGTCTGTTTTGAAGAGTTTTCTGGTGTACAAATAGTGCTTCAGTTAATTGAAGGGGATTGTTTGCTGAAATAAGCCGTTTAGTCTTTCAAATTCTTGCACAAAACAAAATAGAGATAATTTTTGTTGTCTAACATCATTTCTTTTAATAGTCTAGCTCTATATCTTGTGTCCAAGCTGTAATGGGCTAACTCAATAGAAACAAAGTATGCCTTTAGTTCTTTCCAGTTCATCAAAATGTCGTACATAACTTTTCCACGAACAAGCCAGCGAGTAGCTGAAGGGTTTTCAAAGGGAAGAGGAGCATACGTAGTTGGTTCAAATTCTGTATGCCATTCATAATTTCAAATCATTCTTTGTATGCTTCACGTCTTACTTCACTTTTACGAAACCAGTGAGGTATTTCTGACAGCAAAAATCTAATATTTGAAGTAGCTTGGATGAAGCATGTTGAATGCACAGTGCTAGAGAATGGCAAATGCATTTAAGCTGTACACAAAAAGGATAAACAGCTTTCATTCTAGACCATATCATTTGAATTATTAGATCCTACCATATTTGCTGCACCATCTGATGCAAAACCAATACAATTAACAAGCTTTTGACCACAGTTTTCAATTTCTTCTTCAATTAGATGAAATATTCTCCCTTCTGTAGTTTCATGTACAGGAATTAAACCCACAAATTGTTTTCTCCTATCACTAAAAAAGCGAACTAAAATGCACAGGGATTAACTATTAAATTGTATATTAACTATTACAAACTATTTAATTGTATATTAAAAATGCCAAAAAATGCCAAAAAGCCAAACAATTCTTTTTCAGGCCAATCACATGGAAAAATGGCCAAATTTCTGGTTTTTGGCCTCAAAAATGCCAAACTGGCAACCCTGGTTGGATGTGCATGGACTAAACTCTGATCTTTCCGTATATCTTCAATCGCCTTCCAAATGGTTGGATGTGCATGCCCCACCAAATTTTAAAAGAAACATACCAACCCTCGCAAAAATTATTTGTTCGATCCTCGTCGTCGAGAGTGGTTTGGTGGACATTCCACAGCTCCGGCGGAAACAAAGGTGGAATTGGTCTTAACGTCTTCGGGAGAATTGTGCCGTCGAGCTGAGGTGGAGGCTGGGCGCGGCGATAGCCTTGGACGTAAGTGATAGTGAAATAGTCCAGCAAATCCTGGAGTCCTTCAAAGTCAGGCACATTTCGCGAAAGATAATCTGCTCCAACTTTACATCTTTGACTGGCAGAAATGCCAATCCATCGATCATCCCGCAAAAGTGTCTTACCGTTTCCTGATCCATAAGGACCCTGAACTTTTCGCCATGTGCTCTGGGTTAGGTGGTAAAAGCAACCATCCCAACTCCTGGCATCGGTTGACTAATCCATTCACTAGCTCTTCATATGTGAATAGTTAGTTGTATTTCTTTTATAGTTATTAATTACATTCTGAACAAGAAGTATACTGAAGCAGTATAAGCCTGTACTAGTATAAGCAGTTAGGAGCAAGTGTCCAAGTGGCAAATTTATATTATAAAGAATTTTTTATGAAATATATACATTATAAATTACTATCAGGAATAAATAGACAAGTTTGTGAAATATATTATTTCATAAACTCCTCATCTATTACTGTTACTCGCGGCCGCGGCTATCTTGGGGACGTTACTTTGTAGGTTTACCCTTACACCCAAACCTTCTTTATCTATCGAAAATAAACATATTTTCGGAACATTGAACAGGTGGTCAGTGAGATACGACAACTTTTTTCCAGGAATTGTACGTAACGATCGCGATCATTTCTATAATTTCTTGTAAGGAAGATCGTTTCTCGTTGGAAAGACCATAATTAGCAGCAATAGAAAGTACCAAATGACTCTTTGTTTATGTTTCTCAGTTTATTCCTTTTGATCAATGGTAAACAACAAATATTCCTATCTGCTAACTGATCATAGGAATATAAGCGCTTTCAAGGAATCTCTGTTGAAAAAACCTCTCATCTGTTTCTTAAATAATCATAAAAATACGATAGCATCTTATATCCCAATTTAATATTTGCTTTTAAATATTTTTTTAAATTTTACTCAGTGGTTAACATTATCGATAGGAGATGGCGCCACCGCAAAATGCTTGCCATCAGTAGATCGTCGAAGATACAGAATTATATTATGAATGAACAAAATGGATTTTATTGGATTTAAAATTATTATTATTATGTTTATTAAGAAGATGGCATGTCTAATAATGCATTAGAAGCACAAGAGAAAATGAGTAAGCCTATTTTGTTGTTGTAACTGATTTTTATCGCAAAGATTTGACATGCATTCAATGGTGCAATCTTCTTCCTCGTATACATACCAGAACAGGAATTTCGTACACGATCTATGAAATCTTAATTTATCTGGAGTGAATGTAAATGAATTATGAATGATTTCGGAATTCTAGAAATCTGCTCCAAAAGGAAATGTTGTTTGGAATTCTAGATACATGATCGTGCAATAGGGGTAAGTAAAACTATGTGCATTTTGGTGTTATACTTTTATTTGTTTATTTTTTTTGTAAAGGTTGAAGAGCCCCCCCCCCCCCAATCAAATATTGCGTTTGAAATGAATGATGTTAAATACACGAAATGATTGGTGGAGATAGTATGAAACGCTCTTCTGCCTTATATCTTGAATGGAAAATATGATGATTAAAGTTTGGACACTTGGGAAATACACTATATATATTGGCCTTGTCAACATATCTATTAGGTAAGTAACTTTTTAAACAAGTCAAAACATAGATAAGTTGATTTACTATGAGGGAGGATCGAAAACTAACGCACAATAATTTTCTGTGGCCAAATTTTTAATAATATGCAAATACGAGGCCTGTGAGAAAATAATATGCATGAGCCGACCTTGAACCTTTGTGTGTATGCGTGAATTTTTTCCCGCCTCTCAATAGCATCAGTTGCTGGCAATCAGCATTAGAGGGAGGTTGTGTGTTGTGCTCTCGTCGGTTTTTGATTTGAAGGAAAATGGCGGAACGACTGGAGCAGCGTTACTGCATCAAATTTTGCCAGAGACTGGGCGATAGCCAGGTTGAAACCATCCGGAAAATTCAGACGGCTTTCGGTGACGATGCTATGGGCATCACACAGATTAAGGACTGGTACAACCGGTCGGCCATCAGCATGCCGAAATGACCAGGTCATTGCCAAACTGAACGCTGTGGTGATGCAGAACCGTCGTGTGACTATCCGAGAAGTTGCGGAAGAGGTGGGCATCAGTACGTTTTCGGCACATTCCATTCTGACCGAAGATTTGGCCATGAAGAGAGTGGTGGCGAAATTCGTGCTGACGGCGGAGCAAAAGCAACTTCGTGTTGACGTCTCACAGAACATGCTGGCCTTCGCAAACAGTGACCCCGAGTTCATGAACACCATAATCACTGGTGGCGAATCCTGGGTGTACGGGTACGACCATAGCATCGTCACCGAAAGCCTCCAAATCAAAAACCGACCAGAGCACAACACACTACCTCCCTCTAATGCTGATTGCCAGCAACTGACGCTATTGAGAGGCGGGAAAAAATTCACGCATATGCACAAAGGTTCAAGATCAGGCTCAGGCTCAGGCAAGCGTGCGCGACGATCCAAATCCATCAGGTTTTCGCAAGAAAAAAAAAAAAGGTCGGATACTTTTCTCACAGGCCTCGTATGAAACAATGCACACGAAAGCTTCCTGTTTTTACCTATTTTTTGACATATGCACCAAGTCTCTCGACATATTTCTCCCATCGTGGCACCAGATTCAATACACTTCGTTCATAAAACTACGTTATCTGGTTGTATAGCCATCTGCACACAGCTGATTTTACTTCTTCATCCGAAACAAAATGTTATAATCAAGCCTGGTAATAACTTCCTAGGAATTTCTGCATTGGTCCGAAGAGGTGATAGTAAGATGGTGCAAGGTCTGACTGTAGGATGGATGTTTGAACATGACCCAGCTAAATTCCTCAATTTTTTCTCGGCCCTTTACAAAGAATCTGCTCCACCTGGATATGTTGCTACAGTCCAGACAATCAACACCATAAACTTCCAGAATTTTCCTGTAGATTTCACTTAAATTTTTTCATTTGGCCCACAAAAAATGGGCTACAATGGAACCTTGGTTCACGAACTTAATCCGTTCCAGGAATCTGTTCGTGAACCGAGGCAACATTCCCCATACAAATCAATGATAATACAATTAATCTGTTCCAACGATCAAAAGCAGATTTTTTCCGTTACTTTAATAAGTGCAGTACAGTAATTTAAGAATGACATTAAAGAAAATTGTACAGCCATGCTGTCACTAAGTGTCTTAAGGACAACCAAGTTGTTAAGAAACAAAGCCCAATAGAAGGCGGATAGCCGGTTCACAGATCGGGAATTTCACCTACCCAAACCATCAGAAAGTTTGATGAACACGCAATAAAAAATATAGAATATGAACTGGAGGAGCAAACTCGCAAATAAATGATATTACAGTATTTGAAAAAAATGAGGTATGGTCACCACCCGACTTTCTTATACATAAATGTCCTGGTCCAAATACAGAAAAAAATTAAACAACTGTCTAAAATGGCTACTTTCGATAGAAATTTTGTGAATAAAAGTTACTTCAAATTAGCTTCCAAACACTTTGGTATAGATTCCAAATTTTCCTATACCATTTTCTTTCGCCTATTTTAGCAAAACACTGGATTTTGATAAGAGTAAAACTGGTACTTCCGGTTGGAATTTTGAAAAATTTTCTTAACAAAAGTTGTTTAAAATCAAAACTGGAACTCTTTTTAGTCCTTTCAAAATTTTCATAAACACAATGCTTAACAAGATATTTCAAAATTTATATTTTGGCACTGGAGTAAACTGATTACTTCCGGTTCATCGATTCCACTGGAAAGCTAATCAGACCTCCGGAGGAAGATTATAATTATAAGTTTAAAGTTTGGTCTCGATAGCTTTAGCCGTTTGGATGCTATCGTGGATACACACACACACAGACTGACACACTGGTACAGACATATTCCAGAAATCACTTTTTCGTAATCTAGGGACCCTAAATCATGAAGATCAGTGAAAATCTGGAGGTCGAAATTTTTCGTGATTACAGTACTTCCTTATACTATGTATAAGAAAGTAAAAATGGATGAAAAAATTTTGCAACCTGGATTCGAACCAGAAACCTCGTGTATCATGCTCGGCCCCTCTACCAATTGGGCTATAACATTAAAGATATAAAACCTAAATTGTGAACGATATTCACACGAATACAAAGTGGCACTATCTATCTGCGCATGCGTACAATGGCAAATTAGTGCTGCGCCAGTTCGTGAACCGAAATTTGGTGTGTAAAGAGAAACAAAAACTGTTATTCGTAAACCGAAATGTTCGTGAACCGAGGTTCCACTGTACACCTCACAGTTCTTCTTAAGTTGACAATGCTAGCAAACGTGCCATATTTACTCAATAATTATCTGTCCTTTCGCTAGGGCGACACTTGATCGAGCCATTGCTGTCTGAAGTGAAAGATTCAAACAATCAATTTGCCAATTTTGAAAATTGGTACCAAAATAGTATTCCATAAAAAAATTTTTGTGCGCTACTTTTCGATCCTCCCTCGTATAATGTAAACACACCGATACAAGTGTTCAATAATGTACTGTAATTTCGTGTAATACAAATAACGATGATAATGATATTAATGATATATAAGAGGGGTAGTCAAAAAGTTTTAATTATCACCTCAAAAAAATAAAGCTGCGTGATTTTTTGTTTGTATGTGGGTACATGTCTGTTGTCTGGTGCATACTAAAACCCCACATCACAGTACCGAAGCACGCCGCTAGAAGGACCAAAGCCAAATGGTGCAGCCCACTTATAAAGTGGAGTATCGTGCAGTGATTGGTTCTCTACATTTGAACAATGCTGCAACAATCCATGCTGAATTGGAAGTCTATGGCAGCAATGCACCATCATAAGATACAGTGGTTAGGTGGTGCAGGCGCTTCCAAGTGTGGACAAACAAGTCTGATGATGAAGAACGAAGTGGCAGACCATCTCTCCATGAAGAACCAGGAATTGCAAGAGAAGTGGAGGCCCTGGTGTTCAAATACCGGTGTATCATAGTCGAGATGAGAACGGAAAAAGTGATAATCAGTCATGGATCAGTTTTCAACATCTTGCGCGACGTTTTGAACACGACAAAGGCCACTGCCAGATAACGATAATGCCCCAGCTCATTCTGCACAGGACACACTCACACATGTTACTTCTTTGGGCTATCAAGTTTTGCCTCCCCCCTCTGTATTCTCCTGATATGGCTCCCAGTGACTTCTTCCTCTTTTCTCGAATGAAGAAACCATTGCTTGGCAGGCATTTCCAGGATGATGACGAGGTGATTTTTGAGGTGGAACGTTTCCTGAACAGCCAAATTGCAGACTTCTACAAGCAAAGTCTCCATCAAGTCATCCATCGTTGGGAAAAATGTGTTGCAATGAAGGGTGAATATGTAGAGAAGGATTAATGCCATCATCAAGTTTCATGGTCGCAGCTTGATTTTTTAAAGTGATAATTAAAACTTTATGACTGCCCCTGTCATAGGGTGTTCCAAAAAGATTCATCCAATGTCAAAGTGCCATATTTTTTAACAAATTAACATAGAGCATTGATATACCATGTTTACAAATATTCTCTCTGCCTGGGGCGGCCCCCCCCCCTTGAAGTTACAGCATACACAATGAGACTATTATTTTTTCTTCGAAACGAAAGGCCATTGATTCAGATCCTTTTACACAAAAGGTATATTAATTTTGTAGATTGACCTACTAAATTTAAACCAAATCCATGATGACATGTCCTTGATAAAGCCAGAAATGAAAGGCAAAATTAGTCAGATGAAATATGTACTGCAAAATCTCCATCTATTTCATCTGAGTGATGCATTAATTTTCAGAATCTGAAGTACAGTTGAGCCTACATATCTGGGTTGAATTTAGGCAAGGGCCAAAGGGACCTGGGTGGAAAAAGTTTTTTTTTTTGGGGGGGGGGGGGGGGGGGGATAAATTTTGAGCCGATGGGTGAGATTTCATCGATCCCGTGGGCGCAAAAATGGAAATCTGGCCCTGCTACTTATAATGAAGTTTTAAATGCCCGCAAATTTATCTGTTAGAATCGTATTTCTTTGTAAACTTATAGTGAATATAACAATTTATTTTTATTTAAAGTGGGGTTTCTTTATATCCAAACAAAGAAAAAACGCTTGATTGTGTGCTTTTCAAAATTTTTAATAACCATAAACAATACATTCCTTTTTTCTCATTTCCAGCTTCTACTTCCTTTATGATCTTCATTTTTGTGTCAAGATCTAAACATTTTGTTTTTGCCATCATTTCAAAAAATGCTGACACTCAGAGTTGCAGACACGTGCAGAAGATATATGTACATGCGGAATTCAGGTGTTGCCAGGTAATAGAAATATTTGTAATGCTTTGCAATTATGGCCTGTGTGTTGAATATCTGTCATATATAGTTCCATGCTTCGTGGGGTAGTTTATAATTGTTGAATGCCTTGCTATTAATGTCGATGTTTCTGCTTCTAAGTGAAGGCTATGAAAATGGCATGCATAACCTGGTATGGACTTCGCTTGTTTTTTTAATACATAATTTTCCTTATATTTAGCAGGAGCCAGTACTATGTTTGCAGACTTGAAAGTGGTTAATAATCTCTTCCAGTGTTTCATGATGAGTTGATCCTTTAATGGTGAGTAAGAAAAAATGAAATTGTTTTAATATCACTAGAAATGGCAAGAGACAGCACTTGGGTGAAAAGTGCAATTGATTATAATTTACTGATCCTATAACAATTAACACTGGTCATATCTATACTGGGATCTACAAAATATTTTAGAAACAATTGGGGACAAGGTTTAAAATTCTAGTAGCCAAGTAACAAAATTCAGTATCCAACATTAATACAAGATCCAACAAAAGTCAACATTAATTCAATATGCAATAAAAGTCAACATTAATTCTGTATCCAACAAAAGCCAGTTCACCCAAAGTATATAGTCGACTCGTGTTATAACGAAATTACTGAAATAAAGAAGTTTTTCATAGCCCCAGTGAGATTTATTAAGTAAAAACAAAAGACCGAAGGGACCCCTCCTTCCGATTAATTTGGGCTGTTAACTACTAATATACCACTCACTGTTTTCATGATGTCTCGTCTTGACGTTCCGAAAGCCCGATTCAGCATGTTTTCAAAAGTAACTTGTCAGTCGGTAAAAATTATTCATTCAATAGTGGAAAACATCGTTTAAAAAAAAAATGCCTGCATCCTTTGATGTAATTCTAGTGGTATATCAGATGTTCTAATTGGATAAGGGTGCGGTAAACTCTCCAAAAAGTCTGACCCATAAACAATACTAGTCTCTTACTTGCGGGCATCTTTTCAGATTTCCCTAGGTCTAAATCCGTCTGCCCAGCGAACTTCTGCCCTCTACGCCGACGATTTTACACTCATTCCAATAAAAAATTAAAGAAACTTTTCACCTCCTGCCTCTTCTTAACAGCTAACACAGACTTCTTCTTTTTTTTTTTTCTTTTTTTTTTTTTTAACGGTCATCCTGCATTGTTATGTCACCACTCGAGATGAAACTTTATTACTCAACAAACCATTGTCTAAAGCTTTGCCAAACAAACAAAGCATTGGCAATTTGCCTCTGAAGAATTAATTAATGATCAAATAAATTATTATTTCTCCTTCTTGCTTTATAATCTTTAATTGTCCTCTTCAGTTAGGGCACAACAGAGATTTCCATATACAGTCAAACTAGTAAATGCTTGCTCTATCAGTTCGTAGTATGCATGAACTGTTTACTACAAACTCTGTTCGTCTTAGCAAGGCTTTGTACGAGCAGTACACAATACAGGGTTGTAATCAGTATGCATAATGTACATAAATAAAGTATATAGTTAGGAAAAAAGTGTGCACAAATTATAGGGGAGAGTGGTGTTGGTTCGAAGACCAAATTTTTTTTCCCTGTGGGTTAATCATGAACCAAATAGTAAATGTGTATATCGTATTTTGTACTCTAAACCTTTCGTCATTTACCTGTACATGTGATTTTCCAGTAGTCATACGATAATCTATATATTTTTATATTTTAAAAAATCCTCTGCAATGTCCGAAGCAACCCTTGGGTGTGGGGTTGCTTCAGACTGTTGCGGGGCTGATTTTTCACCATTTTAATGAAATACAAGGTAACTTTATTACCCAAACAGCACGGAAATGTTATCACAACTTGCCTAACATTATCACATTATAAAAAAAATCACAAGTTTGGAAATGGAATGGACTTCGGTTTAGCATACAGGAATCCAAGTTTTCGAAATTCCAATCCTGTAAGTCCGTGGTTTAATTTTGAACAATCAATCAGATATACGGCTAATGCACTGCTTTCTTGTTTGTTAAAAACTTCTCTATTGTAGGTTTCGCGAAATGGCACGGGAATTTCTTTTTGTGTTCCTTCACCTGATGTTCCATTTACGGGCTCAGATGAAGGAATAATTTGAGCTGGAACTCTTGTCGGCTACTGGCTGGGTTTCATTTCTTGTCCTTCCAACATAATCTTGTAAAGTGGAACGTTTAACTTGGTACAGTGCTGAGGCTTTGCAAATGCTTAATTTAACCAAAATTGCAATCATGGGTCACTTCATATCTTCCTGGAAGACGGATCTTGCCTTCTTTTTCTTTTGTAAGTTCTAATCATCTAAATTAAGAAACAAAGGTTAAAACAAATGAAATATATAAACACAGTATCGCTTTGGCGTATGGGGTTGATTCGGAAGCATCCAAACCAGCCCCCTTTGTTGTGTCCGAATCAACCCCACTACGCCAGAAATCAAATAAAACCTTTTTTAAGTCTAACGATGCTCATGGCCGAAATGAAACTGCAACACATTTAAATATAGTACTGTCCTTCAGGAATAGATACATTTCTCGTATAACCTCTATACAAATTCATGAACAAACCTACCTCAAATATTTTTTCACACTCCCCAAAACAAATTTTATTTCTTATTTACTTACTTTCATTGTGATCATTCTGGCGAATAGATTTTCGTAATCTGTATACTGTTGCAACCTAGGGATAATTTTTTAGGCAGCATGCGAATAGTTTCAACTGAAAAAATCGATTTGTCCGAACCAACACCACTCTCCCCTATTGATATAAATTTTTTTGTTTTGAAATTACACGTGTATCGGGTGGTGCAAAAAAGATGTTAGAAAGTTTTTTGTCTACTACGACATAAAGTGAGGATATAGATTCTTGTTATCATATTTATGCTATAACAGACATCCTGAAATTTAATGCAGAAGGTTTTCAAAGTGAATTCCATCTGCTGCAATCAGTGTGCACAGTCTTTAACTGAATTCTGTGATGACTCTCTGAAGAACATCATTTTCGACTGCACGAATATCTTTGGAAATTGCGGTACGAGATCCTGGAGTGTTGCAGGTGCATTTTTGACTAAGGTTCTGTTGAATAAGCGTTTCACCACAGCATTACTTCCAGCATTCTTATGAAATTTCTTTACGATAAACACACGCTGTTCAACGTTAGTGCTTCCATTCTGAAATGTACCATAATGAGAGACGTCAGTGAGTGAGCTGTAGAATGTTCAGAACTGCAATAGAACAGTATCACGATGAAAATAATTTACGGCATACGATTAAACCATAGTAGACAAGAACTTTTTAACACTTTTTTTGTGCCACCCAGTACATTAATTCCTTAACCCTGTATAGTACATAACAACTGCAGACCACGAACTTTGACCTGAACCTAGGTTCGACTTATCCGAACTTATAATAATTTTTCATTATTATACTATGTTCAATAGGTGAATAAACCCACAATTATTATACAATTGATCCAATTCATTTGTACCAATTTCTTTACTACATACTCTTGAAGAGCTATCTAGCCTAATTCACGAATCGATTTATAAAAAAATTTCTAAATTTTATCACTGAATTTTTCATTTAACTTTGACTTTTTTGTGAAGCCTAGTTTAAGTAACAGAAAAATAAAACACTTTGGGTATTTTAGAAAGATTTATGACAATACCAATTATGGTAAAGATATTCTACTTTTGCGAGCGATAAGATCTGCTGGGTGTAATATCACCACTTGAGCTGTAGTATTCTGTATAATTTTTTTTTCCAATTTGGTGCGGCTGAGCTTGAATACTGTAAAACATCAGTTTGCGTATCAGAAAGATAAAAACAAGAAGCCTTTTTCTTTAAATTCTATTTTCTGACATTTCATCACAATTTATTCCTTTCAAATTTAACTAGCAATATCTCGTTTATTGTTGAAAAAAAAATTACAAGAATTACACCATTTTAGAATCTCCATTAAATAACCATTTTTTTATATTAGTAAATTTATTTCATTCAGTACTTCTTTTTATCAATGGCAGCAGTCAAAAGTTAAATGAAAAATTAAATTCAGTGGAAAATTTAGAAATATTTTTTCCCCCCTCAGTTATCTGATAATGTTTTCAAAAACTGATGCATGAGTTAAACACAGTGGAGATTTTAGAAAATGATAAAATATTTAATATCACAAAAACTGTGAGGTTTTTACTACGGTTATATTTTGAATATCCCTAGCAATCATCCTTCAAACTTTCTTTCACTCATTATTTCATATTCATATATACAGGGTGACCCATACTTATCCAGCATAATTGTTTAGGAACATTGTATGGTTCAAATGGAACAAAAAATGTCTTATAAACATTACATTATATCGATCATGTGTGAGATATCAACATTTGTCTATTTCCTTGTAGAGTTGTTAAAGCAAATAAATAAAACACTTGAGAGTGCAGA
>JAHWFO010011261.1:444248-471133 GCA_023313115.1 Rhysida immarginata
GCCACATTCATCTATTAAACAGAAAAAATACATATACATATTACATTTATTATTATAACAGAAATTATATTGAATTAATAAGTAAATCCCCTTTTACTAATGAGTTAAATAAATGAATCAATCCAGAAAATAACATTTAAAATTAATAGATAAATTCTTAGATCAAGTTACTACCATCAAGCTCATTCTATTAGGAATGAAATTAAATTCTAAACTGAGTTTAACCACATGCAGCATTAAGTATTTTTCCAAAAATTAGAGTATTCATCTAACTAACTATCTAGCTTTATTTTTAATTCAGGAAGAACAAATTTAAGTAATCCTTAATTAACGTTATCACTTTGCTTGACAGCAATTAAGTATCATTCTAATTAAAAGAAACATTTTATCGACGGAATCTGGGGCAGAGATAAATGACCAAAATAACCTGCATTACCTCTCGTAGACGGCTCCTTATGGTAAAATTGTTGGGAATAGGTATTTCTTACTTTTATTACCTGATATAAACCGCCACCTGGTTGCAGCGTTCTTCGGGACGATCCAGCGTAGCAGGTACGATGTGGCTAGCTGGCTGGTCACTGCGATTACTAACTCTACATTACTCGATTGATACAAAAGAATAATAACTACTAATAATGATTTTATTTAGGGGTCATTTTGATATAAACTGAAATGATACTAATGAAAGCTAAGTGAAAAATTTTCACGCTTATCTAATTTGGTACTACGAGGGACGATTGATTAATAAGGTCACGATGGCTGTAACGTTTTTATTTGTTAACCGATTTTCAAAATTCTTTTGTATCTTATACTCACATTTGTCCTCTATGTAATGCACTATTCACTTTTCGACATAGCCCCCATTCCTTTCCAAGCATTGCGCCAACGCGTGACTGGTTGGGTGAACCCGTCGGAGAGGAATTCCGGAGTTGTTGTCGACACCAGGATTGAATGGCAGCGTTTACCTCGCCGTCAGAACCAACTCATGTTCCTTAAGGGGCTCTTTCTTCTTTAGGAAGTGGTGAAAGTCGCAATGTGCAAAGTCTTTCATTTTTGAACTGCAATTTTTCATCTTTGAACTGTGGGCGCTGCAAAGCCTCTGGTGTGTGGTGACTCGTGTGCGGGCGGACGTTATCGTATTCCAGAAGAGGGTCCAAAGCTGTCATTCAATCCTGGTGTCGACAACAACTCCGGAATTCTTCTCCGACGGGTTCACCCAACTAGTCACGCAATGTGTGGGAAGGGATGGGGACTATGTCGAAAAGTGAATAGTGCATTGCATGAGGACAAATGCAAGTATAAGATACAAAAAGAATTTTGAAAATCAGTTAACAAATAAAAGAGTTACAGCCATAGAGACCTTATTTATCAATCGTTCCTCGTATTTCTGTCTTCTCCTTAGGCTTGAAGAGTCCATCCTCTTTCCCTGATTACCAGAACGTGTCTGCTCGATCAGAATCGAAATTTCTTCAAAACTGGCATTTTGATGTCAGACTATCTTTATTGGCTCGAAGGCGGTCTCCTCCTCCAGATCGTGTGGGCTTGAAGGTCCAGATCACTGAACACTGTAGGGATCTTCAGCTTATTGTAAATCGAATGAGAGATTTTTTAATGATAATTGTAGGGCGGGGGTCGCACAATTACAGCAAACTTCAAGTTTCATCAGAACATATTAGTGACTTATTTTGTTTTATTTTATTTATTCATTTAATTGGATATTTAGCAGGTGATCTAAGTTTTAATGGTTTGGAGTGACCCATTTTCAGATATTATCGATTTAAGTGTATAAAGAAGCTTGCTAGGGTATTATAAAACACCACGACACATACGCCTCAAATGGTGCCAAGAACGGGTTACTTGACGAATGATTGGAGGTAGGTGGTATTCAGTGATAAAAATCGTTTCTGCCTATGGTAACTGCGTATCTTTCAACAGTCGCTCATATCCTTGGGGTTTGCGGAGGGGACACTGAATTCTCATCCTACATCTAGAACACCCTATGTCCATAACATCATCAGTTTTCATTTACTACCAATGTATTATTAATGTATAAGTTTATACATGTTGAGTTTAAAGTCGCGCCCATCAAAGTTTAGCTGCCCGTGATCACAACAGCTATTTCTAACATCATAACGAACACGCTTTTGTATTCGCGAAAAAGGACGTCATTTCCAACATTTATTGTAACATCTAAAGTGTGTCTGCTAAAAATAAAAGCCAACATTTCAACTAATCTCTGGGATACTTTCATTTAAATTCTCAAACTGGTACTTTTACCGGCAGCTAAATTTTGATGTGCGCGACTTTAAACTTACCCTGTTTTACAGTGCCCAACTGCCTCCTGAAGATATGAGAGGAAAATTTTTCACTTTCATGCACCTTACTTGTATACTTTAATAGTATTAACAGAACATACCAAAATACAGGGTGAGTCAAAAGTCGCGGTACACCCTGTGTTTTCGAAAACCTTGCAGGAATTGGAAAATCTGAATATTCCAGTAGGGTATGGGTGAGGTGATCTATCTTTTACGTATGTACCGAACATGCCCGCCATCTTGAAATCGGCCATCTTGAATCTAAGTCAATTTTTTTAAATGGAAAGGGGGTCGTGTGATATATCAAATAACATCAGCATTTTTTGACAATTTCATTCCTGTAAATAGATTTGAAGCAGCAGTTATGGTTCAAAAGTTACAACACATTTTGTTTCATTTTGTAGCAGGTAACTGAAGATGGATTTGACCACAGAGGAGAGAATTGAGGTCATTTTGATGTCTGGAAAACGAAGTTTCCGTGTCATAGCTGCAGATTTTAACAACCGGCACCCAGAAGGACCTCCATTACACACAAAACTGTCAGGTGCTTAATTAAGAAATTCCGAGAAACTGGGACTGTGGTTGACAAGGCACGGAGTGGCCGTCCAATCAGCAGACGACGTTTCAAGAGCACACGAAGTTTGTCAGCAGAATGTAGAATCAGCCAGTCATCGATCGTACGAATCCTTCATGCTCATCAATGGCATCCATTCAAGATTCAGATACTCCAGCACCGGCACCCAGATCACCTGATCTCACACCACTTGACTTTTATCTGCGGGGTCATTTAAAGCAACTCGTATATGCAGAGAAAATCAGAAACAGACACCATCTCCTGCAACGCATTGAAGAAGCGTGTGCCAGCATTTCTGCAGAAATCCTTTTGCGAGTGCATGACGATTGGACTCAGCGCCTTCAAATGTGCCTTGACCAAGAAGGACACCATGTTGAACACATTAAATGACTGTCCTTTATGGAGAACAGTCCAGCCTGTAATTCCAAACAAAACGTGTTGTAAATTTTGAACCATAACTGCTACTTCAAATCTGTTTACAGGAATGAAATTGTCAGAAAATGCTCATGTTATTTGATATATCACACGACCCCCTTTCCATTAGATTCAAGATGGCCAATTTCAAGATGGCGGCCACGTTCGGTACATACCGTAAAAGATAGACCACCTCACCCATACCTTACTGGAATATTCAGATTTCCCAATTCCTGCAAGTTTTCGAAAAAACAGGGTGTACTGCGACTTTTGACTCATCCTGTATTTTACATGCTTTTTAATGCAAACACTTTCTATTCTTATATGGCAACAAGAGATTACCCCCCCCCCATCTGAGGTGGGTATAGGAAAATAGGGAAGCGCTAAGCTCATCTTTTTTTACCCCGACAACTCCGACCCCAGTGGGCCAATCAAAACCAAACTTAATAATAAAGTACTAAGTTACGTTCTGAGTAGCAACTTTCCACGTCAAAAAATGTGGAAAATATGAAGGGGAAGGACAAACCGGCATTGTGAAACAAGTAAGTGCTCCGCTACTTAATAATATAGCGTATTTACCTTTATAGCCCAAACGTCAGTTAAAATTGCATCCTAATTAAGCACCTTGATATCGTCTTAAGAATGGATGACCTGGTTAGAGAAAAGTGATACGGAATTCGATATTTTTTTTCCAGAGTCTTCAAACAAATTTAGAAAGCATGTAATTCTTAAAACTTTGATTAATCAGACCATGCAAACAGGTGGATATATTAAGCCAGATGTAGTTTTTCAGAAACTTGAAACTATTAGAAAGTGAGATTTTGGTCGGGATCCTTTTAGCATCATCTTAGCCGTACACAGGGAAAGCTATATTAATAAGAATCGGAGAAAATGATTTTTATTTTATTAATTAATGCATTTAACCAAAAGTACTAATGCAAGTCTTAGATAAATAAATATTGATTAAGATTAATATGCAAATGTAAATCTTTAAATATTAAATTTTATATTTTTCAAATTAAGTGCGTAAATTGTAAAGCTTTTCTTTTGCTTCTTTTTGAATGAAGAAAGAAACGAAAGAAAAGTTGAAACAAGAAAAGCTCCGGAGTTCTTCGAATGAAAGCAAGCTTGACACTGGGAATTGACGATATTGCAGATATAATAAACCATTAAGGAATGACATAACTACGTACCGAAAGGTTAAACTAAACCATTCGCGGATCCATATTTTAAACCGCCCTATGTTAATATTATAAGTTTCTAATGGACCATAATGATCCATTAACCACGTACCTATGAATCAATTTGGATTATCATTAATTTTACGTTATATTCATTCATGACACGTCATTCCAAGTTGTTTGATGTATTACATGCCAAATTTTAGCATTGAAAGTTCCAATGAACCATAATGGTTCCACTAAAACAGGTTCCTTGAAACCAATTTCGACTAACATTGATTTTACGTTATATTCATTCATGACATCATTCCAAGTCGTTTGATATATTACATGCCATTGCAATAATATTCAAGCAAAGCATTGAAAATTTTTGAGGGTGTCATAAGGGTACTATTAATTGGCGAAAATAGTAATTTATATCCGCTTCTATCTCGTCATTACGATTTGTTTGATATATTACTTAATATATCTCTTCATTGAAAACTGCTAGGTGGGGTCGTGAAGGTACCATCTGTGCACGTGCTATTGAACCGGTTTAGATAATTTTTGTGATTGATTCGTGCGATGTACCATATTCATCGACTGACGAAAATAGTAATGAATAACCGCTTCTATCTCGTCCTTACGATTTGTTTGATATATTATTCAATATATCTTCCATTGAAAATTGCTAGGCGGGAAAATAGAGGTACCATTTGTGCACGTGCCAATCAACCGATTTAGATAATATTTGTAATTGGTTCGTGCCATGAATCATATTCATCGATTGACGAAAACAGATTTTGAAAATCTTTCATAGCCTCGGAGGAGTTAAGAGTTACAGACGGACGGACAGACAGACAGATAGATACGTTTCCCCACACTGATGGCATAAAGCATCTTTCGGTACTTAATAAGGAGGATGGATTCGTATAAACCCTGGTAAATTGAATCAATAGGCCATTGCGAAGAGGAAGAGCTGTGGTCCGATTCAGATGCCCCGTCTAGGGATGGTCAATACGCAAGTTTTAATATCCCATTTATTCTTGGGCAGCTCAATTCCCACAGTTTAACTGTGTCGTTTAAGTTGAACCAATAAAACAACAAAGACCACTCCATTTCCCCAACCGTTAGCCCGGTTTCACAACAATCTTCCGTTGATGCTCTGCAGTGAAGTTAACATCCGTGTTTTTAGGCGGCGCTTTTTCAGCGCTCTTACTACACTGCCTGGCCAAATAAAAAAGTTGCCCTCCCGTCGAAATTCAATATTACGAATACTAAGGAGCCAATCACTACTACGGTCATGCGCGAATTTAGGCAGGCAATATTTCCTTAACTTGCCGTGCATTAGTTTATCACTTCATTTGTTCGTTTGTCTTTGATTTGGTTTTGTTGGTATTAACGTCCCTTTCAACTGCTATGGTCATATCAGGATGGCGTTAAAGGAGCCGCAAATTTTGCCTACAAAGGAAGTGCGTGATCTCAGGATTTCCCCCTGAAAAATCCTCGTCGTCCTCGGCCGGGATCGAACCCGCAACCTCGGGCATCAGAGGCGACCACGTAACCACTGAGTCACCAAGGCCAATATTCATTTGTTTGGAAGAAAGATGTCTGCAGAAAAAAAACCCAGAGAAAACAAGCAAAGAGATTGTGGAACTGGAGTAAGAACTGTTCAACGCTTTATTAAAGCTTGAAATGAAAGATCTGAACCATCAACCTCGATGAATAACTGGTCGTAAAAATTTTTGAACAATTGCGCATGGTGAAGGCGAACCGAAGAGATTCCGCATTAGAACTGACGGGGAAAATGCTTATCAGCGAGATAAATGGGAAAAAGCGATGAGTCGCCCGGGACACAAAAAAACTTATGGAGCCGTTTGATTATATGGGAATGCTTCTGTTGATCTGGTCTGGGTTCATGACGTCAGCCGAGTATCTGAATAGACTGGGTGACGAGTTTATTCCATCCATGAACGAATCCTTTCCTGGTGGCACTGGAATATTCAGGGCGAAAACCACAAGATTCACAGAGCTCGAATTTTAATTGACTGGTTCTGGTCTCACGATCAGTCATTTCAACACATCAATTGGCCCGCACAGAGATCTTAATCCTGTGGAAAGTGTTTGGGTTGTATACTGGAGAGGCTAATACGAAGAGGATAAAAACCTGAACCACTGGAAAAAACAGACATAGTATAGAAAATCCATTACCTTTTTGAGTCCTTGCCATGGTGAATGCGCGCCGTCATCAAAACAAGAGGCAGCCCAGTTGAATAATAGTTCTATTTTAATAAAATAAATGAAATATAATAAAATCTTAAATAGAAATAGTCCTTATTTTCAATTTAGATTATCAGCCACACAGGCTATGATCAAAAAGAAAGAGGAATATAACCTGTTACTGCTATACATTCACTGAAAAGAAATGAAAAGAGCTGTTACTATTAGCAAATTCAATGTGAGTAACTGTAAAACAGAATAACAAAAAACAAACCCTCTTCTGGGTTATGAAGGAAAACATTTCTAGGCCTGAAGATAAGTAATCTCCACGAAGACTTCCACTGCAACATCGCAAAAGAACTCAACCGTCAGTCATCACAGAGATTCTTCACCATAGAATGGATCTAAAGAAAGGGAAAAAATGAACATTTTAATGCAACTGATTCATTCGGTTTCACCAAAACGATATAAATGCATTTATCGATTTCTTGTTCTTTAACGCCTTTTCAATTCAAACGTCATTAAAATGACTTACAATCCGCTACTAAGGTGCTGGAATACAGTATAGAGCCGAGATGAACATGCAAATAAACGTAGCAAATCCATGCTGATTTTGTTGCTTTTTTATAGACGTGAATTAGACGATACAAAACGTTGTTTCCAGGAGCATTTAACAGCGAATAAGGAATCAAATGCAAATTAACAGCCATTATCCCAACCTAGCCACTTGCAAGTTGGAAAAAAGTTAAAAGTCTCACGTTTAATACCCGATAAAGGCACCCTTTTTCTCAATGACCTTTATTAATCTGTTTGTCATTGATTCACTGAGTTTCACTAACACTCCTGGATCAAGGCTTTGCCATGCTGCAGTGATACTATTCACCAATTCTTCTTTATTATTGTACTGACGGAAATTGCTGTATACAGAATGCACTAATGTTCTCCACTGGGTTGAGATCTGGACTCCGGGATGGCCAGTCTAGAGCAATTACAGAATTAGCGTCAAACCAGTCCTTGGTTGAGGCCGAGCTGTGAATCGCAGCATTGCCCTGCTGGAAAATCCATTCACCCTCCGTTATGAGCGGACCGTATGGAAGCAGATTATCCACTAGAATATCTTGATATGCAATGGAATTCATCCGGTGTGATACGAATGCAATAGACGTAGTTCCGCCAGCAGCAAACTCCCCAAGTCATTACTGAGCCATCTCCAAACTGTCTTCTTGAGAATATCATGCCAATATTACTTGAACCCATCTGGTCCGTCCATGTTGAACTTCTCGTCTGAGAACACAACTTTTTCCACTTGTCACCGTACGTAACGTATTTTTTAGCAAACGCCACACGCGCTTCACGATGTGCTGCTGTCAGAGGTGGTCTACCTTCCATTTTTGTGTAATGCAGATTTGGAGAAGAATGCAACACATTTCGTACGGTTCTACTAGTGCACGAGAGGTCTAGTTCGGCAACAAGAAAAGAGGTGCTGATGACAAACAAGGGTTCTTATTCTTGGTGTCTGGCGAGCGGAAAGTGCACTTGGTCTGCCAGATCTGGGTGCCATTCCATGTTTATCTGGATTTTGGAGAAATCTGTTAACAGCTGACTTGGAACGTCCAATTTCTTTCGCAATTTCAGATCCAGTCTTTCCGCGTCCCTTAAAAGTAACAATTTGCCCTCTTTCATACTCTGAAAGATGTTGTTGTCCTTTTGGCATCTTGTATATTGGTGTTATATTACACAAACAGTGTGGTATATGCTCTCATATGATGTTGCTGTATACTTTCATCACCTTAAGTAATCCTTTCAACTAATAAAATATGCAAGAAAGTGGGCGTTCTAAACTTTTTTCCACCTTGCAAGAGGGTAGGTTGGGATGATGGCTGTTAATTTGCATTTAATTCCTTCTTCGTTGTTAAATGCTCCTGGAAATAACGTTTTGTATTATCTAATTCACGTCTATAAAAAAGCAACAAAATCAGCATGGATTTGCTACGTTTATTTTCATTTTCATCCCAGCTCTACTTTTTTCCAGCACCTTAGAATAACTTAAGTTCTGGGAAGTATGATGTACGAACATCGAAATCGACAGGATACACAATAAATTGGAATGGCGGAATGGTACATTCGTACCGGCCTGGTGATAGGGTTTGGGGATCCTTAAAACCTTAATTACTCCAAAATGGCTCTTCGCAGCTGAACAGTTTCGTTTCAAATGTAATGAATTAATCATTTATTCATTATTATCTTTTAAAACATCAATAAGTGTGCTCAAAAACAACAAAGATTAAACAAAACGATCTATTTAAAACATTAAAATATGAGTCAGCGTCGTTTAAATGTCCAAAAGATAACGCATTCAGGGCTGAATAGTTCAATACAACAAGACTGTACTATAAGGGTCGTACGAATCAAAACGAAAATATGGAGTTCAACTGTTCACTCCATTATCAGGAACCATCTGCACTACAGAAAAATCTGTGCACAATGGATCCCGCATCATTTGACATCAGAACAACTTGGAGTTCGAATGGCCATGTCCCTGCAACATTTGAATCGCTATGAACAGGAAGGAGAGAGTTTTCTCGACAGAATCGATGAAACTTGGTGCTTTCATTTCCAGCCCGAAAGCAAACGTCAAAGTCGTCAATGGACGCATTATGGGTCACCACCCCCGAAAAAATCAAAAGCAATCGCAAACAGCACGGGGAAGGTGATGTTGACCGTGTTTTTTGATCGCAAAGGCCCGATTTTACTGAACTTTCCTGAAAAAGGCGCCACAGTTAACGCAGCACGACTTAATGGGTAAACATTGAAGGCACTGCGCGGGGCCATCAAATGCAAGCGTCCTGGACTTCTTACAGAAGGAGTGCTTCTTCTCCACGACAACGCGCGTCCTCACACCTCGAAAGCAACAGTAGACCTCATCAAAAAGTTCAACTGGGAAGCAATGCAGCATCCGCCTTACAGTGACTTTCATGTGTTTGGAATGGATCTCAAGAAACATCTGAAAGGCCGCAGGTTTCAGTCAGACGATGAAGTGAAGGAAGAGGTTTTGGAACGGTTCCACACGCAACCGAAAGACTTCTTCCATAAAGGAATTCCACACCTTGTTACACAGTGGGATAAATGCATGCTTAACACATTTGGAGAGTAGTTGTAAATTCCTTGTATACACTTTGGATAAAATAAATAATTTTCGTTTTCATTTGTACGACTATTAAAATTTCTGATCTTACTAGAGAATGGAAAATTATGAGTGGTGTCGATGTGTCAATATCAACAACAAGAAGAAGAAGAATACTAGAACTTGGTTACTACTATTATTCAGCTAAGAAGAAACCTTTATTGAGTTCTTTACAGAGAAGAAACGACTGAAATGGGCGAAAAAACGCAGTTCATGGACTGTAGAAGATTGGAATCAAATTGTATGGAGTCATGAGTCAAGCTTTTCTGTTTGTTATGGAGAGGAAAGAAACAGTCATTCGCAAAAAACATAAAACATTAAAAAAAGATTGTCAAGATTCCACAGACTATAATGGTATAGGGGTGCATGAGCGCTCACGGAGTTGGAAAGATGAAGTTAATAAATGGTACTGTAAATGTATCTGGATACCAAAAATTCTCAAAGAATGCTTGATACCGTGATTGAATCAACTCCACCCTACTGGCAACTGCATGTTTCAGCAGGATGGTGCAACTCCTCACACTTGCAAATAAACAACGAAGTGGCTGGAAGATAAACAAATATCACTTCTATTTCACTGACCTCCAAACAGGCCAGACCTTTCCCCGACTGAAAATTTATGGAACATAATGAAGAAGGAGGTACACCGAAAAAACCTCGTACAAAAGATGACTTAATTCAGATTGTTGTAAATGTGTGGGAGAAAATCATTCCTCAACAGCGTCAAAAGTTAGTTTCTACAATGGAAGTGATCAAAGCTACGGGCGGAAATACAAAATACTGATTGTAAATTTTTGAATCAAGTAAGGTGGTGATTGTAAATTTATGCATCGACATTTAAATGTTAATAATTGTACATTTTTTTACAGCTGTTTATTTCATTCCATTATTTGTGTGGATAATCACAAAACTGCGAACCATTGCCTTACAATTGCAGATTAATATGTTTTGTTTTTCATTGCTTATTTTCCTGAATAAAACTATTGTTTATTATTGATCTAAGGAGTTTAAATGATTAATTTTAAATTTAAATGTGGGTAGTCTCCTTTTAATGGGGAAAATCGTAAAATTAAAAATTAATAACAAAGTCACCAATCTTGAAAAACGATGGAAGAAACTTGTGAGATGGAAGAAAACTTAAACGATGTAGTCTATTGAAGATGTTGTTGATTCTATTAAAAAACATAAAGCATTAATAGACTAAGTTTATTTCTACAATCAACAACATCTTCAATAGACTATATCGTTTAAGTTTTCTTCCATCTCACACGTTTCTTCCATCGTTTTTCAAGATTGGTGACTTTATTTTGTTATTAAATTTTAATTTTACGATTTTCCCCATTAAAAGGAGACTACCCACATTTAAATTTAAAACTATTGTTTATCTAAAAGATACAGTGCTCGTAAATTTTTGCATTTGGGTTTGTATAGGTTTTAATGACAACGATGAATCAACTCAATGCATAAGCATTGCTGTCTTAAATAGGATAAGGCCAATGTTTAACATTGTAAAAAGCCAAAAAAGAAAATATTCAATGCATAAGCATTGTCGAAACCTTCGAATAAAATAATTCAGTTTAACTGCCTAAAAGAAAACTTTGTGCATTATCAAATGCATTCTAAATATACTTTTACAAGTTAACTATTGAATATATGAGTAAATGCAAAAATTACCAAATAATCAAGGGAATGACAGCCAGAAAATTAAACGCCTTCTGCCTAAAAAGAAAAAAAGGAGAAGGGAAAAAACAAGCAATATATAATATATCATTATTTCTACATTATTTCCTCCCGTCGCCATCGCATCGTATTGTGGAGTCGTGGAAGTCAGCTATCGCCCCCGGGTTTTCTTTAAGACGTTACCTAATAAAACTGCTCCGCCATACTTCTACACATCTGTTTTTCCCAGCACACATCTCATAACAAACATCCAATACATTAGTTCACATCTAGTCTGATGAACAATGTTCTTAAATCGCTCGCAGGGACTCAACTTTATTTTTCCTGCGGCCAACATTGTCTCTGTTTACGTAGCCCACGTGAAAGACAGGCCCTGGCGAACACTTCCTAAAGAGAAAGCCTCTGCACGGAAACCGTCATACATTCTTACATCATCATAGTAGTGCAAATTCAGAGCTTATTTTTGGTAGAAATACGAATAACAATGCACTACTATGATGATGTAACAATGTATGACGTTTCCGTGCAGAGGCTTTCTCTTTAGGAGGTGTTGCCCTGGCGCGGAAAAGTCACCTGACCTGTATGAAGGTTACATTGTTATTTGGACTAAGATGGTCAGGTGACACTTCCGCGACAGGGCCTGTCTTTCTCGTGGGCTATGCCAACACCTCCTAGAAAGAAAGCCTCACAACTGAAACGTCACATATTGTTACATCATCATAATTCAACCATTGTTGATCGTATTTCTACCAATAGTAAGCCCTAAATTTGGTCGACTTATGATGACGTAACAATGTACGACTTCAGTTGTGAGGCTTTCTTTCTAGGAGGTGTTGGCTACGCTCTGTTTGCTTCTGTCGTCATCTTCTTTATTAAACAAACTTTTTCCGGGAATTGGCACAATATTAAAACAGAGTGAAATAAAGGCAAATTACCAGAAAAAATAATAAAGGGAAAAATGTGGATTACAATATTAAGAATAAAGAAATAAAAACACTCTTTGACCACAACAGAAATAAATTTGGAAAAATAGGGTAGATGTACCAGTAGTTGACAGTGTACCAGTAATTGACAATCCACGATTTAAAGGCTTTTAATAAAGTAACAAAGCAAAAAAAGGAACTGGGTTTGCCACCTCTTTTTAAACAACGTACTGGGCTTCCCAGAAAAGTAAAAAACCTCCCTATTATGGCCGCAAACACGTGTTCATTGTTCAATGCCTTATCGAGTCGAAAAAACTTTGTAATGAACCACTACACGAGGGTTTGAGTACTTGAATTTATTTCATGAATGTTATGCAATATTTGTTATTAATTTTACGTGAACCATTTTGTGTGATCAGTGGACAATACATCTAGTAGTAACAGAATTTCTGATTACTAATTTGTTAACTGTTTTAATCCACCGTCAATTACTAGAACCAGATATGTAGTGTGACTAGTAATTGACATAACCTGTCAATTATTGATAACTTCTGTGTTAAAAAAAAACGACCACAAAATATCCAAATTTACTAATGTGGTTTAGAGTGTAGGGTAATAATAAGGAAACATGATGGTTTTAAGTGTAATTTATAAATTTCCAGTATTTGACCTAACTATGTCAATTATAGGAACTTGACTGTCAATTTCTAAATCACCCACTTTGACATAAATCTTCTAGGCCCTATTCGCCGATTCTTTTTGTTGGTTCTGAATCTTGTCACAGAGACGATAAACAGATAGCCCAGGAAAAGTTATCTTCCAATAAGAAAACTATATTCTGTTTACTATGATAAGACGTAGCATAGGATGAATTGGATGAATTTTGCAAAGTAGGAGAACAGTTGTCAAAAATCAAGTTTTTCTATGAACAAATTGTTGGCCAAGATCAGATGATACTACACTACTGGAAAACACCATAATTTTCTATGGTCTTTGCACTCTACATGGAAATAGACTGATTTTATTTATTATTTCAAAGGGGAAAAAAAGATAAATGATCAATATGAACAACTTAAGTTTTAAAAAGCACAATTTTAGTTATGTTAAATACTTTACACATTCTTAAAAATGCTTGATTTCTTCAGCTACTTTTGAATGTTATCAATTTTTTTTGTAAAAATATATAATAAAAATGTGTAATTAAAATATTGTCAATTACTGGTGAAACTGCCTGTCAACGTCTGGCGCATGAACTGTCAACTACTGGTGATTCATGCATTAGTTAGGAAAAAATTTAATAACTTAATTGCTTTTAAAGATATAATAATTGTACAGAGAAAGGCGCATTCTGCATTGTATTTACAATTAAATGGTATAATTAGAAAAGTTTCAAAATACAATTTGATTTACGTAAACAATTTTGTTTCACAGTAATGTCTTAAACTGTCAATTACTGGTACATCTACCCTACGACCTGGAAGCGCTTTTCGAGGGCGAAGCTCTCATCATTCAGCAGATCTTCTTTATTGTTTCGTCTCCTTCATCGTAAATGCGCTTCCTACTTCGTGTATCGAGACGACTATTGTTTACAATCACATGTTCATTACAAGCATATTCAGCAATAACAACAAACAACAGCGTGAGCGACAACGCTACAGTTGGTATTATATTCTATCAATCTCATCCGCCAAGCACTGTTCATCCAGGCCTTCGAGCATAAAAATCTATTTTTATGCTCGAAAATCCAGGTGTAATTGATTAAGTAGGGCTTCTCTGCATCTCTGTCGGTCGATCATTAGCATAGGCCTCTTCATCGTTATTAATTCAAAAATTATTTCGGAGATCGACGATTCTAAGGAAGGAGGAGTTTCCCGTTTTTCGGATCAAAGTGAAATAGCAAGCCTACAGACCAGCAGACCACGTGCTTCTTCTCATCCGGATCGAGGGGGCGCGGATCCCCATAAGGACCTGCAGGTAAGTTTTGTCACGAGGCATCTACAGTATCGGATTTTCAGCTCCTATTACTAGAGGACCAGCAAAAAATTTGAATACAGAACGCGTAGGCGTTACACTACTATAACGCCCTTTGGTCGGATGGGTGGGGTCGCTATAGCAAAACCCGAACCACATTTCCCTAAAACCCAAAGCGGCAGCACACAGGGTCCAAAATAGGATAATTCATCCACCACTCTATTAAGTTAAAACGATACAGGGCAAGACAAAGCTTATTAATCAACACAGCAAATTAATGATGTTTTCTAAGATTATTTTCTTTGTCTTTCCTCTTGGAACCTCATTCATGAGGGCCCAGTACTACTTGACCAAAAGTCTTGGAGAGTTTCATTCGGGTTGACTCAGTTCATCAGTTACTAGTCGTCATACAATCCAGATACTCAGCTAGGTACATCAACGTGAAGATGATACTCAGCAAGGTAGACAGGGACGATCTACCAAAGGAAAGGTTTTCTAAAAGGGAACGCAAAAGTTTTGTTTGTAAGCCTTCACATCAGTAATGTTGACCCTTCAGATATTGTGATCTAATCGATCTATTACTCGGAATGCCCCTTTGTACAGGGCGTCAATCTTCCAATGAACATCTCTTTTGCAGGGTATGACTTTCGCCTTCACCCATATCAGGCCTTTCTCGACCGGCCACTGCGCCGTCCTATAATGGCTTCCACCTCCTTTGGCATGAGGTTTATATCGAATTTGATACGCTATAGCAATCATATCATTTGAATTTGATTCTGGGGCATTATCAAAATATTCTTCCCAAAAATCACGATCAAAGATTTTCTGATGAGGGGTAAACCCTGTCTCCTCATGGATTGTGTGATGACTATTAAACACTGCATTTTCCACATAATTATCCCATGTACTCACCTTTTTATGCATTAGGAAAATCCTGATTTCAATCTCAGTGAGTGGACATATCGTTTGGCGGGGTTGGTGTTGAGATGGTAGGGAACCGATCAGATCCCAACTATCCCCTGTTCTCGCAAGAAGTTTTGCTTTGAAATTTCATAGTACAAAAGTAAGTTGCATTGTCATGAATGATAGATTCCAGACGGCCCAGATGACCTATCACTTCTAGAAAAAAACTTCACTATGAATTTCTGTGAGTTCTAGTTAAGCAGGGTTATTGTTTGGCGTTTCCTCTCCGCCAAAACTGAATGCTCCTTTAAATATTGCAAACGTAAATATTGATATTTGAAAAAGAAAACAAGTTATAGTCAGTAATTGTTTGGTTTATTATTTTTTAAGTTAAATTATTATAAAAAAATATTAAAAAAAATTTACGAGGGGCTGCACGCAAATATTTGAATAAACAAAGGAGAGTTTTGAATTTGTAAATAAATTTTTTAATAAAATAGTGCATCAACCCGATGAAGAATTAACAAAAACGACTATGCGACTATGTGAAGTATATTTTGCAAGAAAAATGTCAAAAAACTTCGTTTTTATTTGATGCCACTTTCCTTCTTGAGGCTTTAAGGTGGTAAATAAGAGCAATGAAATGCAATCTTTTTTTAATTAATAGAAATATTATTGAAATAATTATTTGAAAATAAATAGACACACAATTAAAATTTATTAATGTTCAATGTGTATATAAAGGGACACTAATGTCCTAGGACGCCAATGACCTGGACACAATTGTTCTAGAACCAATGGAAAAACCAGGGCGCTGCAAAACAGCTGGAATCCTCCTTGGAATGGACGCCTGGATTTTTTTCTAATGGGATGTTTCTTCATGCAGACCCTGCTCGAGGTCTTCCCAGGACGATGGTGGATGATAACGATACGATTCTGAATTATACACTTCTACAGTCTGGGACTCAAGAGAAAACCTCTGATTTGCACAATTCCACCACTACATAAACGTTTGGTGAGTTCACTTCTAAAAAGGTTGAATTGGGATATTTCAAATAATATATTTTTCTCCAGCAATTGTTGTCATATTTTTTTCCAGCATCGCAAGTTGTCTTTGGTTCCCTCACATTCACTTGTTTCTCATGCTGCACAATCTCTGTGGTTTTCAAGCATTCACGTAGCAGACTGCATTGCGCACAAATCCCCCTGTTTCATTTTTACTGATCCAAAGTCGATGGGGTTAAAAAACATTCAAGTACAATATGGCCCACGCTCATATACCACCTTTCCACTATCTTCACCCTGCATCGCAAATGCTTTACTCCACACGCATTCGTATGCAAGATTGAGCAGGACTTCGGTTCCCTCCCATGCACTTATTTCCTCTTGCTACACTCTCTCTATGGTTCGCAAGCATTCATGAAGCAGACTGCACGGCACACAGATCCCCCACGTCTGTTTCATTACTACTATTCCAAAGTCGAAGTGGTAAACAAACATTCACTTACAAGATGATGCCTACTAACATTCATACTTCCCACTAACTTCACCCTGCTGTGCAAATGCTTTAGTCCTCACATGTTCATATGCAAGATTGAGCTGGACTTCGGTTCCCTCCCATGTACTTATTTGCTCATGCTACACTCTCTCTGTGGTTTGCAAGCAGTCACCTAGCAGACAGGATGACACACAGATGCCCCCCTCTGTTCCATTATTACTACTCCAAGGTCGATGGGGTAAACAATCATTCGCTAACAAGATGGTGCCTACTCACATTCATCCTTCCTACTACCTTCATCCCTGCTGTGCAAATGCTTTAGTCCTCATGCCTTCATATACAAAATGGAGCTGGACTTTGGTTCCCTCCCATGCACTTATTTTCTCAAGCTACACTCTGAGTGGTTCACAAGCAATGACGTAGCAGACTGCACGGCACCCAGATCCCCCCCTCTGTTTCATTATTATTATTCCAAAGTCGATGGGTAAACAAACATTCACTTACAAGATGATGCCTACTAACATTATTCCTTCCCACTACCTTCACCCTGCTGTGCAAATGCTTTAGTCCTCAAGCATTCATATACAAGATTGAGCTGGAATTAGTTTCCCTCCCATGCACTTATTTCCTCAAGCTACACTCTCTGTGTGGTTCGTAAGCATTCACTTAGCAGACTGCAAGGTACCCAGATCCCCCCTCTCTGTTTTATTATTACTACTCCAAAGTCGATGGGGTAAAGAAACATTCACTTACAAGATAGTGTCTACTCACATTCATCCTTCCCACTATCTTCACCCCTGCTGTGCAAATGCTTTAGTCCTCACATGTTCATATACAAGATTGAGATGGACTTCGGTTCCCTCCCATGTACTTATTTCCTCATGCTACACTCTCTCTGTGGTTTGCAAGCAGTCACCTAGCAGACTGCATGACCCACCGATGCCCCCCTCTGTTCCATTATTACTACTCCAAGGTCGATGGGGTAAACAATCATTCGCTAACAACATGGTGCCTACTCACATTCATCCTTCCCACTACCTTCACCCTGCTGTGCAAATGCTTTAGTCATCACGCCTTCATATACAAAATGGAGCTGGACTTCGGTTCCCTCCCATGCACTTATTTCCTCATGCTACACTCTCTCTGTGGTTCACAAGCATTGACGTAGCAGACTGCACGGCACCCAGTTCACCCCTCTGTTTCATTATTATTATTCTAAAGTCGATGGGGTAAACAAACATTCACTTACAAGATGGTGCCTATGCACATTTATCCTTCCAACTTCCTTACTCTGCTGTGCAAATGATTTAGTCCTCACATGTTCATATACAAGTTTGAGCTGGACTTCGGATCCCTCCCATGCACTTATATCCTCATACTACACTCTCACTGTGGTTCGCAGGCATTCACCTAGCAGACTGTACGGCGCCTCGACCCCCCCCCCCCCCGCCTCTGTTTCATTATTACTACTCCAGTTTTCATGGGGTATACAGACATTCACTTATAAGTTGGTGGCTACTCACATTTATCCTTCCCACTACCTTCACCCTGCGGTGCAAAATGCTTTAGTCCTCACACGTTCATATACAATTTTGAGCTGGACTTCGGTTCCCTCCAATGCAGTTACTTCCTCATGCTACACTCTTTCGGTGGTTCGCAAGCCTTCACTTGGCAGACTGCATGGCACCCAGATCCCCCCCTCTGTTTCATTATTACTACTGCAAAGTCGATGGGGTAAACAAATATTATTGTACAAGATGGTACCTACTCAAATACATCCTTCCCACTACCTTCCCACTTGTATATAAACCCTCACACGTTCATATACAAGATTGAGCTGGACTTCGATTCCCTCCCATTCACTTATATCGTCATGCTACAGTCTCTGTGGTTTGCAAGCATTTACTTGGCAGACTGCACGTCATCCAGATACCCCCCTCTGCTTCATTATTACTACTGCAAAGTCGATGGGGTAAACAAACGTTCACTTACAAGATGGTGCCTACTCACATTCATCTTTCCCACTACCTTCACCCTGCTGAGCAAATGCTTTAGTCCTCACACGTTCATATACAAGATTGAGCTGGACTTCGGTTCCTACTCGTGCACTTATTTTCTCATGCTACACCCTCTCTGTGGTTCGCAAGTATTCACATGGCAGACGGCACGGAACCCAGATCCCCCCTCTGTTTCAATATTACTACTGCAAAATCGATGGGGTATACAAACATTCACTTACAAGATGGTGCCTATTCATATTCATCCTTCCCACTACCTTCACCCTGCTGAGCAAATGCTTTAGTCCTCACACGTTCATATACAAGATTGAGCTGGACTTCAATTCCAACCCATGCACTAATTTTCTCATGCTACACTCTCTCTGTGGTTCCCAAGCATTTACCTAGTATATTGCCTCGCACCCAGATCCCCCCCATCTGTTTCGTTTTTACTACTCCATAGTCATTCAGGTAAACAAATATTAGAGTACAAGATGGTGTATTCTCACATTCATCCTTCCCATTACCTTCACCCTGATGTGGAAATGCTTTAGTCCTCACACGTTCATATACAAGTTTGAACTGGAATTCGGTCCCCTCCCATGCACTTATTTCCTCATGCTACACTCTCTCTGTGGTTCCCAGGCATTCACCTCGCATAATGCATCGTACCCAGATCCCCCGCACAGTTTCTTTTTTACTACTCCATAGTCATTCAGGTAAACAAATATTAGAGTACAAGATTGCGTCTACTCACTTTCATCCTTCCCACTACATCCACGCTGATGTGGAAATGCTTTAGTCCTCACAAGTACATATACAAGATTGAGCTGTACTTCGATTCCATCCCATTCACTTATTTCCTCATGCTACACTCTCTCTGTGGTTCGCAAGCATTCACTTGGCAGACTGCACGGCATCCAGATCCCCCCTCTGTTTCATTATTACTACTGCAAAGTCGATGGGGGGGGGTAAACAAACATTCACTTACAAGATGGTGCCTACTCACATTCATCCTTCCCACTACCTTCACCCATCTGTGCAAATGCTTTAGTCCTCACACGTTCATATACAAGATTAAGCTGGAATTCGGTACCCTCCCATGTGCTTATTTCCTCATGCTACACTCTCTGTGGTTCACAAGCATTCACTTGGCAGACTGCACAGTACCCAGATCCATCCTCTGTTTCATTATTACTACTCTAAAGTCGATGGGGTAAAGAAACATTCATTTACAAGATGGTGCCTACTCACATTCATCCTTCCCACTACCTTCACCTTGCTGTGCAAATGCTTTAGTCGTCAGACATTCACATACACGTATGAGCTGGACTTCGGTTCCAACACATGCACTTATTTTCTCATGCTACACTCTCTCTGTGGTTCGCAAGTATCCACTTGGCAGACTGCACGGCATCCAGATCCCCCCTCTGTTTCATTATTACTACTGCAAAGTCGATGGGGGGGGGGTAAACAAACATTCACTTACAAGATGGTGCCTACTCACATTCATCCTTCCCACTATCTTCACCCACCTGTGCAAATGCTTTAGTCCTCACACGTTCATATACAAGATTAAGCTGGAATTCGGTACCCTCCCATGTGCTTATTTCTTCATGCTACACTCTCTCTGTGGTTCACAAGCATTCACTTGGCAGACTGCATGGCACCCAGATCCCCCCCTCTGTTTCATTATTACTACTGCAAAGTCGATGGGGTAAACAAATATTATTGTACAAGATGGTGCCTACTCAAATACATCCTTCCCACTACCTTCCCACTTGTGCAACCTAACAATGATTCACTTACAAGATGGTGCCTACTCACACTCATCTTCCCCAATACCTTCAGCCTGCTGTGCAATTGCTTTAGTTATCACACGTTCATATAAAAGATTGAGCTGGACTTCGGTTCCTACTCGTGCACTTATTTTCTCATGCTACACTCTCTCTGTGGTTCGCAAGTATTCACATG
The DNA here is from genome assembly GCA_023313115.1 of Rhysida immarginata. NCBI lineage: Eukaryota > Metazoa > Arthropoda > Chilopoda > Scolopendromorpha > Scolopendridae > Rhysida > Rhysida immarginata. The sequence goes on from JAHWFO010011261.1 coordinate 465,062, forward strand.
GCAGACTGCACGGCACCTAGATCCCCCCCTCTGTTTCAAATTTACTACTGCACAGTCGATGGGGTAAACAAACATTCACTTACAAGATGGTGCCTACTCACATTCATCCTTCCCAACACCTTCACCCTGCTGTGCAAACGCTTTAGTCCTCACACGTTTATATACATGTTTGAGCTGGACTTCGGTTCCAACCCATGCACTGACTTTCTCATGCTACACTCTCTCTGTGGTTCGCAAGTATTCACATGGCAGACGGCACGGCACCCAGATCCCCCCCCCTATGTTTCATTATTACTACTGCAAAATCGATGGGGTAAACAAACATTCACTTACGAGATGGTGTATTCTCACATTCATCCTTCCCACTACCTTCACCCTAATGTGGAAATTCTTTAGTCCTCACACGACCATATACAAGATAGATCTGGACTTCGATTCCCTCCCATGAACTTATTTCCTCATGCTACACTCTCTCTGTGGTTCGCAAGTATTCACATGGCAGATGGCACGGCACCCAGATCCCCCCCCCCCCTGGGGCATTATTACTACTGCAAAATCGATGGGGTAGACAAACATTCACTTACAAGACGGTGCCTACTCACATTCATCCTTCCCACTACCTTCATCCTGCTGTGCAAATGCTTTAATCCTCACACGTTCATATACAAGTTTGAGCTGTGCTTCGATTCCCTCCCATGCACTTATTTCCTCATGGTACACTCTGTCTGTGGTTCCCAATCATTCACCTAGCACACTGCATGGCACAGAGATCCTCCCCTCTGTTTCATAATTACTACTGCACAGTCGATGGGGGGTAAACAAACATTCACTTACAAGACGGTGCCTACTCACATTCATCCTTCCCACTACCTTCACCCTGCTGAGTAAATGCTTTAGTCCTCACACGTTCATATACAAGATTGAGCTGGACTTAGGTTCCCTCCCATGCACTTATTACCTCATGCTACACTCTATTTGTGGTTCGCAAGCATTCACTTGGCAGGCTGCGTGGCACACAGATACCCCCTTCTGTTTCATTATTACTACTGCAAAGTCGATGGGGTAAACAAACATTCACTTACAAGATGGTGCCTACTCACATTCATCCTTCCCGCTACCTTCACCCTGCTGTGCAAATGCTTTAGTCCTCACGCGTTCATATACAAGATTAAGCTGGAATTCGGTTCCCTCCCATGCACTTATATCCTCCTGCTACACCCTCTCTGTGGTCTGCAAGCATTCACTTAGCAGACTGCACGAAACCCAGATCCCCCCCCCCCTCGGTTCCATTATTACTACTCCAAAATCGAAGGGGTAAACAATCATTCACTTACAAGATGGTGCCTACTCGCACACGTCTTCCCCAATACCTTCAGCCTGTTGTGCAATTGCTTTAGTCATCACACGTTCACATACATGTTTGAGCTGGACTTCGGTTCCAACCCATGCATTTATTGTCTCATGCTACACTCTCTCTGTGTTTCGCAAGTATTCACTTGGCAGACTGCACGGCACCCAGATCCCCCCCTCTGTTTCATTATTAATACTCCAAAGTCTATGGGGTAAAGAAACATTCATCTACAAGATGGTGCCTATTCACATTCATCCTTTTCACTACCTTCACCCTGCTGTGCAAATGCTTTAGTCTTCATACGTTCATATACCAGTTTCAGCTGGACTTCGGTCCCCTCCCATGCACTTATTTCCTCATGCTACACTCTCTCTGTGGTTCGTAAGCATTCACTTTGCAGACTGCCCGGCACCTAGATCCCCCCTCTGTATCATTATTACTACCGCAAATCGATGGGGTAAACAAATATCATTATACAAGATGGTGCCTACTCACATGCATCTTTCCCAGTACCTTCACCCTGCTGTGCAAATGCTTTAATCCTCACGCGTTCATATACAAGTTTGAGCTGTACTTCAATTCCCTCCCATTCAGTTATTTCCTCATGCTACACTCTCTCTGTGGTTCGCAAGCATTCACTTGGCAGACTGCACGACACCTAGATCCCCCCCTCTGTTTCATAATTACTACTGCAAAATCGATGGGGTAAACAAACATTCACTTACAAGATGGTGCCTACTCACATTCATCCTTCCCACTACCTTCACCCTGCTGTGCAAATACTTTAGTCATCACACGTTCATATACACGTTTGAGCTGTACTTAGATTCACTCCCATTCACTTATTTCCTCTAGCTACACTCTCTCTGTGGTTCGCAAGCATTCACTTGGCAGACTGCATGGCACCTAGATCCCCCCCTCTGTTTCATTATTACTACTGCAAAGTCGATGGGGTAAACAAATATTCACTTACAAGATGGTGCCTACTCACATTCATCCTTCCCACTACTTTCGCGCTGCTAAGCAAATGCTTTAGTCCTCACACGTTCATATACAAGATTGAGCTGGACTTCGGTTTCAACCCATGCAATAATTTTCTCATGCTACACTCTCTCTGTGGTTCCCAAGCATTCACCTAGCATACTGCATCGCACCCAGATCCCCCCCTCTGTTTCGTTTTTACTACTCCATAGTCGTTCGGGTAAACAAATACTGGAGTAAAAGATGGTGTATTCTCACATTCATCCTTCCCACTACCTTCACCCTGATGTGGAAATGCTTTAGACCTTACACGTTCATATACAAGTTTGAAATGGACTTCGGTTCCCTCCCATGCACTTATTTCCTCATGCTACACTCTCTCTGTGGTTCGCAAGTATTCACTTGGGAGACTGCATGACACACACATCCCCCCCCTGTTTCATTATTACTACTGCAAAATCGATGGGGTAAACAAACATTCACTTACAAGATGGTTCCTACTCACATTCATCCTTCCCACTACCTTCACCCTGCTGTGCAAATGCTTTAGACCTCACACGTTCATATAGAAGATTGAGCTGGACTTCGATTCCCTCCCATGCACTTATTTTCCTATGTTACACGCTCTCTGTGGTCCGCATGCATTCACTAGGGAGACTGCACGGCACCTAGATCCCCCCCTCTGTTCACTTATTACTACTGCAAAGTCGATGGGGTGGGGGGTAAACAACATTCACTTACAAGATGGTGCCTACTCACATTCATCCTTCCCACTACCCTGCTGTGCAAATGCTTTAGTCCTCACACGATGATATACAAGATTGAGCTGGACTTCGATACCCTCCCATGAACTTACTTTCTCATGTTACACGCTCTTTGTGGTCTGCAAGCATTCACTTAGCAGACTGCATGGCACACACATCCCCCCCTGTTTTATTATTATTACTGCAAAATCGATGGGGTAAACAAACATTCACTTACAAGACGGTGCCTACTCACATTCATCCTTCCCACTACCCTCACCCTGCTGTGCAAATGCTTTGGTCCTCACATGATGATATACAAGATTGAGCTGGACTTCGATACCCTCCCATGAACTTACTTTCTCATGTTACACACTCTCTGTGGTCCGCAAGCATTCACTTAGCAGACTGCATGGCACACACATCCCCCCCTGTTTTATTGTTATTACTGCAAAATCGATGGGGTAAACAAACATTCACTTACAAGATGGTTCCTACTCACATTCATCCTTCCCACTATTTTCACCCTGCTGTACAAATGCTTTTGTCCTCACACGTTCATATACAAGATAAAGCTGGACTTCAATTCCCTCCCATGCACTTATTTCCTCATGCTACAGTCTCTGTCGTTCGCAAGCATTCACTTGGCAAACTGCACGGCACCCAGATCCCCCCCTATGCTTCATTATTACTACTGCAAAGTCGATGGGGTAAACAAACATTCACTTACTAGATGGTGCCTACTCACATTCATCCTTCCCACTACCTTCACCCTTACATGGAAATGCTTTAGTCCTCACACGTTCATATACAAGTTTGAACTGGACTTCAGTTTCCTCCCATGCACTTATTTCCTCATGCGAAACTCTCTCTGTGGTTCGCAAGTATTCACTTGGCAGACTGCATGGCACCTAGATCCCCCCCTCTGTTTCATTATTACTACTGCAAAGACGATGGGGGGGGGGTAAACAACATTCACTTACAAGATGTTGCCTACTCACATTCATCCTTCCCACTACCTACACCCTGCTGTGCAAATGCTTTAGTCCTTACACGTTCATATACAAGATTGAGCTGGACTTCGATTCCATCCCATGCACTTATTACCTCATGATACACTCACTTTGTGGTTCGCAAGCATTCACTTGGCAGACTGCATGGCACCCAGATCCCCCCCTCTATTTCATGCTTACTACTGCAAAGTCGATGGGATAAACAAATATTATTGTACAAGATGGTGCCTACACACATACATCCTTCCCACTACCTTCACCCTGCTATGCAAATGCTTTAGTCGTCACACGTTCATATACAAGATTGAGCTGGACTTCGATTCCCTCCCATTCACTTACAACCTCATGCTACCGTCTCTGTGGTCCGCAAGCATTCACTTGGCAAACTGCATGGCACCCAGATCCCCCCCTCTGCTTCATTATTACTACTGCAAAGTCGATGGGGTAAACAAACATTCATTTACAAGATGGTGCCTACTCACATTCAACCTTCCCACTACCTTCATCCTGCTGTACAAATGCTTTAGTCCTCACACGTTCATATACAAGTTTGAACTGGACTTCGGTTTCAACCCATGCACTGATTTTCTCATGCTACACTCTCTCTGTGGTTCTCAAGCATTCACTTGGCAGACTGCATGGCACCTAGATAACCCCCTCTGTTTCATTATTACTACTGCAAAGTCGATGGGGGGGGGGGAGAATAAACAAACATTCACTTACCAGATGGTGCCTATTCACATTCATCCTTCCCACTACCTACACCCTGCTGTGCAAATGCTTTAGTCCTCACACGATGATATACAAGATTGAGCTGGACTTCGATTCCATCCCATGCACTTATTACCTCATGCTACACTCACTTTGTGGTTCGCAAGCATTAACTTGGCAGACTGCATGGCACCCAGATCCCCCCCTCTGTTTCATTCTTACTACTGCAAAGTCGATGGGGTAAACAAACATTCACTTACAAGATGGTGCCTACTCACATTCATCCTTCCCACTACCTTCACGCTGCTAAGCAAATGCTTTAGTCCTCACACGTTCATATACAAGATTGAGCTGGACTTCGGTTCCAACCCATGCAATAATTTTCTCATGCTACACTCTCTCTGTGGTTTCCAAGCATTCACCTAGCATACTGCATCGCACCCAGATCCCCCCCTCTGTTTCGTTTTTACTACTCCATAGTCGTTCGGGTAAACAAATATTGGAGTAAAAGATGGTGTATTCTCACATTCATCCTTCCCACTACCTTCACCCTGATGTGGAAATGCTTTAGACCTTACACATTCATATACAAGTTTGAAATGGACTTCGGTTCCCTCCCATGCACTTATTTCCTCATGCTACACTCTCTCTGTGGTTCGCAAGTATTCACTTGGGAGACTGCATGACACACACATCCCCCCCCTGTTTCATTATTACTACTGCAAAATCGATGGGGTAAACAAACATTCACTTACAAGATGGTTCCTACTCACATTCATCCTTCCCACTACCTTCAACCTGCTGTGCAAATGCTTTAGACCTCACACGTACATATAGAAGATTGAGCTGGACTTCGATTCCCTCCCATGCACTTATTTTCTCATGTTACACGCTCTCTGTGGTCCGCAAGCATTCACTTGGCAGACTGCATGGCACACACATCCCCCCCTGTTCCATTATTATTACTGCAAAATCGATGGGGTAAACAAATATTCACTTACAAGTTGGTTCCTACTCACATTCATCCTTCCCACTATTTTCACCCTTCTGTGCAAATGCTTTTGTCCTCACACGTTCATATACAAGATAGAGCTGGACATCAATTCTCGCCCATGCACTTATTTTCTCATGTTACACGCTCTCTGTGGTCCGCAAGCATTCACCTGGCAGACTGCACGGCACCTAGATCCCCCCCTCTGTTTCATTATTACTACTGCAAAGACGATGGGGGGGGTAAACAACATTCACTTAAAAGATGGTGCCTACTCACATT